>JARFJB010000821.1:8193221-8470721 GCA_036346205.1 Vesta saturnalis
TGTAAACTAAGAAGAAGAAATCGTTAATGTCCGAAAAGTTAAAATTATTTATCATCTTCGTCATTCACATCTGAATTTCATCATAAATTATTAATAATACTACCATTATATCTAGAATCTTTTCTCGAGGTATAATATTTTCGGTATGCAATATTATCTTTTTCCAAGTTTCACCATCACATTTATGCAACGATTCTTGGCACTTTTCTAATACTACGATATCCGCTGACCGTAATAGGACTGAAAATGCCACAAATATTTTCAGTTGCATTAATATGACATTATGTTATCAACTACATACTGCTTTTCATAAGATATATCTGACTTGGAAAACGGAATATTGATAATCACTTATTAAGTTATTCTTTGTTAATGAAGAAGATGCCATTTATTTCTAATACACGTGCGTGGTAAGCAGCGTTGTCCATAATAGTTAAACATGGCTTCTGTGGGTTTGGTAATAGCTGATCTTTCACCCTTAAGAATGTGTTGCGTCCATGTTGTCGTATGTAATACAAGTGGTAGTAATCTTGCCGGTGATTTTTGTCAGTCAGATCACGAATAGTTGTAACCAAAATCTCCACGAGTGGCAATTTTCTAAAGACAACTACGAGTGATTCTGACTGACAAAAATTACCAAAACATTCCTACCACGAGTTGGATTCAGCAAGACAATCCAAAGAAAATGCTCGAAAATTGAAGGTTTTTATTTCGAAATGCAGCAGTTTATAGTAATTGTGTTATAAATAATAATTATTATTAATACAGTTTATTGTTGAATTTTTTTACCTTTATTCTCACCGGTATCATCGCTGTAAGAACTTGCTCCATAGTATGGAAAGATTGCTAGTATAATCAGGTCCTCATTGGCTCAAATTAACAAAATGGACTGTTCCAAATGGTTGTTAAAGTTTGAGCTGGATTGTCATGGTAATCATACGGTTTTGAGTATGCGACCAATAGTAAGCTGCTATTCTCAATAAAACCATCTTTATTTCCAGAGAGCAGGACTATAAATCTTTTATCGTTCGAAGAATAATTCGAATCTTTTACATGTTTTCATGTATGGTCTTGTTAAGACCAATTTTTGTGATCATCTAGCAAACGCCCGCCTTGATAAGAAACAGAACTTAAAATTATTACAAGAGTAGTTAATTACTATTAAATTTAAGAGAATGTATGCTTTATATAGTGATGTTTTTTGTTGCAAGAAAATATAATGATAATGTTATAAATAATTTAGGAAGATGAGAAAGTGGTAAAAACTATCAGGATAGAAAATTTAAACTGTTTCAAAATATTTTTAATAATGGTGCATTATTATAAAATTAATTACATCTTTCATAAATAATTTATATTTAATTTGTAATGCAAAATGTTATAGTTTTAATACATACACTAAATTGTACTAGTAATAATAAAAAATGAATTAATTATATTTTATATTATTTTATTAGCAATTGTTTCACACGAATCCACAAACGATTTGCATAAAAATGATTAAAAAATAAATATCTTCGTTATATTTGAAGTAAAACTGTAACATTATACGCACATCCTTTGTAGAATTAAAATGACCCATTCAACAGTGTCAAGGTTTGTTAGATTACAGCGTTCCTATACAAAAAAACTTACTATTGTAATTATGTACATACAACGTTTACTACATTGAAAAAATTTACAAAAAATGATACTTTGCAAGATTCCGAAGATTAAAAAATAAGAATAGACAACGATTAATTTCATATTTATCTCCTACAAGAATGTGATTGTACAGTACTGTTTCTTTCCATTCCATGTATCGTACTATGGCTTATCAATGTCTGGAGAGGTGATAGAAAATGGGTGCATGGCCAAGGGTGTCTTTGACACTAAAATTGTGGCAAATAAAAATTACGGGTTAGGATACGATTTTCGAGCGTATTCCTGAATTTAACAGAAAATCGAGACTAAGTGGAAGAATAATTTAATTTAAAGTGAAACAATTTGTAAATAGAAGCTTAATCACTTGTTGTATGGGACTGCAGTGAACTACAAATAATTAAAATACTTATCTTTTTGGGTATTAAATCGTATATTTTTTAATTCCTTTTTATTTAAACGTTTCGATAACAATTATAGTTATCCTCCTCAGTAAATGGTATTAGTACCTTTAAGAATTAATCTAGATGTCAAAATAAATTTAAGAAATATGAAAACGCGAATATAAACCTGCTATGGTTATAGCAGTTTGATAAATGTATAAAGCCAACTATCAAACCTAATTTTATTGTATTAAAGAATAACTAAATTTTTAATCAATTAAATATTATTAAACTACCTTGAAAATGACAAATTAGGAAACCCTCTAACGGATGAAAGCGAACAATGAAAAGTGCCATAATGAAAGAACAAATTTAACAATATTTAAAGTTATAATGCAAGTGTAAAGTTGTGAAAAAGTTCAGTTTGAAATTGATGAAAGCATTCACACATAGAAACTTGACATACCAATTAAAAATCTAGTAAAATCTAACAAAGAACTAGTTTTGGTTTCTGAATAATTGTAATTGTTATTATACACTGAAAACATAATGTGTACGTTTAATATGATTTTAATTTGCAGTGCTGTGGTAACTTAACATATTTGATTGGTAAAACACTACTTCAAGGTCTAAGAAAAACAGCCTATTGCAGTAATTTGCATGTATGTATATTTCAATATACAAGGTGTGACGGAAAGGTCTTTATAACGCTCTTTCAAATAAGTCAATTTAACTTAACTTACCTTGGTTCAAAAGTTGAAAATAACCGGGCTACAGAGTGTCAAAGTTGAACAAATACGTAAATTACGTTTTCTACATCTTTCGACTAATTCGACCTAATTTCACGAAATTTGGTATACAGGGGTTTTTTGGGATGACAAATTCAAATTTGTGAACGATTCTGTTGTATCTTCTAGAGGGCGTTACAAGTGACAATTAGGAGGCCTTAAATCACTATAACTTTGTTGTGCCACGATGTATGTCATTTTGGGCTTAAGAGATCTCTTCCCCTATCTTTTCCAGTTAAGAAAGGTATACTTTAGTGAAGTCGCTAGAAACAACCCTTTCCGTGAAAAACGCATCTGAAGCTGATGATGCCCGGTCAAAATTTTAGACAGAAAATTTAAGTTCTTTAAATTATTAATTATTAAGAAAATTTGGTAGTAAAAGTTACTTAAATGTGACAGCAGCTTTATTTAGTTGAAACTATGACAATATACCAATGTAAAATATACGGATATGGTATTCGTTGTTGGATATTGTCAAGGAGAATGTGTCAGAGTTTACAATGTGTCAAACAAGTCAAAAATCTTTTACGTTTGCTAAGCTCTTCAAAAAAATTGTAATACCTTTCGACTTACTTTGACAATTCACATGCGCCATCAGCTTCAGATGCGTTTTTCTCGGAAAGTGTTGCTTCTAGCGACTTCAATAAAGTATACTTTTCTTAATTGGAAAAGATAGGGAGAAAGTCTCCTAGTGGTCGCTTGTGATACAACAAAACGGTTCACAAATTTGAATTTCTCATCCCTGTATACCAAATTTCGTGAAATTAGCTCGAATTAGACGAAAAATATTTAAAAAAATGTGATTTATTTGTTCAAATTTGACTCCCTGTAGCTCGGTTATTATCAATTTTTAGACTAAGGTAAGTTTAGTTAAATCGACTTATTTTGAGATGTACACTATGTGGAAGAGCGTGTAAGGACCTTTCCGGGACACCTTGTATAACAATGAGTTTGTTTTGACAATATTCCCATATTATCAATTGAATGTTATGATTTAAATTATTTAAAGCATGCTTAGCTACCGCAGACTTCTCCGATTGATCCAGCCATACTCATACAGTGCCCGTCTAAAGTCCGTTTCACCCCCCTACTAATTGTTGAACCACTTGGTATGTTGCAACGACATTTGGAGGGCTTAAGTAGAAGATGAAAACCTACTTTTTTATGGAAAACGACAGCTAAAAGTTTCAAAATGACGGCTGAGCACCATCTTCAATTACTTTTTTAAGTAGAACCCATTCCATTTTCGAAATCTACTCATAATTCTTAACATTTTTCTCTAATACACTTTACTCCTAATTCGATTGTTTTTGAAATATTAATGTTTGAAAAGTGACATTTTGGTCATTTCAAACCCAACCAAAAACACGTTAGAAAATAATCGTTGTGACGGTAACGTCTTTTTTACTATCAAACTTAACTGTCAAATAGTCCGTTGAGCGCCTTAATTATTTTATGAGAAGCGTGACCATGACTCGTAGTTTAAACGACAAATTTGAAGCAGTTTTGATTGTTAGAGAAACTGGAAGAAATTTGATTCTAGCAGTCCGTATGTTTAATGATCGATTTCCCGAAAGCCCCTATTACGAGGTCATATTTGCTAAAACTTTTAAATAATCCAAAAAATTAGTACGCTTAAAAATGCTCCAAGATCAGGAAGAAAAAGAAGAAAAAAAGATAGAACTTGTTGCTGAAATGACAATCAATCCGACGTCTGCAGTTGCTGAATACTGTGGAGTAAGTTCGAAAACTGTCCAAAGAATCCTAAAAAAAAGAGTTTCATGCTTATAAAATAATAATAATAATAATAATAATAATGCCCCGCAAGGGGTTTGGTTGTTCGTCATGCCTTGGGGAGTTGCGCCCCACGGACCTTAGCGATTCCTTCCTTACCCATCCCCAATCCTTTCCGACGTCCACTATACAATTTGTCTGTACGTCCTCTCTACACTTTGTCTGTACCTCCTCTTTGCAAGTTCTGGTATGTCTTTTGTTTTGTGTTCTGGAAACCACACTTCTTTAATAAAGGCGTAATCCAAGGCCTTATACCTACCGTGCCGAGATATGAGTGGCCACACGTAGTTGGGCGTAACTGGCTACCCCTGACAGTATTTATAGCCTTGTCATGGTACGGGAGCACTGCCATGGTTGACGTAGACTTCTTCCCAACTCGTGGGACTGATATGAATGAACTATCAATCTATAGAGGACCCATCCTCTGAAGTGGGCGCTGAGGAAGGACAGCGGAAAAAATCTCAAGCTGGTAACCCCTTTGCCAAAGGAGGGGCGGTGTATAGGTCTCCTGTCTCTAAACGGTTGAGCCCCACCCAGAAACAAAGAGAAAGAGTGTATAGAAGCAGAACAAAGAGACGTAGAAATGACAGAGGAAAATGGAACAAACAACATAGACAATGATCAGTTGTCCAGTAAAAGGAAAAGATGTAGGAAACGTAAACGAGCGTCTACGGACAAACTCATAGAAGCATCATCATCTTTTAGTGAGTTTTATCATATCATCACCATGGAAAAACTTAATCTTTTATCACTATCACCATTCCTTATTCAAAGACAGTATTGCTTAAAAAAGTTGTTGCAATCCAAGTTAGCGTAAAGGTGGAGACACAGGAAGATCTAGATAAACTCCTAGAAGTGGAAACTATCGAAACGAAGAGTGTAACTATAAAGTCGGACGACCGAATGAATAAATCAGTAGGTGTAGTCACTAGTGCTGATATGTTAATATGCAGCGAAACAGAAATACTAGACCATCTGAAAGACCAAGACGCAACTAATGTTGAGCGCATAAAAAGGAAAGAAGGGGACAGTCTTCTTCAGACCACTTCACTAAAGATAACATTTAATAAAGCAAAGCTCCCGGAATACATTAAGGCAGCATACCTAAACCTTAAAGTCCGTCCATATATACCGAGGTGCTTCCAATGCCTGCAATATGGTCATCTATCTAAATGGTGCACAAAACAACAAGCATGTGTATGTGGCAAACCACAGAATGACAACAAGAACGAGTGCCAATCGCCACCAATCTGTGTAAACTGTAGTGGCCCTCATGAGTCTACATCACCTACATGTAAAATTATGCAGAAAGAGAAGGAAGTGTATAAGGTCAAAGCAACGCATAATGTAACATATAAGGAAGCGAGGGTAATGGTGTATGGGAAGTCGTACGTGCAAAAAGATATATCCTACGCCGCTTGGCCAATAACCACCAGGAACGAGATAAAAAGCCCCGTGACCAAAGCAAATGCACCAACAGTACCGCTTCAAAGCTGGTCAACCAGCGAATAAGCGTAGGAAAAGGAAGAAACTGAAACGGAAGCTGAAGCCACACCTTCCCAACAACAGAAAAAAAGGAAGGGTTGGCCACGAGGTCTGCCACGTACCAACCAGCTCCGCTAATCACTACTTACGTTAGGAAAGAAAAGCCATCCAAACAATAACTGTGATAGAAAATCTGTGATAAAAAATCTGTGATATAAATCTGTGACACTAATATGGGATATTTTTAATTTATTTAGGTAAGTAATAGTCTACCTATTCGATCTATCAACAACAGAAAAAATCGTGCAATGGAATATACGAGGTGTTAAACATAAGTACGATGAATTAAGACATCTAATCGGTCGATACAATACGACGATTTGCGCTTTACAAGAAACACAATTAAAACCGGGGGAATAGTTCAGATTTGATAAATACAAGTCGTTTAGAAAAGACTTAC
Organism: Vesta saturnalis; assembly: GCA_036346205.1. NCBI lineage: Eukaryota > Metazoa > Arthropoda > Insecta > Coleoptera > Lampyridae > Vesta > Vesta saturnalis. The sequence continues at coordinate 8,199,773 of JARFJB010000821.1, forward strand.
AGGCCGCAGCAGGATGTAGGAGCCACGGAGGAGTAATACTGATGATAAGAAGCGATGTCTCTGCAAGAGAGATAACAATCTCAACGTCTCTGCAAGCGTGTGTAGTGGAAGTGAACCACCCTCTAAAAATGAACATATTGAACATCTATTTACCAGATAACTCCTGGACAGGGCCGCAGCTGGAAGACTTCCTTTCTCAAGTATCTGAGCCAAAATTTGTTGTTAGTGACTTTAACTACCATAGCCCCACATGGGGATTATTAAGCACCTCGGCTGGAGGAGCTAAGCTAGAAGAAGTCATAAACGATACTACTCTCTCTATTCTAAATAACGGTCAACATACGCATTTCAACGTGGCTAATTGGAGCTTTAATGCGATAGACTTATCCCTCGAATCGCCGCACTTGTCAGTGAACTCCACATGGACAGTACTGGAAGAATTGCATCACAGCGATCATTTTCCAATTGTGATAGACCTCCACAAAACGAAACACTGCTATATAAATCGTCCAAAATGGTCAATAAATCAGGCACAATGGGATGTCTTTACTGAAACACTCGTCACTCCCGACGTTGATGTCGAGATAAATGAGGCAGTCGCCAATCTAACCAAGGCTGTAGTAGAGGTAGCAAGAAAATCAATCCCTTTCTCAAAAGGCAAGCTAAATCGGTGCCCAGCACCGTGGTGGACTCCTGAAGTTAAAAAATTTAACAGAAAAAAGAAAACACTTTTTAATATATATTGCAAACATCAAACTCTGGAGAACCTAATATCCTTTAAGCAAGCCCGTGCGCAAGAAAGACGCCTAAAATGAGAAGCTGAAATACAGTCCTGGCGGAAATACACGAGCATATTTACTTCTTCCAGGTGTGGAGGAAAGTCCAAAACATCATGGGATCTAGGAAACCACCAACTCTACCTGCCCTCGATATTCAAGGCGAAATAACGAACGACCCAGGTCTGTTGTCCAACCACCTCGCCAATTACTTTACGGAAATTTCCAGTAATAAATCGTATAGCGAAAGGTTTGTACGTTGGAAGGAAAACGAAGAAAAAAACATTATCGACTTCGACGTAAACGGTGACCAAAAATACAATTTACCTTTCACGATGATAGAACTAGAAAACGTATTGAGCAACGTGAGAGATTCCACGCCTGATTCCTTCTACAATAAAAATGTGTTCTAAATATATTCAATAAGATTTGGAGTACTGGTGCTTGCCCAACTAAATGGAAAGAAGTCATCATCATAGCTCTGCCTAAAGAAAACAAAGACACGACAAAAGCCGAAAATCTACCGCCAATTTCACTAACATCTTGTCTAAGCAAGGTCTTTGAGGCCATGGTTAATGTTCGGTTGACAACCACCCTAGAACGACTTAAATTAATTAGTACTTACAAGGCAGGGTTTAGAAAGGGACATTCGACGCTTGATCAGATACTTTACCTTGACCGAATAATAAATGAATCTTTCACAAAAAGACAACATGCATTTGTAATGTTTTTCGATTTGGAAAAGTCATTCGATACTGTTTGGCGATACGAAATATTGAAAAAATTTAAATTACGGGGATTACGAGGTAACTTACCTAATCTGATTAAAAACTTCCTAACGGTCCGCCGCTTTTCGGTTCAAGTTGGAAACTTGATCTCGCAATCTGTCGCCCAAATAAACGGAATACCACAGGGATGGGTACTGAGTGTCACTTCAGTTCAGTTCAGTATTGCCATTAACGGAGTAGCGGATGGAATAAGCAAGTCGACAAGAAAATAACTCCATGTTAACGCAATTGCGGTAACAGGCGATGACATTAAGGAAATGACAGAAAGAATACAAAGTGACGTTAACAAAGATAAAAGTGAGTTTGCATTTTTCTGGAAGTGAGTTAAGTATGTAGAATAATTTTAAGATGGTCATGGCACTCTGGATGAGAAAATAAAATTCAATTTTAAAATTACATTTGGAAAAAAATCGATTTAAATATTACGCAATCGGCCGTAAAATGACCTCCAGAATCCGAAAAACAAAAAATATACAGGGGGTGTCATTTAAAAATCAAAAGTTAAGGTCATTTCCGGTGAAACCGGAAGTCGGAGATGCTTGTCAAAAATTCCTAAAAATGACGTATATATATATATATATATATATATGTATGTATATACATATATACATATATAAGTTCTAAAAAATATATATTGGATTGCACAGTGGCTCAGGTGTCAGACTAGTAAGTGAAAGACACCAAGTTCGAATCTGAGAGTAGTCAAGTGCTTGGGAGAAAAAAATTATATAACATATGAATTCGACTCAAGTACGAAAACAGTCCTTCTCAGGACTAAGCCTGATGACGGAAGCAGAGTCCGCTTCCGAAACGTCGCGCTCAAAAAGCAAAAACTGTGGAAATAGGCCGATCAACTCAACTAATATGAAAACACAGTTACAAACCACTTATAATACAGAAATAATAATAATAATAATAATAATAATAATAATAATAATAATAATAATAATAATAATAATAATTGTCTTTATTCCAGTACTTAAATTTCAAAATACAAGCAGAAGAACAGAAAAAAGCATAATTTTTAATAACAGTAATATTATTAAAGGACTATAAATTAATTGGAATTATTATTGGAATCACAAGGAGAAGTTCAGCATAGCTGATCTTTCACTTAACATTGGTTCTTATTCTGTAAATTACATAAGTAAACATGACAAGCATGAAAGAAAAGAAAAAAACAACTTTTGATCGTCAAACAATGTATGCTTGAAGCTTTATCTGAATATATTAACTGGCATTTGCCAAAATGAAAATCCTGCATGCTTTCACGGAAGATGATTCAGAGCGGAGGATTGAATTTTGTGAGTGGTTAACAAGAACAATTGAAGGAGAAGGAGGCATCCTAAAACGTGTATGTTTCTCAGACGAATGCACGTCTTTTCTTAATGGATATGTCAACATACAGAATTTACGATGCTGGACCTACTAATCCTCATATTTTTATAGAGAGACCTACCAAGTTTCCAGAGATAGTGAATGTTTGGGCGGAGGTTTTGGGAAATTACGTTAATGGACCGATTTTCATCAGGTGCAATCTTACAGGAGACATTTATAGTAATCTTTCAGAAACTGAAATTGAACCTCGAATAAGACAAATTTTATTAAACAATCAGGACGAGTTTGAAAATCAGGAAATCATATTTCAGTAGATGGGGCTCCCCATTTCTGTTACCTGGCTAGAACTTTTCTCGATACACACTTTTCTGGTCGCAGGGGGAGTACCGAATGGCCATCAAGATCTCTGGATCTTATACCTATAGATTTTTTGCTTTGAGGGTATCTCAAGTCAAAAATCTACGTCGCCGTACGCCATACTGTAGAAGAGTTAGAACGCAGGCTCAGAGAAACATGTGAAGAAATAGACTTTCATTACCGTGAAAGAAGCTATCTATAATAGGGCACTATTGCCAAGATTTAGGAGGGGATTACATCGAACACTTGATAAAATAATTGTTGGGGTTAATTAAAAAGATAAATAAATTTTTGTTTTTTGTTTTGGTTGTGAATTTACAGAACACATTCGTAAGCTTCGAGATTTGTATTGTTTACCCTTAATAAACTCTCTTTATGCCTTTTATTAGCCGGGTTAATTAAAAGATTTAACTACAAATTAGTAACAAAATCTATTTAGCAAAATGTATGAGGGAAAAATGTTAAGAATTGTGAGCATATTTCAAAAATGGAATAATATACGGGGTGTTGTGTTTAAAAAAGTAATTGCAGATGGCGCTCAGCCACCATTTTAAAACGTTTAGCTGTCATTTTCCCATAAAAATGTAGGTTTTCATCTCCTGCTTAAGCCGTCCAAATTTCGTTGCCATATACGAGGTATTTCAAAAATTAGTAGGGGGACTTTAGACGGGAAATTACTGTTTTGAAATTTTTAGAGCACATCCTGAAAATTCATTAGCTGGTGCCGAAAAAGATCTGGCAATATCTACAAAAAGTGTTCATCTCGTTCAGTTCGTCATGACAGTCCCAGTACTCTTTACATCTAGCTTCAAAGCTACGTTTTGTGGTTCCAATACACACATTTCCACAAGAACAAGATATCTTATACAATCTGGATGATGATGAATTTGAATCAGTTTTGGGTGACCTTAAATGTTTCTTTTGAAAGCTAAAGATGTTATTCTCTATCCTGAAAGAAACAGAAAAAGCAAACTAACTCTAAACTCTTGCACCAAAACCATATGGTTTTTAAGGTCTATTGTTAATGCAATTGATTCTCCTGGATATAAAATCCAAACTGTTTCTCTATAAGATTTGACAAGTTTCTATTTGTGAATGTAACTAACTTTACACTTACGTCATACCTTGATTAAATTTTGTTAAATTTGCTTTATACGTTTATCAAACTATTATATTAATAGAAGGTTTATATTCGAGTTTTATGTCATAAATTTATTTTGACATCTCCATTAATTCTTAATGTTATTACCATTTACAGAAAACCATAACTGTAACTGTTTCTGAAACATTTAAATTTAAATAAAAAATATACGATTTAATACAAGTATTTTAATAATGTGTAATGGTAGTAAAGGTTTTCGTTTACATAAAGCTATAACAGGTGTGCCCTAATACAAACAGCTGCCTTCTAACCATATATATATATATATATATATATATATATATATATATATATATATATTGAGATGATATTCACAATGCTAAATATTATAATAATATAAGAATAAGTTCAGCATAAAAGGTACATTAAACTGAGAGTCATTGCGATGAATTTAATTAAACATATATGTAAACCGCAGGTTGCTTAAATTAAAATTAACATAAAACTGAGTACGTTTGTTATTATACAGCATATTGTTATCTATTTGATTGAAGTTTCACAAGTATTAAATTATAATTATGGCTATACAAGAGAATTATTCTTTGGAAGCGTAAAAAATTGTATTTGCTTTAATAAAATTCATGTGATTCAATTGAATTAGGATATTCTGTTCTGGTAGCATAATCTGCCTCAGTTCTGAAAGTAGCAGAAAATAATTTGTATCAGATAACTAACGTAGGTGAAGTAAAGTGTTTGATAAAGTTTAGGGAAAAAGACGATTTTATAAAAGATTCATATAACTTACAAGTGAAAAATGTGAAATTAAACAATTATTATGAAAATAACTTACATATTAGTGTGAAGAGAAAGTGTTGCAACTTAAATTAACATCATAGATGCAGGTTATGTGCAAGTGTTGAGAAACCAGGTTCTGTCATCTCCGAAAATAGATGTTGAGATGGAATTTTTCAAATTAAACTATATTTGTATTAGAGACTGGTATATCTTTACGTTTTTTGGGTCATAGAATCAATTTCTGTTCATAGTTTTCCTGTAGATAGTAAAATAAGCTAGATATAAGTAAATTTGTATATGTAAAATTGCATAATTATAGAAATTTATATATATATATATATATATATATATATATATATAGATGATATTTACAATGCTAAATATTATAGTAATATAAGAATAAGTTCAGTATAAAAGGTACATTAAACTTAGAGTCATTGCGATGAACTTAATTAAACATATATGTAAACCGCAGGTTGCTCAAATTAAAATTAACATAAAACTGAGTACATATGTTATTATACAGAATATTGTTATCTATTTGATTGATGTTTCACAAGTATTACATTGTAATTATGGCTATACAAGAGAATTATTCACAAAAATAGTTTCCGATCATCTTCGGAAGTGTAAAAATTTGTATTTGCTTTAATAAAATTCATGTGATTCAATTGAATAAGGATATTCTGTTCTGGTAGCATAATCTGCCTCAGTTCTGAAAGTAGCAGAAAATAATTTGTATCAGATAACGTAGGTGAAGTAAAGTGTATGATAAAGTTTAGGGAAAAAGACGATTTTATAAAAGATTCATATAACTTACAAGTGAAAAATGTGAAATTAAACAATTATTATGAAAATAACTTACACATTAGTGTGAAGAGAAAGTGTTGCAACTTAAATTAACATCATAGATGCAGGTTATGTGCAAGTGTTGAGAAACCAGCTTCTGTCATCTCCGAACATAGACGTTGAGATGGAATTTTTCAAATTAAACTATATTTGTATTAGAGACTGGTATATCTTTACGTTTTTCGGGTCATAGAATCCATTTTTGTTCATAGTTTTCCTGTAGATAGTAAAATACGCTAGATATAAGTAAATTTGTATATGTAAAATTGCATAATTATTGAAATTTGTATGGATTAAGTAGTTTAAAAGTATAAGGCAAGTGGAGTATCGTTGAGAATGAGAATTAAGGGCTGCTGTGTTTGTAAGGTAAAATTCCTCCAATCAAATTGGTTGCATTTTTAACTTTTGAATTTAGTCTGCATACAATCTTCAAGCTGAAAGCATGTCACTTGATATGTACATGTGATCAGATAAGATCAGTGAGCTAAGTATAATCATCACTTTCTACAACATCGGTAATTTAATTTACATACAATTTATATACATACACACACACGCAAACGCGCACGCGCCGCGCACCCGCACACACCCGCACGCGCACCCGCACGCGCACCCGCACGCGTTAGACAAAATTACAAACTAAAAATTATTATTAATTTTATTAAATACATAAATAAAAAGTTTACCTCGAGTAGGATTTTACCTACGACCTGTACATTGCTAGAGTACCGCGCTAAAATTAATAATAATTTTTAATTACATATTTACCTTTGAACTTATTCGTTGATAACAAAAATTTATAATAAAATTACAAATGTTTACAAACAAAATACAATTTTAGGCCACTTCACCTGACAGTCGTTCTATGTTGATGTTACTATTGGTACTTTAAGCTTTCCTTGACTGTGGACTAAGTCTTCCAATGTTAGGCTTTCGTGCTCATTTTTTATTAAAGTTTTCTGGTTTAGCTCTTATTCCTCATAAAAATAAAACTTTACGTATTCGTGCAGCGGACGAAAATCCCGAAACGTACCAGCTTTTCTTAATCTACGTAATGAAGTAGATGAAACCACTCAGAATGTTCACAGAACTGTTAGTAAGAGTGTGAAGATCAGCCTTAGCTTCGGCGTTGATGCATGTGGCACTTTTGGACTTTAAAAGTGATTCTTTTTAGGTACCACTAAATATTTCGGTTAATTTTTTAGAAGTTTTCATGTCCTGATTCTCACCAACTTATTATTTTAAATGAAGTTTTTGATTCCTTCACAGAGTTGGTCCGTGAAAGTTCAACTCGAACTCATAAAATTTATCACGTTATTGACACAGGTGATCCAGCGTTATTATCTTTTATTAGCAGCCGTACAAGAACATTCACAACGTGAATTAGGTTCATCAGCTGGTATGATTAGACTTTATTAATCTCCTTGGACTTTACCAATGGTAACAGATATGGCAGAACTGGTTTTCTTTCATGCTTCGATAGGCGTCCAGCGCATAATGGGTGAATGTATCAGTGGTGGTGGTTGGTTTGGGCTGACCTCCGTTTAGGCAGCTGAGATTTACGCGTTGATTCTGGCCTTATTTATCGGACGTGTTCTCATGTTTTCCTTATTACTTACCGAAGGAAATTCATTTGGGTTGAGTTGCTGTTGGTATAGATTTAAGTTGATGCTTGTGATGTCATTAGATGATTGCTTCTTTTCATCAAGAAACATAGATCATTTTTGGATTACTAACCGAGAGTTATCTAGAATTACTTTTATTCTCATAAATAGAATTTGTAAAAACTGAGGAAATGGATGCTTTCAATTCGTTGAGGTCTATGGAAAATTGAAGAAAGTCGTTTAATGCGTTGTATAACACCGTTGTCCAGTTTGGCGTCTTTCTTAAAATTTTGTTTGGCACCTGTAGGCACTTATTTTTTACACAGCCTCATCCGCAGATATTCAATGCACCCTTTATTAAATTGTCAACTAACTTTTGATTTTTAGATCACCTTGATTATATCTTAATTGAAATACAAAATGGAAATTCATTGTATTTTAACTATAAAAAACTTTGGAACACATTATTTCGAAAACTTTGATTATAACATTTTAATTTAGATGTTTTGATGAAAACATAATAGTGGGAATACCTAAATCAGACTACTTTAGCTGAAATTTTTAATTACCTTACATAGATTACAATACTTCATTACATTATTTTAATATCGTTACTGTGTACTTCGAATTATGCACACTTAAAAAATTAATTACAGAAAATAAGTTCATAATAATTAAGGTTTGATTACGATAAAATATTCAAATTGCCTTATTTGTATTTTGCCTATTAAACCTTATACAGCTATTTGTGTAGAATTGTGGTATATATAAATTTTAGTTGCAGTAATCTGTATGGTTGAAGGACATTTTAGTTTTAATTTAATTCGTCTATGGAATCCTCTGGTAGGTATTAGAATAACTGAATTATTCGATTTTTTATTCACTCATATGCTTACATAACGGAATTTTTTGTAATGTATTGTACTATTTTTAGAGATGCCCAATATTTCATTACTATATTTACTTTACTTACTTTACTTACTTTACTTACTTTACTTACTTTACTTACTTTACTTACTTTACTTACTTTACTTACTTTACTTACTTTACTTACTTTACTTACTTTACTTACTTTACTTACTTTACTTACTTTACTTACTTTACTTACTTTACTTACTTTACTTACTTTACTTACTTTACTTACTTTACTTACTTTACTTACTTTACTTACTTTACTTACTTTACTTACTTTACTTTACTTTACTTTACTTCCACTTTACTTACTTTACTTACTTTACTTACTTTACTTACTTACTTTTACTTTTACTTATTTACTTACTTACTTACTTACTTACTTTACTTACCTACTTACTTTTACTTACTTACTTTCTTACTTACTTTACTTACTTTACTTTTACTTACTTTACTTACTTTACTTACTTTACTTACTTTACTTACTTTACTTACTTTACTTACTTTACTTACTTTACTTACTTTACTTACTTTACTTACTTTACTTACTTTACTTACTTTACTTGACTATTTTTATAAAAAAATGAGTAGACATATTTTTTAAAGAAAAGTTTATTTTACTTTCCTTTATAAAGTTTCTTAATATAAAGGGAAGTAAGAGTAAAAATTAAATAAATACGATTGAAACTGTGTTATGGATATTTTTATAGAAGCGGACGACTTTGGAATTTTTTTTAAGTTAGCAACTAGGCGTCCATTAACCTCGATCTATTATGAAGTTTTAAATGTCTGTTTGATATAGATTATTATTTTTTTTGTTTTGTGTGTAGCGTCGGCTGCAAGGCCATTAGCTATTCTAACATGCGACGTCAGAAGTCAGTTATAATTCTTTAAATAGATCAATTTTCTTTATAAACTCTATTAAAATATGAATTTTTGTTACGGTATCTTCGAAAATTTCAAAGTACGTTTTTCCAACATTTAGTTCTTTTCTAGAATTTTCGTGTAATGGACACTCTAACAGTATGTGCCGAATTGTTAATTGCACATCACATAGAACACATTTCCGCATTCTACTAAAGCCTAATAGGTGTAGATGAGTTAGTCTGGTGTGCCCTATTCTAGTTCTGGTGAGTACTACCTCTTCTCTTCTTGTTAGGTGGTGATTACTGTTTCTACGAGTTATTTCAGTCTTGATCTGCCTTAATGCTGTTTTTGAGTTATCCCATTCGCTTTGCCATATCTGATTAACCATAGATTTTATAAATTTCTTGCAGTCACTAGGTTGAACAGGTATATTATCATGTGTGGCTTGAGATGTTCCCATACGAGCCCCCATATCAGCACACTCATTACCGGGTATACCCTTGTGCCCTGGTATCCACATTATAGTGACGTGTTTGTTGTTTGTATGGAGTGTATGTAGTAATTCTTTGACCATGTTTAAGAGGGGGTCGACATTTGGTTCGCTATTCATTAAAGCTGTTATCACACTGAATGAATCGGTACAAATAAGGCAAGCGCGTATGTTATTATGGTTTGTGTATAAAAGAGCTTGCCACATACCATAAAGTTCGGCGGTGTATATACTTGACATCCCATTCAGTTTCCAATAGTGGCTCTTATTATCGGTGTGTATAGCACTACCTACACCGTGATCAGTTTTGGACCCATCCGTATACACTATGGCATCGTATCTAAATTTATCAATTATAGAAAAAAACTCCTTCCTGTACACTTCATTAGCGGTTTCTTGTTTTCTATATTTTATAAGGTCTGTTTGAAATGTTGCCTTCGGTGCATTCCAGGGGGGGTATTCAAGTACTTTCCGCGTCAATAATGTAGGTACGGTAATATTTAGCTCGCGCGCTTTCTCTATACCTCGAATAATACATGGTCTGGTTGTTGTCGGCCTGCTTCTATATTGTGCTTGGTTTTCTTTGTGTATTATGTCATGATTCAGATGATTAGGTAGGGATAGTATTTTTACCAAGTAGTTAAATATTAACTGCATTCTACGCAATTTTAATGTTGGAACACCAGAATCAGCGTGTATGGATTCGATAGGGCTGGTACGGAATGCACCGATTGCCATTCTAATTCCAGTAACATGGACCTTGTCTAGTTTTTTAAGTGGAAAGGACGAGTAGAAGAATAAATTGTTGAGCCGTAGTCAATAGTAGACAGCACGAAGGACTTATAAAACCTCAGTAATGTTTCTCTGTCGGCACCCTAGGTGATATTGGACAGACATTTAATAATATTAAGTTGTTTTTTTGATTTAGCTTCTAACATTTCGATATGTTCTTTAAAATATAGGCGATAATCAAAAATAATTCCAAGAATTTTAATAGTTCTCTGAAATTCAATTTTATTTCCATGTATGTATAAAGTCGGGTCGTAATGCTCATGTCTAAGCCTGCAGAAGTGTATGGCTACTATACCAGAATTACCATTTTGCAATTCTTCTTGCAGTTCTTCTACATTTTCTGACCTTCCAAATACAATTAAGTCGTCTACGTATAAACAAACATGCAGGGGGAGTTTTACTACTGCCGCGAGTTCATTCACTGCGATTAGAAACAGGGTGCAGCTTAATACTGACCCCTGCGGTATTCCGTTCTCAGTATACTTGAAAGATGAGAGTGTTGTACCTATCCTTGTTCTAAAACTTCGATTCGATAGGAAACTCTTAATAATCGAAGGCAGGTTACCCCTTAACCTCCATTCATATAACGTTTTAATAATGTTGTGCCTCCATGTGAGGTCATACGCTTTTTGCAGGTCGAAACACACTGCCACCATGTGTTGTCGTTGCAAGAAAGTGTTTTGTATATTATTTTCAAGATACGTCAATAGATCTACCGTGGAATGGAATTGGCGGAAGCCTGTTTGCCGTTTTGAAAGTAATAGTTCAGACTCTAGATACCACATTAACCTATCATTAATCATCCTCTCCATGATCTTACTTAAACAAGAGGTAAGTGATATTGGGCGGTAGTTTGCAGGTAAGGTGATATCTTTGCCAGGTTTAGGAATAGGAACTATTATTGTTTGTCGCCAAGTTTCCGGATAAACACCAGTTTGAAATATTCTATTGTATATATCTAATAGTTTTTGTTTTTCTGGTGTAGGTAAATTTCGTATTATCGCATAATGAATATTATCTGGACCTGGAGACGAATTTTTTGAATTCTCCAAGGCTCTTTTTAATTCTTCAGATGTAAAAGGTACATTATATGCGCAGTTTTCTTCACGCTTAAAATCTATTTCACTTTCAGATTGTTTCTTTCAGATTAAAAGCTTCACTGTAGTGCTGTGAACTGCAGACAGAATAGAAATGTTCCGCGAAAGCCTCCACGATTTGATTCTGTTCTGTGAGATCATCGTTTTTGTATCTGAGTAACCTTGACGGTTTTTTGTGTTTTTTTCCAGCAATATTTTTAACCTTCTTCCAAACGTCAGATATTGAAGTGTTACAGTTAATGGATGACACGTAATTCTGCCATGAGGTCCTCTTGCTTTGTTTAATAACCTTTCTTGAGATCGCACGAGCTTTTTTAAACTCAATAAGGTTAAGTTGAGTTGGATTTCTTTTAAAAATTTGCAACTTTCTTTTTTTTGTTTGGATTGCATTTCTAACTTCAGCGTTCCACCAAGGGACGATAGAGGTTTTAAAGGTTTCGCTCGTTTGAGGGATACATTTCTCAGCTACGCTTATGATATTTTCAGTGAAGTTTTTAACATGGTCTTCGACACTTTCTTTTAATTCTGAAGGGCGTTCGTTGAGAATTCTACAGAAATTTTCCCAGTCTGCTTTTTCAGTAATCCACTTCTTCGGGTATTTTTCTACTCTAATTAGGGAGTCTGGTAAGTCAATGCTTATTGGGCAATGATCGCTGTTGTGAAAATCTTCATGCACTTTCCAGTTTAAGCTTAATGCTAAAGTAGGTGAACAAAAGGTTAAATCTATTGCTGTTAAGTTGTTTGATCGTAGATTTAGGTGTGTAGGAGATCCAGTATTTAGAATGGTTAATGGGTTATCTTCCATAACTTATTCAATTATTCGACCACGTTGGTCGGTTAAGTTAGAACCCCAAATTAGAGAATGAGCATTGAAATCTCCAAGCAGTATAAATGGCGAAGGAAGCTGCCGAACAATACTACTAATATCATTTGCATCCCAATTAAATTCTGGGAGGTAGATGTTACAGATAGTTGTTTTTATAGGCACTTCAATTTGCACAGCGATAACTTGCAGCTTAGTGTTACTTTTAACATCTTTTGTGGGGATGTTGTCTCTTACATATATAGATACTCCTCCACTAGCTCTACTATTTATTGTATGATTTCTGAACACTCCTTTATAGTCCTTTAGGTGAAACTGTTCTGCACCTTTCAAGTGAGTTTCTTGAAGGCAGATACAGAAAGGTTGATATTTGACTAAAATCATTTTGAGGTCACAATAGTGTGTCTTTATTCCGTTAATGTTCCATTGGATGCTTCTTTCATGTGAGTTGAATGTAAATACTTATATTAATATAAAATCCTTTAAAAACAAACAAATTTTGAACAAGACAAAACGGAATAAACGTGTAAAAACATAAATAAAATAAAATAAAATAATGTATATGAATAGATAAAAAGATAAGACACATAACAATCAGTTGTAAATAAATAAAATTCTTTAACAGTGCACAAATTTAACATTTAGTTAAAAAAAAAGTAGATATATCACAGGTTGTTTTATCACAGATTTTGAGGGCCTCTAGGTTTACCTTTCGGCCACCCTTTTTTCTTCTTTCCCGAGGTTTTTGCTTCCCGTACTAAATCTTCGTCAACTGACGCGACGCTGGACTTAGTGGACAGTGACCTGTCAATTGTCGTTTTCCTTTTAGCACCACGGGATTCATCTTCCATCACTTCGATGGTATCTTAACTAGTAGGTTTTGGGTAAGCTTTATCTGCAGCCACCAGGGGCGAGCGGTCCATGTATGCAACGGAAGCATTGCTTCCCCTATCACAAACCTTAAATGACCAAAAATTGAAAAACTCAAATAAAAGGAAATTTTAGAAATGGACATTATTAGCGCCAGCGAACGCGTAACCCGTAATAGAGTGTACTGCCCATAGAATATAATCCTTATAGGAGAAGCAGCATTTAAAGTTGAATATCATATATTTTGTGTATGCATAAGAGCGAAAATAATATATCAGTATATCACATTGTCTTTGTCGTTCGAATGAAAATGCACATAGTGCGTCTTTCTCGTACACAGTACACACTGTCGATACCTGTTCGATACACACACGCAACAAACTTTGTTGCTTATTCGTTCAAATACAGAATTTTACGGGGTCAAGCGAAGGAGGCGAGAGGTCAAGTTGCGAGCGCTTGTCACTGAATAAGCAATTTTAAAATTAAATACAAGGGTTTTAGTGCAGTTTCGAAGATGGATGGGACAAGTACGTCTGCACGAGCCGCGAGATTTACCGGGAGGCGGTAGAAGTAGCGGCTATTGGAACTGCAAATCCGTGTAATTGTGTAGTGTGTTTTGTACTAAATAAAGGATTTTCTTCTCAAAGTTTTTCCGAAAAGAGAAATATTATTAATGCGGGTAGGTCAAAGCCTGAAATGAAAAATCTGACCACAAAAATATTATGAACAGTATTTGTGGCTGACGGGTTGTGAAATAAGAAATAAACTTTTTTGTTGGCCATGTTTGCTTTTTGTTAATGAACATGGTGCGATTTAAATAATTTACATAAAGTAGTAAAACGTCACATTAGCTCTAAGAACCACTTGCAAGCTGTTATCAAAGAAAAAGTTTTTGGAAAAACACGAATCTAGCACTGTTTAGATATACAGTTACAAGTTAGTCATCAACAACATAATGAACTAGTTAATAAAAATAGAGATGTGCTAAAAAGACTTATTGATGTTGTGTGTTTCCTTGCCCTTCATGAACTTGGATTTCGTTGTCACGATGAATCAATGTATTCTGCAAATAGAGGTAATTATTTAGACCTTGTTTCTCTATTATGTAAATATGATCCTTGTTTAAAAAGTCATTTAGAACAAAGCAGTGTGTTTCAAGGTACTTCAAATCGAATTGAAAACGAGTTAATTTCTGCAACTTCGACTGTTATTTTAAACAAAATTAAAGAAGAAATTAAACAAGCGCGTTTTATTTCTATTATTTTGGATGAAACAACTGATGTTACCAATTTTAGTCAGCTTTCTGGTGTGGTGCGATTTGTAAATCGAGACGGCAACGTACAGGAAAGATTTTTAGGTTTTATTAACGTGCCAGAAGACAGAACGGCCGACGCACTGTATAAAATTGTATGTGAACTTATTAAAAATATTAATGCCTCTTAAAAATTGGTCGCTCAAGGTTATGATGGTGCTCCTGTAATGGCTGGACATTTAGGTGGCCTTCAAGTAAAAGTGCGAGAAACTTATCCGTGTGCAATTTTTATACACTGTTGTGCGCACAAATTAAACTTAGTTTTGTCCCAATCAGTTATGCAGATTAAATAATGTAAAATGTTTTTTGCAACTTTGAGTGGAATGGCTGCTTTTTTTCCAAACCTACTAAACGCACACACGAATTGGATACAATTGTAAAGCGAAGACTACCGAAAGTTGCCGCTACGCGCTGGAATTACAATGGCAGGCTAGTATTAACAATTTTTGAACATCGCGAATCCATAATTGAATTATTTGAAAGTATATTGGAAAATAGCGATAAGTGGGATACAGACACTTTAAATAGTTCTAGAGGATTTTAGATAGCTTAAAAACGATTTTAACTTTAACTTTCTACTTCTGGTTTTTCAGAAATATTTCCATTTTCTGATAATGTATTTAATATATTACAATGTAAAACAAATGATATCGGATTCTGTATAAAGAAAATTTGTGAATTTAAGAATATTATAAACAAAAAAGAAGACTTTGATAAATGTTGGGAAAACACGACTAGTATCGGTATCGGTTTGGAACCACAAAGAAAACGCGTGCGCACGGATAATGTTGGAGATATTAAAACGTGCTATCGACGACTTTTATCAAATTCTGGATCAGATTTATCAAGAAATAGACAACAGGTTTAAAACTTTAAAGAACTAAACTTTCTTGAATTGTGTAATTTTAATGCGTTTAAGGAAAACATTTTCCGGAACCCCAGCTACAATGTTTAATGCATCATTATGGACAGTTTTTTGATTTAGTTTTGTTACGTTCGGAACTTACAGTTATATATGATACTGAAGACATCGATAAAAAAAATTCTGCAAGTGAGTTATTGGCTTTCTTGAAAGGTACAGATTTGACAAACGCATATTCAGAGGTAGTAAAATTATGTGTTAGTGTTGACAATCCCTGCTACTAGTGCCTCAGTCGAACGTAGTTTTTCTGCGCTTAAACGAATTAAGACTTATTTGCGGAGTTCGACAGGACAACATCGTCTGTCAGATGTGTCCCTGTTGGCTATTGAAAACAATCTTGTTCAAGAATTGTCGCAGCATCCGCGTTTCTACGACGAAATTATAGACGAGTTTGCGAAACAAGATAGAAGAATACAACTACATTACAAATAGGTAAGTTTTGAAAATTGCTTCCTTGTCCCAAATCTCACCGCACGCCCTGGCAGCCACCTGCGTTTAGTATAGATTATTATTTATGTTTTTACAATGTTGTCTATTTTCGCATCGAACTTATTAAAAAGAGGTTGCATAACTATCCTAAAAAATGGTTACTATTAGTGTTACATTTATTTAAATTTCCATTTTGCAAGTTGGAAGGCCGTGTGTTGTTCCATACCAGATAATTTATGTTCACAACCAAAGTATTTTTTGTACAACTTTTAAAATGTAAATCATTTATTTGCTTTAAAACTCGTACGTTTATTTGAATTCGCCATACATGTTCTCACTATTACCCCATCTAATCGAGACTCTATGTTTAAGCTTGTTTTAGTAACTTATTATTAATGAGTAACAATAACTATTACGCAACGTTAAAATAACGGAAATAAGCGTGATTTACAGGGCTATTTCTATCCTCTGCATTTTGTCTACGCCAGGTTTCATGGGTTTAATTTTCCTCGTCTTCATGCATTATTTTTCTCGCTGAGGATTTTCCAGATCATTACACTGGCATGATCAATGTCTACTTGTTTTTATTTTCTTATTCTTAAAAAAAACTGAGAATGACAGTGATTCTCGTTTTCGTAAAAAGCCCCGAAGGCAAAACAAGCTTGAAGATGATTTCAAGCGCATGAAACTTCACACAAAAAAAATTCAAATAGCGTAATAAAGTCCAAAAGCATTTAATTAGAGAAGTTTTAATGAATCAATGCCTAATCTGAGTTTTTTTATGTGTGCATTACTTAGTTATAAAAAATAAGGCCAAGGCTGGTAATTGGTCTTAAAAAGCAAAGGTTTTTTTTTGTAATCCGAGAACGATAGTGTGGTAATTATGAAAAATTTACTATAATTGATGTACAAATTAGAAATAAATGTGCACATGCTGAACTTTTTGTTTTTATCTCTTCTTTGATATTATCTGCTATTCTTTAAATGACCGTTAAAAAATAAAGTTCATTACCACATAATGGAAAAACAAGAAAACAAGACGTTCACCTTTTCATCACATTTCCTTATTAGTATTACAATACTTGATAATTTTAATCCAGTTGAATAAAAGGAGAAACCTATTTTTGAATAAATTTTATTTAGCAAAGTTAATCCATCTCAATCATGTCATTAATATGATTTTAGTATCATAACAACTATTTTTGGCACAAACGTCATACAAAATGTTTGTAGTCGTGATAATTTATTTGTAAATCATAATATTTAAAAATTACTATACAATCTCATATCATATATAATTTTATTGAATTATGTCGTCCTTGATATAAAAATTTGAATTTATACAATGGGTTTAAGATTATATCTATATAAACATTAGGTTAGGCATTTTTTGGAAAAAAATTATTTTTTTAATGTTTATTATTTGACAAGTAAAATAATAGCAAATAAATTTAAACTACCATTATGTAATCAAAACCGTAATTTGATTTCTCACCTAAAATTTGCATGGTATTTTGTCGTGTCAATAGCCTCAATTTGGTCCAAGGTTGGTATATTAACCTCGTCATTTTAAATGAAAATTATAGACATCTTGGTGACAATTCTTTTTTCATAGTTGTCACAAGCATTACTAACCCAAAGTTGTTGGTCTATATTTCAAATAGTGTTTGATTCAAAATGTAGGATTTGGAGATGTGGAAACAATTACAATATTTTTTTTACTGTATATATTGCATAAATTGTATCTTAATGCTTAACCTCTATTGAGGCAATCGCCTTTAGTCCAAAGTGGAAAAGGAAAAATCAGCACGTTTGAATATTTATTGTATGCTTAATTAGAAAGAGATGATTTACAAATATAATTTGTAGTAAAACATTTTTTTATCTCTGTATTTTGCATTAATAAATAAAAGAGTAATTTGCAACTAGTATATTTATTAATCATACTAAGGAAGAAATATAAAATAGTCAATTGTATAAAAAACGGGGACGAGAACGGATTTGCTCAAATTGGTTTTATAAGAGTAACAAGCGTATAATGCTTTAGGTTTGTTCATGAATTAATGAAAAAATTCTTATGTCTATCCTCACGAAACAGTTTTAAGATGTGTTTGATTATAATTGTTTTTTTATAGATATACCGGGTTTGGTAAATGCTTTACCCCCACGTCATCAATTTTAAATTTCGCTTTAAATATGTTTGCTCTAGGTTGAAAGTTGTTAGCAGGTCAAAAGAAAAAAAATTACTAAATCGTAATATTTAGTTTTATAACCTCATATGTGCGTTACTTCTGTTTGCCGTCTTTCCGAATTTCCTCTACATTTAATCAACATTTAAAAAAGTTCTTTTCAGAGCTCTTAACGTTACGAAGCTATTGTTATGTAAGTTAGCATTTTTTTGTTGAATTGTCAATTATCTTAATTTGAATTTATATAGTGATACTGTACACCCTGTCCCATTTTCGTATATTTTACGGGGTATCTCGCTTATTTTTTAGCTTAGAACCTTGCGGTTTTCGCGACGCCGTGCTGCTTTTTAATGAAACCAAAGATGCGCTAATCAAATTTGCCATAGCCATCTTAGTTGTGCTACAGGGTGATTTTGGAAAAATTCCATTTTCAGTCATTCCTGTAACTCTGCTATTTTCAGACATATTAAAAAAGTAAAAACTGATATTTGTAGATTTTTTTACGTAGAATCCAGTGGCGTACTCAGATTTTCTTTAGAGGTCACAGCTTTTGAGATATTGACATAACCTATTTTTTTTTTATGGGACACACTATATATTTTTTTTAAATCTTTTTCTCCTTGCCAAGAGCTTTTCAAAAATATAGCATAGTCTATATTTATTTTTATAAATAACGTGACAAAATAATTTTTTTCTATAATTTACATTGATAAAAAACAAAATAATTAATTAATCACAAATATTGTTCAAATTGCAGACCATTATGTCTCCTACAAGTTTCACAAAGTTTATAAATTCTTTTAATAGCATTTTCCAAAATAAATGATTGTCTTCGTAATTCTGCAAAAGCATTTTCCGTTGCAATTTTTAATTGTTGCTTGTTGGCATATTGCCTTGAATGAATTTTATTCTTTCAATACCCCCACAAAAAAAATCCAAAACCGAGAGATCCGGTGATCGTGGTGGCCATCGAACAGGTCCATTTGTTCCAATCCATCTCCTGGGAAAACGTTCATTTAGCCCGTTTTGTATTATTCTAGCATTGTGGGCTGGAGCCCCATTCTGCTGGAAGAATACATCGTTCAATTGAGCCAGTGGAATATCTTCTAAAATGTTAATAGTATTTTCTTGAAGAATTTGTAAGTACCCATTAGGGTTTAGGTTTTCTTCATAAATCTTGTAAACTATTTTTCGGTTAAAAATAAAGCAGGAGACATTAAGTCCGAACCTGCCTTGACGCTCTCTAGGAAAAATCACGTGGGTGTTTTCTTCACTCCAAAACCGCGAGTTGTGTCTATTAAAAATTCCCGAACTTGTGAAATGTGCCTCGTCTGACAAATTATTTTTTTTCAAAATTATTGTCCTGAGTTTTCATATTTATAAACCAATTTCAGAGCTCCAATCTACGTTCAGCATCACTCGGGTGCAGATGATGAACAAGTTTATGCTTGTAGGGTTTGAATTTATTTTTTTTTTAATCCTTTGCACTTTTGTTTTAGACACGCATCTATTTTCCTGCACGAGGTTTCAGGAGTGGCTTGAACAACTGCTAAAATGTTGATCACTGATTCCTCGTTCTCTTTGTTGTAAACTCGGGGTCGAGGTTTGTCAAAACATCCATGTTGGCAAAGATTAAATTTTAATTTTTGAAATATTCTTCTGTCGGGTTGTCTTCTTTCGGGATATCTATATGACAAAATAGGTATATAAAATAAATATAAGTTCTAAGGTAAAGATTAACTTACCTGTTTAGATAGAGTTCTAAGGTCTGCGTTTTCATTAGATAATATGAAGCAGGTATTCATATCATACTTCTCAAAGTTTTCAAATTTTTGGTTTCGTGCCATATTAAAAAATAATTAAACAACAACAACAAGAACAAGAACGATAACAGTAAACAAAACCAACGAATAACTATAAATATCAGCACTAAATTTGGGAAAATGTATCCAAGAATAATTTGAGAGAAGCAGAAACTTCAAAAATCAAATACCTAAGTAATGGCAGAACGTTAATTATTTTGTTTTTTGCGTTACCATGGTTGCCCACGGCTATCCACTATTATCAATGTAAATTATAGAAAAAATCATTTAGTCACGTTATTTATAAAAATAAATATACACTATGCTACATTTTTGAAAAGCTCTTGGCATGGGGAAAAATATTTAAAAAAAATATAGGGTGTCCCATAAAAAAAAGTAGGTTATGTCAATATCTCAGAAACTGTGACCTCTAAATAAAATCTGAGTACGCCACTGGATTCTACGTAAAAAAATCTACAAATATCAGTTTTACTTTTTCAATATGTCTGACAATAACAGAGTTACAGGGGATGACTGAAAACGCAATTTTTCCAAGATCACCCTGTAGCACACAAACTAAGTTGGCTATGGCAAATTCCATTAGTGCATCTTCGGTTTCATTAAAAAATAGCACAGCGTCGCGAAAACCGCAAGGTTCTAACCTAAAAAATAAGCGAGATATCTCGTAAAACATACGAGAATGGGACAACCTGTACAGCAACGGTGTTCTCATCAGAACAAGAAACCCTGTTGGAACCTGGAGCTATTCGTTACAGTCCTGCATTGAGCAGTGTTCAGAGGTTTTTCCCGATGTAAATGTCGAATATGATGTATTTAAAAACATAAGTCACGTCTTATTACACGGTATGAAAACATGCGCTGTATTTGTAAAGGCAAGTCAATGGACATGCCGACTATTTTAACCGAAGAAGTAGTTAATGACATTCAACAAAGAATGCAACAAAGTCCTAAGAAATCTATTCCACAACTATCCGTTCAAACAGGTACGATTAAATATACTGCCCTTATGTAACCAGAAATATGAACATAATTACTTTACAGATTTGTCCACTGGTACTTGCCACAAAGCTTTAAAAAAGACGTTACATATGCATCCGTACCAAACTTCTTCTGTACAAAAATAACATGCACCCGACTATAATCTTCGAGTGCATATTGTCAATGGCTCAACGAACGTTTAAACAACAATAATTTATTGTTATTTTACAAAAGATGCGCAAAATGACAACCATTGTATTTAGAAAATCAAGAATAGAATGAATTATTTATTGTTATTTTACAAAAGGTGCTCAAAATGACCACCATTATATTTAGAAAGTCCGGAATAGAATTTATTATTTATTGTTATTTTACAAACGGTGCTCAAAAAGACCACCATTGTGCAGTCGCTCCATCTTGCTGGAAAAAACCTAGTTGTTGCTCATCGTCATGTAAATTTTCTTCAATATCGTTCTCCATTTAGGGCTTCATAAAAGAAAATAGACGCAATGATTCTCCTTCTTGACATAGCCATCCAAATACCAACTTTTTGGGGATGTAGAGGTGTTTAATGTAAATGTGTGGATTTTCTGCTGCCCAACTTCTGTAATTTTGGCTGTTCACATAACCCGACAAATGTATACATACTTCGTCTGAATAAAATGTTAAGTCTAACAAATGTTTGTTGTTTAAACGTTCGTTGAAACATTGACAATATTGCACTCGAAGATTAGAATCGGGTGCATGTAATTGTTGTGCAGAAGAAATATTGTAAGGATACATATGTAACGTTTTTTTTTAAAGCTTTGTGGAAAGTAACAATGGACAACCCTATAAAAAAATTATGTTCATATTTTTGGTTACGTAAACGCAGTACTTATCGTACCTATTTGAGCGAATAATTGTGGAATAGATTTTTTAGGACTTTGTTGCATTCTTTGTTAAATGTCATTAACATCGAGACAAGCAGCACTGCAACGAACAGTTCCAAGTTCCATCAGGGTTTCGGGTGCCACTGCGGAAATGTGCCATTAAAATAAAGGCATCTTGTTCTGGTGAGAACACCGTTTTTCTACAGTATCACTACACAAATTTAAATTAAGATAAATGACAATTCACCTTACATCACAATAGTTTCGTAACATTAAGAGCTCTGAAAAGAACTTTTTTAAATGTTGATTAAATGTAGAGGAAATTCGAAAAGACAGCAAACAGAAGTAACGCAAGTATGAGGTTATAGAAATAAATATTACGATTTAGTATTTTTTTTTTCGACCTGCTAACAACTACCAACCTAGAGCAAACATATTTAAAGCGGGAAAAATTGATCACGTGGGGGCCAAGCATTGCCGAAACCCCTGTATTTTCTCCTCCTGAACATGATTTTTGATAATATGTGTACCGAGAAGAAAACAATATAAAACTAGAAATTTCTGGTTTTCCAGGATTGGATTAAATAATTTATTCAGATAATTTCCAGTACCCATTTTATTTTTCATCGAAAGCAATAAATGATAAACTTTTTTTTCAATCATTAAATACACTTGGCGAGAGGGACATTATACTCTGTGTCCAAGGCAATGAAGCCCATTACGGCGATTATAAAAACGAAAAGATATACAGATTTGGTTAACTGAGAGAAAAGGTGCATAATCGAGGGTCTAGAAAAATGGCGTTTAGAGATCCCTGAAAAAATTTTTAGTTCTTAGGTAATTTTGAAAAATTTAATTTTGAATTTTTTCTGGGGTCAAAATATTTGATCTAAACCAAAACTGATGACATTTTTCTATAGCAACTTTTAATGCCCTTTAAGGTGGGATTATTAGCCTTTAATCCAATCTTTCGTCTTTGCGAAACCACTAACTTCATTTTTTTTAATCCTGGTATTCGGATATCAGTTTTATAAAAACATTTTTATTACGAATTCAATGGTGTATAACATTATGGTTTAATTCCGTTTTAGTCTTTTTTTTTCGACCTGTACATAATTTTTTATTTTTTAAGAACTAAGAATTACCTATATCTCACAACAGTTTACATCATTTAAGTACAAATTTAATAGCAATCCAATGACTAAACTGATCTAGTAATTTATAACCAAAGGTTATATAAATTGCGGTGGTAAAGAACGTTCCTGCAATCGTTGTTCGGAAATACTAGTCCACACATTACATCCAAATCGACTTTCTGTTTAAATGTGGATTGTTTTCAGACCAATAATGGACATTTCGCCTATTGAAAATCCTATTATTCGTAACCATGCTCTCATCAGACGATATTATTTGTTATGGAGAATTTATAATTCTCCTAGCGTTTTCTTGTGTACCACACCTTAAGAATAAGACTAGTTAACAGTTTAGACATTTAATCATAATTTAATGGCAGAATTATGTCAGATTCATATATAAGTAACAAATCCTACTTCTTTTAAAATTATTTTCAGTTTTTAGCTAGATAAAAGTATGCTTTGGAAAACAAATGAATGTGATGAAGGCGTATTATACCAGGATTGACAGTCGCGTTGGTTATTTGAAACATTAGTTTACTGTGTAATAATTGGTCATTCTTTCTATTAATTATGTTTTCTAATGAAGAAAAGTTCCACACGGTGGCATGTTTCATTTCATCCAACCAAAATTGTTCTTTTGTATTTAGAGAAGTATCCGAAAGAGGCAGCCAAATAAAAGGAGTTTTAGCAAATTGTCACAGGCTAAATACTCACTAGAGCATCCAGCCCGTAAAGGCAATTTGTACCATGGCATAGCTCAGTGGTGTGGGCGGGGTTCTTACTAAAAGGTGCAAAAAGGACATTCGTCACAACTCCAAAAATGTCAAAATCAGACAAAATTGTCAAAAAGGCGCCACCTGTTAAAAACATGTATAACGGGAAAACGCCATGAACAGATCTTCGATTGGCCTAACAGGAAACCAGACGTTTACTCAAAAATAAATTACTCTACTACTAAAAATTCTATTTCAAAAATCTTTACGCAAAGTTTACCTAAACTTCAATTAAACCATAAGCTTCAAATATAAAAGCCGCAAAATGCGAAATAAAATCCATTAAATATTTCGATAAACCTACATCAAAAATTATTAGTTCAACTAACCCAAAATAACTGATCAATACGGAAATTTAATTATTCAATTCAAGACAAAAAATACATCACCACAAAACTAAACAAATGCGATCAAAAATCTATGAATTCCTGAAATTTATCAAACGTCGATATTCGGAATGTAATACCTAAATTCCAAAATAAGTTACCTAGCTGCCATAACAAATAATTAAATTCGCTTACCTGTTTAGCAGATCAGGCACCAAGATGCCTACAATTTCGATACCTATAAAAACGACTAATCGCAATACCCTCGTATGCAAAATCACTCAGTTGTTCGGTCAACGACCGGCTCAAATCGTAATTTACGTTACGTTATTTCTAAAATCTCTTTTAAAACGACTTGTTACTTAACAAAAAGACTTGTATTACTTCAATAACATTGATCACAATCTAAATGAACGATACATGGAGTGTGTCACTGCAAAATTATTTTAACTCGATACTTCTAATAAAATGGATTAAGTACTACCAATTTCCAGAAATATTTGACCTTTCAATTTACTACTTTACATCGGCAAATCGTAGGCATAGAGGGTGAAGTTACAGTAGTTTCCAATCTCCTAATAAAACAGTTATAAACATTAACAATGGTCACATATTACGGCATTTACATATTAAGTTTTAGTACAATTACACAAAAAAACACATGAAAATTTGTAATTCCAAAACAAGAAATCTAAAAAAACAATGATCAAAGTCAATCAGCCATTGCAAGGACGTTTAAGGTCAGTTCCCATAAACAAATACCTTTCATCATTAAATACAACGGAAATAATACAAAATATCGGTAATATAAACTTTTAATACGCAAAATTTACACAAATAAAAAATCAGGATGTAAATAATAAATTGTGAGGATGCATACGATTGTTTTTAAAATGGACCGAAGGGCCTTTATACAATAATTACACAAAAGCAAGCGAATGCACCCTCCACATAGACACAAAAAAAAACGCACTTTACTATTGTCACAAAAAATAAATGTTTACCTTACGTAGCACCAACAATGAAATATTCTTGTCCCTCTAGACTACGATAATCTGTCGGACAACGGGTCCACCAGTTATTGAATTGAATAACTTACTTTCGACGGTATGCTCTGCATATACAAATTTCATACACGACAAAATTGTATTCATATTTACTCGAACTTAATTTACGACAATTACTTCAACCAAAACCACACAAATGACTAATTTTTCATCTGATTTATCGTTAATGCGCAACTATTTAACCATACTTGTAGGTATTGCCTTATTGACAAAGCGTTCCTAACGTTATTAACACTGATTAAGGTTTTATTTACAGCAGTTTGTATTATTTGTTCGAAGTTGGTAATATACACAAAAGTTACCTTTTAATCCAGGAACTTGTTACTTTAATCCACAAAACCAACTTGCGAAACAGCGGGTCTACAGAACATGGCTAAGCACTTAAAAAAACACGAAAACCACGTATTTCTGTCCAAACATGTCATCATGACAAACGATGCACTACACAAAAAAACTTAAGGATGTGGTGAACCAATATATTATTCGAATCAGCGAGAGTGGAGCATCCTCCAACGGTAGTTTGATACACCCCCCAGCATACGTAATTCCTTCCCATCCCCACTTAACTAGCTCTTTTGTGGATATTGCGTTGACCGTAAACAAATAAATAGTAGTAATAATATAATACTGATTTTCAGTCTTGTTTGTGACTTATTATTTATTTTATTATTATTAATTATTGAAAACATGGTAAACGTCGGGTGTAAATAGTGTAAAAAGTGTAAATATTTTATTTGTTTATAAATGTACAATTAATTCTCTGTTTATTTTTTCTTAAATTAACTTTGCCTGAAATAATCCTTTTGTAATTTTGAAATTTATTGTTTATTATTATTAATTATTGAAAACATTTAAACAAAGGCGAAGGTATAAACATCATCAAACTTCCAACAAATTTTTAGCGAATCTGTGAGAGCGGCGAAATTTGCATGAGACCGGACTTGAGGTTTAACCGATCCCAGCATAACGACAACTGGCAACGGTGTGCTCCATAACACTCCACACTGCATTCTCAGTGTGACTTTCACTATAGTAACGCCCGCATCACCTGCGAGTAAAACGTAATACTACAAATAAGAATTCCACACTCTCCAAACCAAAAAAGGTGTGATCAAATAAAAGCTTGTAAAAATTTGAACTCGTAATCCTATGTGAAAATGTGAACTTTCACCATTATCAACACATAATAAAATACCTATCTTTTTTGGGTGTTTTTAATGGTGTATTTTAAGTTATACAATCTAAACGTTTCGATAACACTTCGTCAGTAGTAATATCTGTTAAAAATTCTTAAAGATGTTGTAAACAACTTTTAACAGATATTACAACTGACGAAGATAACTGTACGTGTTATCGAAACGTTTAGATTGTATAATTTAAAATACTCCATTAAAAACACCCAAAAAAGATAAGTGTTTTATTATCTTTTAATTCTAAATTAAAAAAAAAAATAATAATAAAACCAAACAAACCATCTAACGTATGATTCTTAAAATTTACACACAGGGTGACAAAATTAGTGTCAAATATCAAAGCGTATGGTTCCTTCAAAAAACCTGGAGCTTCTCGGCAACCGACCAGCACTGAGGAAAGAGTACACACTATTTTGTTAGCTGTCACTGAAAATCAAATGAACAAAACGTTGATATTTCATTAAAAAAATGTCATCCACACAAGTACAGAATTTGCCAAGGACTTAGACCGGATGATTTAAAAAGACGTCGCTTACTTTGTGAATGATAGAAGAATATGAATTTTACACCTCAAATATTATGGGCTGATGACAGCATGGTTACAAATAATGGTATTATGAATAAAAGGAATGTCCATTATTTGGTTTTCACGTGTGAGCAGGAATTTTCGGCACAACGATTGTAGGACCGTTTATTTACCATTATAGCTTAACAGCAGAGCGTTATCTTTACTTAGTGGAACAGATACGGGGTGTTTAATTGTTTTATAACACAGTCATTATTATACTTTTCACCTGGCCTACGCCGAAGAAACTGTGATTTATCAGTTAATAGGTGGAAAGTTGACTTATCGCAGAAGCATGTCTGTAAGAGGGAAAAAGCAAATAAAAGAAAAAATTAAAAGATTTAAATCAACATCAATGGTTAAATGTTTATGTTTATGTCCTGCGACATTTGAAACCACCTCACTGTAGAAATTGATACAGTGTACCCAGCTTCTTCCAATTGTTGATTTTAAGGCTACTTTCGACATTTTAGCACAATATTTCGTTTTCCTGTATCTGTTATCAACCTTTTCGATTACTATTGGTAGACAGATTTTCATTTAATTTCTGATTTATTCGGCACAGTGAGGCCTGTGATACCTCGAACCTTGATACCATGTCCCTTTGGCTGTATTTTATGTAAGCTGCAATAGCAACCCTTTTCTCTTTTGGTAAGTCTTTTCACTTTTCCATTTAAAAAATAACATCCACAGTTAAAAAGTGACATTATAAACTAATATTTTAAATTGTAGCTTAGAGAACTGCTTAAACATATACATAAATACTTACTGAAGCTTCCCTTGTTGCTACCAGTAACTTACCTTAACCAAATAACGTCTTCAACAACAAATAATTCTGTCAAATTATAAACATTTATTTAGAAATCTATGTTATCGACCGGTTCTGCACTTATATAAAAGGTACCATTACCAACCAGGGGGGCGCAACAGGGGGCGAAGGCCCGAGAATAAGTTTTGAAGACCTACATGGTAGATCCTATACTTGTCTTACAAGAACCTGTTTATTACTAAAAACAATTTCAAATTTCCCGCGCAGGACCAGGTCTCAGTGACCTTCAGTAACACTGCATGCACGCGAAATTGTCTAACCCCCAAGGGGTGTACACCTAAAAAGGCTCTTAATACGGCCAAAAGGACCTTAATTAGGGGTTCAACTCCGGCCAAGGGTTGAAAAAGGCCCCCGAAAAGAAGCCGACCCCACCCTCAAAATACACGCCTCCCACGTGGGCGAGTACAAAAAGTGGAGGGGAAGGGGTCCCAGGGGGCGGAGCTTGTGACGTAAAAAAGTTGAGGGGATGGTGTCTATGTGTTTCTATATTTTTAATGTAGAATTAACTTCCCTGACATTAGCCTGCGAAAAATTAGATTTATTTCCCAAAGGAGGTAATTTTTTGAGTGAGTCTGTTAATTTGAGTAGGTACTGTATTGTGAAAGAGTGCTATCTCTGTTTGGAAAGTAATGGAAATTTGTTTAAGCATACGCTTTAGATTTAATTTTTTGTACATATTTCACCTGTTTTTCTATAGATAAAGGTAATTATTAATTTAAAAAAAATAAAAATCTATTTACAGGTTAAATAAGAATGTTCTTGGTTAAGGTCGAAAAAAAGATTAAGCCGCAATTAAACCATAATGTACTATATTCATCATTGGATTTGGACAAAAAGGACTTTAATAACCTGATATCAGAATACTAGGGCAGTATTTAAAAAATGAAGTTCATGATGGCTCCGCAAAGACGAAACGTCGGATTCAAAATTAATAATGTCACCTTATAGGGCATTAAAAGTTGTTGTAGAAAAGTGTCACCTTTGGTTCAAATAGATCAAATACTAACGGAAGAAAAAAATAATTTGTAAAATCCAAAAATTCAATTTTCTCAAAATAACTTCAGAACCAACATTTTTTCAGGCATTTCTAAACGGCCTTAGATTACGCAATTTTTCCCCCATTTAATCAAATCTGTATCTTTTGCCGTTTCCAATATCCCCATAGTGGCCATCATTATCTTAGACACAGAGTGTATGTGAAGATTAAATTCCTTTCAGTGGTGTCAAGAAAGCAAGAATATTTTTGCAACATTTTTTCAAAAACTAATATTTGATTGAAATAGAATGATGGAAACAAGGAACATTCTAGACATCCATGTCTACACGCCAACCAGTGAATATGATGACACTGCTCTGTCCAAACCGACAAGCGGGTCCTTAGGGACTAAATTTCTCATGTGATATATTTAGTCATCTATAAACCACGCTGTCCTCGCCTTTCGTCGTCCTATTGCCAAACGTAAAATGTAATTTAATAAGTCATAACCTCTTTAACCCTTTATAGGGCAGAACTCCGGGCGCTATTTTTTGGAGGACTTCGTATAGGAATATATAAGAGGATTTTACGTAAAAAGTCAAACCTTGTTTTAGGTTCTGCAGGACAGTACTTCTGCGTAGCACAGATCCTTCTGCAAAATGTTTTTCTTAAGTGTTTAGTGGTTCAAATATACAAGGGTGATTCGTGTAAGAACCGACACAGAGCAGGATTATGTAGGGGATCCCAAAAAATGGTGATTTAATGGAACTTTCGTGTCTATACTAAGTTACACCCCTGAGAAGTTATAAGCCTTGACAGTAGGATTTCAAATTTCGACAAAAATCAATATCTCAGTTACACTTAAACTTAGAAAAATCAAATTTGGTACACGTTGTATATGTATCAAGAGCATTAATCGACAATAAGTAGAGTTCATTTGTAGTATTATAAAGGATTGGTAAGGGATGATGCACCATTAAAATGTTGGCGGACTTAAAACTTTATTACTTTATTTTATAGGAAATTCAATTCCAAAACTGTTTTTTTACTCTTGTTATCTTTCAGACTGTCATTTTCAACAAAAACTCGAATAATTAAAAACGCGCATTGTAGCTATATTAAAATCATCGAAAATTCAAAAGTGGGCAGTGAAATTAAACGTCAAACCTGACGATTGCTCAAAATGATCACCGTTTTGTCGCAGGCATAAATTTATTTTTCGTCGAAAATTGAAATGTACTCTACCCAATTACGGCTGATTGTTTCTTATGAATGTGCATTTATCCATAATGCGATTCCATAATTGTTCTCGAGACGTAACTGGCGAGAAATACACAAATTCTTTTAACGCCCCCCAAAGAAAGAAGTCACAGTTGTTGAGGTCTGGTGATCGTGGAGGCCACACTTGTGGGCAATTATTTCCCCATTCAATCCATTTATTTGGATATTGGTGGTTTAAGAAGTCTCTAACAATAATACTAAAATAAGGTGGTGCTCCTTCATGAATAAACCGATGCTTCTATCTGAGTTGCATTGAAACCTCGTGAAGTAGATCTGGATAAGTGTTTTGGAGAAATTCTAAATAACTCTCGTCATTTAGTCGATTCATTAAAATGACTGGGCCAATTAAATACCCATCTATAACACCGATCCAAACATTTATTTTAAACTTGCGTTGGAATGGAATACTAAATGAGGGTTTACGTCGGTATACTCATGCTAGTTAAGTAAATTGGTAATAACTCTCCAGGTTAAACAAGGTTTATCAGTAAAGACAATATTTCTTTCAAAATTAATATCTTGATTCAAAACAGACAGAAATTCACTCGTTTAACCAAATCTTCCGGCAAACAATTCTTGCACTTTTTTGGATGTGATATGGGTGTAGAAGATTACGTTCGATAAATCGTTGTACAGATGTTTCCGACGTACCAGTTTGTCGAGAGAGAACTGTAATACTAATATGTGGGCCATCTTCAATTACATTAAAAACAGCTTCTTCACTTTGTGCCATGATTGCAATAGCACGTTCTGGAGTGTTACTGGAAAACTTTTCTGTTTCTTGTGCCCGTCTTTCAACTTGTGTGCTAAATGAAAACTTTCTGGCCATTTTCAAAACACTCGGCAAACAATTTTTCTTAGTCACTTTTGAATTTTTGATGATTTTAAATAATACAGCTATTATGCGTGTTTTTGAAAAATAGTGAGAGTTTTAAAATTAAATTCCCTAAAAAATAAACTAAAATAATAGTCCACCAATGGGTTAAAAAATTCTGTCATATTTTAATGGTGCATCATCCCTTATCAATCCTTTAAAATACTACAATTGGGCTATACTTACTTCCGATTAATTCTCTTGGTACATCCACAGCTTGTATCAAATTTGGTTCTTCTAAGTTCAAGTTTAACTGAAATATTGGTTTCTTTCGAAATTTAAAACCCCACTTCTCAAGAGTGCAGCTTAGTATAAATTGCGTTACATCGTCATATTTTAGTTCCCCTACATGTCATTGCTTTGTGCCATTTCAGATCACCCTGTTTTTACGTATTTTGCTACTAACTCAGTACTCCATTATTTCGTTCAATACTAACCATAATTATAAATTTTATTACGAATGAAAACACAAGGTCTATCAAACATTAAAAAATATATATTCGAAGGTAGTAATAAAAAAACACTAACCATAAAACAAGAAAAAACATTCTAATGTAGTAATAAACAAAATTATTGAAGTATTACTGTAAAAATGCGTAAAAGCTAGACATAACTGAATCTTGGTGAAATAACGTTATATATAATAAGCAAAATAAAAAAGCATTCGTTCAGATTTGGAATATTTAAGTTCACAATAAGAATTATTCACGATGACTAAACGGAATAAAACAGTATAAAAACAATACTGTATTTGACCTTTGTTGTGCAGCCGTGGAACTACAATAGCAACACCTGCGTCTTGTACCTTACGGTAGCAAATGATTTTCTACGTTATTTAGCCTTATAGCATGCAGTACTGCCTGTCTACCGTCTGAATGGTTTCTTTTCCTTTCATGCCCAAACTGAGAAAGAGGTTAAGATTTTGTTCTATGACAATACGGTTCCATCCGTATAGTGATGAGCCGTAGATTTGGTAAAGATGTTAGTCTCTTGAACAGCAGTTTTGCATAATATAACTATTTACAATGCAAGCATTAATAAGGAAAAAAAAATACGTATCCACCAGCGACGACTCTTTCAAGAGGTACCATATATGAAAAGCAGTTGATCAAAGTGGGCAACACTACCCGTATAGCGGTTGCAACCGGCTACAGATTCCGAACATTTCACTGATATTATTTTGTCGGTTTTTTGTGTCTTTAGTACTTCAGTCTCCCTCAGAGGATTGTGCGTTGTGCTCAGAGTAGTGACAGATTTTTTTATTCTGCTTAGAAATACAAATATATCGAGCGTTGACACGATCTATCTCACCCAAAACCATTTTTTTATCTTTCCTTTGTAAATTTCTAAGGAAAGACTTTCTGATTGGCCTTATGGTTACACAGTCAAAAAATCTTCTTTATAAAAGTTTTCTTGCAGAAACAATAGAGGAATAAAGATTGTCAAAAATCAGATAGTAACCAAGACCTTCAAAAAAAGTTGGCCACATTTTAAAGCCACGACTAATCGACTTCATATGTTGCTTTAAGTTTCTGCCTTTAAACTTAATCATGGACACGTCTACAGCGAGATATTACAATGGATGTAATAAAAGTTTCAAGCTTTTTCATGTAGACCCCATGTGAGGTCTGATAATAATAATAAGGTTTTATCGTAACCTTCTTGTCCACTATGACTGTACTTTTTACACTAGTAATCCTTTTAATTCGAATGATCTCAAAGTTTGGCTCGCTACTCAAATAAAACCGGAAGCTGGGAAACGTGTTTAATCCCATAATAATAAGAATACCAACATGCGGTTTCAGTTCATCAAGAGTTAGATCAAGAACTTGGTTACATTGTTTAGCGTACAAATTTGATTGTTCCACAACATATTGTAATAGTATGTGTGTAATCCTCACCTAAGCAAACTGTGGGAGGACTGCAAATACCAAATGGTTGATTAAAACTTTTATTGCGTTTCATAAACACTGGGGGTTTTCTGTGATGTTCCGCTCCAATGCAATTCGCTTTCGCATTGTTAGAATAGTTCTCATCTTTATCGCTGAAAGCACGCAATGTAACTTGTTCCGCTTCTATTCCTGTCAAACTGACCTCTACTATATCTTCATCATTATCCGTTTCATCAAGAGGACCACTACTAGAACACCATGAGACACAACTAAGGATGGTACATCTAGTATATCAGTTGTTATTAGTTAGTGATGAAGAGTGAGGTACGCCATCATTAGCATCAGAATCCTCTTCGATGTCTGAACTTAAAGCAATTTCTTGGTTCACGCTCGTCATAATTGATAAAAGGTATTCTATGTTAAATCGAACTATTGTTTTTCATCCATCTAAACGGATTATGAAGAATACTGTTCAATGATTAGAAAAAGAAAGGCGACGTAGATTCCTTATCCAGAAACATATACAGTTATCAAAAAAAATTGAAGTACAACATCAATTTGATAACTAATCTTAAGGTGTTTCCTAAACAAATGCGTATTCACTGGTGCGTATAGGGAAATATCAGAGATAATGCTTTATGATCACTAGGTACATAATAATAAGTGTAACATCAAATTGCATCGTATAATTATACATTGCAAAACACTAACGTGCATAGATTCTTATGATAATATGTACATTTTAGCCAGACTATATAGATCATTACCGAATAATAGCAAAAAATATTAGCACAAAAATGCACATTATTTGCTTTTATTACTGTAGTAACTAGTGGTTCGTCTGGTATGAATGAAAACCATGGAGCATTTGTGAGAATGTATTTTATCCTTTTGATAATAAACGGTAAAATCTATTGTGGTTTATTTGGGAACATCGGAGGTACATACTTTTGAAGCAGTTTTGAAGCAGTACCTTATAATGGGTTAATTAAGATACTTAGATTTTGGGTATGAAATCGTGTATTTTTTATTAACTTTTTATAAATTTAAACGTTTCGATAATAATTACAGTTATCTTCGTCAGTAAATGACAGTAGTTGTTGAAAATTATTTAAGATGTCAAATAAATACTTGAAATCTGAAAAGATAAATGTAAGCCTGCTACAATAATTAGGAAACGTATATGAAAGCGCCAACTACAGAATATCATTTTGTTTTAGTAAAGTTTAGCTAGATCTTTAATACATTGTAAATATTATTAAAGCACCTTGACAATGACAAAACAGAACACCGTCTAAAAATGTCGCAATCAAGAAACAAATTTATCACAACTTAATTAAGTTATAATGTAATACCATTTGAGGATATAGTTTCTAGTATCGAGAGTTCTATTAAATCTGTATCCTTTGATGCTGGAAATGAAAGTAGATATGATACAGTTTAAATATTATGTAAAGCAGAACTTCCAAAAAGTAATTTCCCTTTCCGTCAACGAAAAGCTTTATTAGATTTTACAAATTATGAAAACATAATTGTGTGACCATAACATAAAGGTAATGCAACCGTTATTTTAAACAAGAATGATTAGAAATTTAAAATTAAACAATTATTGGAACGAAAAACAAACTGTGAATTGCGAAAAGGTCTTACAAAGAAGTTCCTCTTGTAAACTAAAGAACTTATTAAAATATCTCCTATTTCTGAAGGAACAATAATCGAATTAACTTGCTCTAAAGCTCTTCCACCAAGCCTATATGATCTACCAAAAATTCATCAATATCTTACCTTTTTATTACAGTCTCATGCAGGAAAACTTCTCATCATATCAAAAACTCTGCACGCTTCATTGAAAAAACGCGTAATTTTAATAAGTAAAATATGACACTATCGTCAGTATGATATGGTCTTTGATAAAAGATTTCGGTTGACCAACAGCATAACAGTAGATGTTCTAGAGCTCATAGAGGATGCTTTAGAGTTTTAAAACTATTTGTAAGAAAAACAATACCTTATTAAATGTATGTTTCAGTTGTAAGTGTTTCAATTATAATAATAATGTAACACCTGTCAATCAACTGCTACGTGTACGTGTACGTGTACGTGTACGTGTACGTGTACGTGTACGTGTACGTGTACGTGTACGTGTACGTGTACGTGTACGTGTACGTGTACGTGTACGTGTACGTGTACGTGTACGTGTACGTGTACGTGTACGTGTACGTGTACGTGTACGTGTACGTGTACGTGTCGTGTACGTGTACGTGTACGTGTACGTGTACGTGTACGTGTACGTGTACGTGTACGTGAGGTGTACGTGTGCGTGTGCGTGTACGTGTGCGTGTACGTGTACGTGTACGTGTACGTGTACGTGTACGTGTACGTGTACGTGTACGTGTACGTGTACGTGTACGTGTACGTGTACGTGTACGTGTACGTGTACGTGTACGTGTACGTGTACGTGTACGTATACGTGTACGTGTACGTGTATGTGTATGTGAACGTATATGTGCACTCCTTCGAATGTAGGAGTGCTTCGAAGGCCTTCTGCAACGAACGCTTTATACTATTTTCTCTGTTTTGGGCTTATTTCATCTTGTTTATTACTTAGTGACGACTTAAAAGATCTGGTTGTAAAATAATTAGGTTGACAGTAGTTTCCGTAGCAACTAATAATCAACATTTACATATAATTTCGTAATAACGTGTTATTAATTATCTACGGTAGTAATGTTCGATTTGAGGCGTAAGTATCACAACCTTTACGCATTCATTTAGATTTCTATAAATAGAAGAGCCCAATTTCAACATCGAAAATAAGTTCAATGCCTCCTGAAGTTCGCGAAGTTGCGGTCAGTGCCGTGAACATAACATAGACTATCGCAATAAGGGTGAGTTAATGATATTTTGTGACCTACCTACAGACGCCAAGAACTGTTTAACATCAAAATTGATGATATTGAGTATAAAAATGTATCATTATCTGTCACATTCCAAAAAACTAAAACCAATCACCCAAGATTGTTTGTAATAAGAAACGACCATTGCATAAATCTAATAAAAAAATATTATAGCTTGAGGCCAACTTATATTAAATGCCAACGATTTTTTCTATACTACATAAATGGCCGTTGCAGACAACAACCAATCGGTATAAATAAATTGCGCGGGATGCCAAGGATTATTACTAAATACCACCACCTACCAGAACCTATTATCTGCTCTGGACCGTTCTCTGCGTCGCATGTGGCAAACAGTGGCGGTGATTTAATTACAGTGAAGCAACATAGTGGATGGAAAAGCTCACTTGAAGCAGATGCGTCAACAAATAAGAAAATTAAAGTCGCAGAAATTCTTTCAAAGCGTGGAGCAACTTCTACAGCTGAACTCTTTAGTCTTTTTGCTAATACAGACATGTATCAACTAACAAGGAAAGCATGAATATGTTTAATTCTCAACAGAATGCTCTGCAGTTTCAGTTAATCCAGCTTCAAATGCATCTGTTTCAGTTACAATTTATAACAATTGTAACTCTGTATACTAATTTGATGTTATTAAAGTAAAGTTGATAAGTATATTGACACAGATTACTGTTTTTACAATGTTGCCTATTTTCATTGCGAACGTATAAAAGAAGAGGTTTCATAATTATCCTAAATATTATTCAAATTATTTCATTCTTTTAGGCCTAATTATGCCCTTTCTTCGTACATAACCCGTGTGTGTTAGCAATACTACGTTGTCACGTAAAAACATCTGCACAGCAAATCCACGATCTCCGATTTGCGAATATTTTAATAATTTCACAACCGCAATTCACGCGTCAATACCTCAAAAATTTCCTTCAAAATTCACGTTTACGTCTGAAAATTTAATGCTGGGCCGAAGCTTAAACTAATAATATGCCAAAACCTTTTAAAAATGAAAAGGAAAAGTCCACGTATTTCATTCCCTCCCCAAAGGGGAGGGCGGGCTGCTCGAGCTTTCCTAGCTCCTTCAGCCACAATCACGGATTTCCAGCATAGTATATATGAATGGTGGGCATAAGGATGGGTGTGGTCAGGATTGGATCGGAAGGAACCGAGTTAGGGTTCTGAGGGGGAAAATACTACCCCAACATTCGCGTAAGTAGCCGCACATGGTGTGCATATACGCAGTGACCATGCCGCTACATGGTATGAGGAAAATCCCCTGAAAAAAGCCTCATACAAGGTAGATGGTCACGGGAATCGAACCCATTACCTCCCGAATGCTAAGTAGTTTGTGTCACGACTACGCTACCAGCTCGGTAACCTTTTAAACGATGTAGACCGTCTTTATACTACAAGATTGCTTCACTAAACTGGTTATCGAGGTAATTAAATACCTCAACCGTCTGAACTTTAAAAAAACAAATGCGGATATTAAATAGAATAACATCTAGATAAAACGTCACAATCATTTAATTAATTTCTGCAAGTCATCAATATCCACACATTTCCTTTGTTTGACCAGTGAATCCATACAAATGCAGGTTATTCAAAACCTACGCCACTATCTAACGAAACTACTATCACAAGGCGACAAAATACGTGTTTGGGGTTTGGTGCGTCGTGTTCATCATTTCTTTTGCACACGGCAAGTTAAAGCAAAATTCTTTTGGTGCTACGCTGTTGCCTTGTTGTGCGTTGTAACGAACAAATTCGGTTTAAATTTTAAAGTATACGTATACAATTATAATTGAGTTACTTAACAAATGAGTTTTGATTGGGCTGCTAAATGTAAAAATCAGGCGCTTGAACACATATTCAGGTAAGTTATCACTTACGAAATATTGAAAGTCATTTCGCCGCTATTTCTTTTACTTTGGTAGCCTTGTACTTTTTAACTGACAATTTACACGTACTACTAAGTTAAATTCACGTTTGTACTCAGTTCATAACAAAAAGGTAATTTGTCTTTAATTAGTTTATAAACAATATACAGAATGTGGTTTGCGCTTTGTAAAGTTTGTAGTTGGATACTAATCGTAAAAGGGTTTGTTTATATTTGTATTTAGGTTTTTTTTATGTTATTCATATTGGTAATATTATACTTCCTGAGGTTATAGATGTTCTTGCAGTTTTTACGTTTTGATTTCATCTTGAGGTTGCGCATACGAATGCTCCAACGCACGCCGTCAAATAGTCTGGACCACTGAGTTACCGGCACTTTTTAATTTTTTGGCAAATATGGATGTTTGAATTATCGTTCATTTGAGGGACGTCACATCATTTATGCAACACAATCACGTTCCAACCTTTTTACATCTTTATATATTTCTTCAAGATTTAGAAGTTACCGTTCCCGCTGGTATTTTGGTTATTTATCCCTGTTTTTTTTATTTTCATTTCTTGGTTTTGATATTAACCTTTTAGGTCTCCATATTTGTCACTCAATCGTTATGGTATTTCTCTTGTATTTTTGAAAGCTTTGCGATGTGACCGCGTAAGTTTTTTTTTTGTTTCACTCGTTATGATATGTTTATTCGAGTTATTTCTCTCAGCCTATGGGTAGCTTTGACAAAATAAAATATATATAGTACGGTTTAAAGCTGTTTATTTGCTTACCTATTTTGAGTACCATTTAGAGATTAAAACAACGTTTTTTCTATTTGCCAAATTATAAATTTCTTCGAAATTATTTTATTAGTCTGTGCAAGTTTTTACATTCCATGACTCACTTGTGAGAAAACGATAATTTTATTTATCTTACAAATAGTGTATGAATAAACATATTTTCTTTACTCTTTATTGATGTTTTGATATGTGTTAACTATTTTTTTCTAGTAGCTCTCCGTTCTGTCTCCATTTCAGATTTTGTGGGGCTTTTCTTTAAAAATTCGTGTCGCGATTATTACCAAACGGTTAACTACAACATCACAACTAACCATAGCGAACAAACCTACGCTTGCACTCATGCATGCACATACCCTTCCCCCGCACACATACACGTGCGCCCACATGCGCACACACACATGGGCACACGTACACGCATACTCACATGCACACGCAAACACGCACACGCACACGCACACGCGCACGCACACTCACAGGAACACGCACACGTACATGCAGACGCACACGTACACTAAAAATGTAACTTCAAAATTGGGTGACTGTTACAATCTTGTAATAATTTATCTAAAATTTTTTTTGAAATACACAAGGTATTGAGATGTATCAAAGAATTAGTAGTTACTCAGACGATTAAAGAAAAAAACAGCATGTGTTATTCGGAGTAAACGTGACTTTTGTGCAAACGTACAGATTCGTCACAAAAATCTCATGTTTACTGCTGAACAATATACTACTGAACAACACACGCTTAAACGTAAAAATGTCGGACCCTATAAAAATTCTACTAAGGTGTACAGTCCAGAATAAAATACGATTCCTGTCGCTGACAAGTTGAAACACGTTCCAAGGCCAACTGCGTATCAAAAATGTCGTAAATATAGTTTACAAATTTTAAATCTTGTTTAATGAATATTTAACGCTTATTTGGTTTCGTATCAAGAGATTTTGTAAAGAAAGGTTACGTATAATTCAGTTATCTTAAAAGCATATGCCTAAAAGATTGATTGTTATTCAGATGTTAAAAAACTTTTAACGAATACTTAAATTCCACTTTAGGATTTTTGTGCCAATAAATTACAAACCTGCACCTTAGTGCAGGCTCTGCAGGGTATAAACCGCAGTTCATGTCTCTAAAACAAATTTTTTTTACAGAAGGACGGTTAGGAATCTAGGTTAAGGTTTTCTTCTTTACACACACGGGTGTTTTACCAATGATGATGTTGACTAATGAATGATTATTAATAATTACAAGCTCTCTCAGAATCTAGAATGCACGGTTGGTCAATAGTTGCCCATTAACCATACTAGCTTTAATTTACATTACTGTCAAATGTTAATCTTTGAGCAAGCATCTACTACAGTCAAATTAATCATGCAATTAAGCTACCAGTTTACCTCACAATGTACACACGTTGTTATACGTTTGTGCAAGTATAAACACAAAAAAAAATGGCAGAATACTGGTGCAGCATGCTCTTATAACCACGGCTACAACTATTGGTGGGATAAATGGATGTCCCAAATTAATCTGTGTTTAGGGGTAGCGACAGGACTTATTTTAATTAAAATACAATAAATTAATAATAATTGGTAGAATTTTATTAAATGTACCATTGTAACGGATTCGCCTGTTGTTACCGCGACATTCGCTTGCCGTTCTATCCACTGTATCTACTGTTGCGTCAGATACTGCCTCTTTTTCCAAACCCGGCGCTCAGTCGTTTGGGACTTTGTTGTATATAATGGACTAACTGTGCCTAGCAACATAGGGTAGGTCCTAGTTCTATTCTTTTAATAATAGGGTCATAATCTCCTTGTATTACGCGAATAGCGTTACCATTATTCCAAGGCTTCATACCCTTTCTTACCAATTTTTGTTGGACATTTCTTTCCGTGAATTTATGCAATGTGCTTTCTGAAATTTGATGGTCTATTGCCTTTATATCTTCTGGATATTGTGG
This sequence comes from Vesta saturnalis, assembly GCA_036346205.1. NCBI lineage: Eukaryota > Metazoa > Arthropoda > Insecta > Coleoptera > Lampyridae > Vesta > Vesta saturnalis. Next base: position 8,240,225 of record JARFJB010000821.1, read on the forward strand.
GTGAAAATCTAAAAGCAAGGAAATATAACAATTATTGTTATACTTAGAGGTCAGTTAGCTACAAGCAATGGTTCATTTTGAAATTCTTAACATTTTTAACAATCGTTTTTCTATGTTCCCCAAACCCTTTGAAAAATATATTGTCGAGTATTAGGGAAAACGGAACAGATAAAGTCACAAGAGTGTTAATAGCCATAAAAACAGAGCGGATCTGCGGTAATCAATGCAACAGAGGTTGTTGCAGTGTTGTTGTAGCTGGCGAGGGCGTTAAGGAAGGTTTCGTTTGTAACACTAATGAGTAACCAACCCTGCAGGTGTAGATAGAAACACAAAAAGAGTTGTAATACTTTTACATTATAATCCGTTTTGTTACATTACGTTAGACGTTGCATTAGGTTACCCTAGATTACATTATTGTTAGATACGGATACATTGCATTACGTTACGTTTCATTACGTCCTGTTATGTTACATTACATTACGTTATGTTACGTCACATTATGCCGCGTTACGCGTTACGTTGCAGTATGTTATTACACTACAGTACGCTACACTGTTATTTCATGTTAGATTAGGATACATTATATTATGTTACGTTATAACATTGTGTCCATTACGTTATGTTGCATTATGTTCGATTATTCCACACATCCTGTATATTATGTTACATTGTATTATACTGTTACAAGATGTTACCTTATGTTGCATAAAAAGCATTACGTTATATTATGTTACATTACGAAAGACTACGTTACGTTAGGTCACATAATCTCACGTTACGTTAAGTTACATTACGCGTCATTATTTTACATTGCGTTCTATTATATTGCAATGTACCATTATATTACATTATAGTACAATGTCTTATATTATGTTGCTCATTCTATTATTGCACTAATAACCATAAAAAAAGGACGAGATTTCGGTGAACAGTGCAAGAGTCGTAATGGTCTGGAATTTTGTAACGATTGAAGGGTCATTGGGATAGTTTATCCAGCTGGTAGAGCTCATTGCAGTAGAGATCTAACTGGTTGAAGTAGAGATCTAGCTGGATGCACCTGACGGGGGTGTTAAGGAAGGTTTGGTTGGTAATACAAATAAGCAACAAACCCTGTAGACGTAGACACAGGAAGAGTTGTAATATTTGGAAAATGATGTTCAAAACGCCTGACTGACGACGGATTTTTTGTAATTCTAACGAGAACTAATCACTAAAAGAATAACAGCGTTGCTGCTTGCTACTAACCGCTACTCTAGTAATAACTCCGGTGAACTGTATGTAGTTTTCCGACATTGTGATACTTCAGCGTGAACACATTTTGATGTTGAAAAATTTCGAGAAAATTCGTTTAGTACTATTTGATATTGTTTATATTTTATATTACGTTTAGGGTTTAAGTTCAAATGGTTCTGCTTCGGTATACGTAGTTATTTAAGTTTTTTCTTAACTGGGAAATCGATCTCCAGTTATCTCAGTTAGCGATTGAGTATGTTTACCTTTACACTTACAGAAGTTTAATATATCATGTAATTTATACATAAAGCAAGCGGTCCTATATCAATTTAGGTTAAAACATCGACTTGATAGAAGTTAATAATAATACTCTCATACAATATTTTATACCAAAACGTGCAATGAACGTATAATAGAAGACTATATTGTAATTTACGAAAAATAGACAGAAGAAATTTTTTCTTGGATTGGGGAAGCAAACCTTAGACAGAAATTTCTTTCAGCATAACTCAGCAGGAAATTGAGGTGTCGGGATTCGATTCTCCAGCTAAAACATTTTTTTTTAATGTTTCAAATTTCATACAGTCAAGAAATGTTAACATACGGGCTTTCTTTAAATGTTAGGGAAAACAATACGTTTTTCACAAATAAAAACCATTAAATTTCTGTGTATTTGTGAAAGTAGTGCTAGTGTAATACTATGGTGCATTCATCAGAAACGCAGAGAATCCAGATTTTAATAATGGTCGGTTATGGAAATCATAAGAGGACACAGCAAGGAGTCTATGAACTTTTTAATGAAGTTTATCCAAATCGAGCACCAATTACTCAATCGGTAGCCAACAAAATAGTAAAGAAATTTAGGAAAACAGGTCATGTCAAGAATCTGGTCCACCAAACGTGGCAACAAACGAAGATAGAAAATTAGAGGTAGTGTTAGAGATCACAGAAAATCCACACACTTCAACCCGTCAGCTAACTCTAAACTACGACTTAAGTAAAGGTTCCATACATAGTATGCTGAAAGAGGAAAAATGCACCCATACAAACCTATTTTACTGGAAGAATTGTCAGAAGATGACTATGACTGGCGTGTGGAATATTGTGAGCTTATGATGGAGTGCATAAATAAACATCCAAACTTCCTCGACAACATACCCTTTTCGGACAAAGCCACATTCTATTTAAATGGAAGGGTTGTAACGTGCAAAAATCGATATCGTATCTTTTCGGATCGATTTTATAATTTTCTCTTATTACTGTTTGGAAAAGAACAACACTAAATGGGTATCTGTGACTTGATATTTAGGATTGTTATTTAAGGATTACTCGTTACTACCTTAATGATCTGAATTTTCTGTATTTGATGCCGCTACCTTGTACGTTTTAATTTATAATGGATTAATTATTTCTTTATCGTATTTACATTTCTTATTTTATAAAAGTTCTTAAAATAAACTTGCTAGTGTGCCATCCATACGTGGGTTCTGGTTAACTTTAAATTCATACATCTTATAGATATCTGTTAGTTTGCTAAACCGCCACTAGATGGTGATACCATTGAATAATTACATATTACTAAACATGCTTTATTGAAATACATTATGATTTCAACCAAAAATTTGGTAAGAAGATTTTGTTGAATGCCTTGTTCCCAAGGTGTGGTTTCTTAACAGCCATTTTGTGTGGTGTAAAATATATTTTAGAAAATTTATCTGGTTGCTGTGTTGTCGGTGTAAATCACCATTTATAGATGGGAATTTTCCAAAAAAATATTTCTTCATTTGGTGAAGTAATATAGTCGCTATTATTGCGCATGTAAAAAAAATATTACTTGCACACACATGGTAAGTTAGCTCGGTTTTCTTCAATCTCGTTATAACTAGAATCTTTCTTTTAGGTTTAAAATACCATATTTAAATTAAAAGAAGTATATTTCACCATTTCGTGTTAAATTATCACATTACAGCTCGTCTTCGATCTATAGAGGTAAAACAACGTTATAGAAATAAATTGCTATTATATATCTTACCTTAGTTCTAGCTTCTGCTCTTTCTTCTCGTCTGTCATTCTCTTCGTTTACTTTACATAGTCGTTGAATATCCGTTAGTGTACCTTTCGTCTCGCTTTTGGTTTGGCTACGATGTGCTCTTAACTGGGACTGCTCGTAGATGACTACTGGTAGCTGTGCTGCAATTACGAGGATGGAATTTAAACTGTACCAACTAAAGTTCAAGTATTCGCTCCACAACCTAAATGTCAGATTTTTCCTTTATCGCCTATACTAATAAACTTGTCATAAATTATGTACTGCTTTCAACCGGGATCACTATAGCCGCTACAAAAGATTTATATATATATATATATATATATATATATATATATTAAAATTTACAAAGATTATTCATTCTTGGCAAATTCATGAATAAATTTACGCTTGTTGAGGAAATTGTCGTTTACCTGTTCTTCCTGTTTGTTCCCTGGTTCAAGCTTCACAAGGACTCTCTTACAATAACTATAATTTATCTTTGCTTTCTTTAAAGCTTGTGGCGCCTGTTACTTGTTGGTTCTCCTTATCTTTCTGCCTAAAATTTCGTTCTCGTAATATAACTAGCCTAACCACCTATTTACTCATTATCAACACTTCAAAACACCCACACTATCCGAGTGCTCTGCGGTCTCAGGACCTTTTGGCTGAGTTACTAGTCGAGCTAACTAATTGCTCCCCATTTTATGTAACGTGGTTGGTTAGACACGTTGCAGGGTAAACAAACATAATTGTGATTACTGGTTGGCTGAAAATCCCAATCGGATGATCTAACAGCATACCTAAAGACCACAAAAAATTAATGCATGGGCAGGGTTTTGCCGTGATTGCATTATTGGTCCTTTTTTTACAAATGACAATTTAACTGGAAATCGGTATTTACATTTTGTTGCAAGAGCAATTCAAATGTTTCCAAATGGTAATCTGTGGTTTCTACAAGATGGGGCACCACCCCACTATTCTCTAAATGTACGGAGATATTTAGATGAAGTCTTTCCGAATCGTTGGGTAGATAGACGAGGGATTGTTGAATGGCCTCCACGATCTCCGGATCTCACAGTGTGCGATTTTTTCTTGTGGGGCTATTTAAAATATAAGGTGTACAGAAACAGACCCGATAATCTGGAAGCATTACATCAAAGAATAATCGACGAAGCACAATTATTACCACCTAATTCATTAAGAAATTCTATTTGTGGCTTTTATGACAGATTGAGGCATTGTGCTGCTGTTAATGGTGAACATTTTGAGCATTCGTTGCGTTAAAAACGAAATGTTTTTGTTAGAAATTTCAATGTTGGTTAGTTACCTACTTGGTTAGAATTGTTTTTTTTTTGTGTGTTTTTGTTGGTAATAAAATTTATGCAATAATTTTTTTCTTCAAAAATTTTCTTATGTAAGATATCAAATTTTTTATATTGTCATTTTGACAACTAAAACAGGAATAAAAGCGTGAAACAAAATTATGGGGATACGATTTAAAAACACTGTCAATGACGTGATATCTCAAGATTGACAACCAAAATATTTTGTCTGAGATATGCATAATATGCGCATTATTTCGTCAAACAACTTTTGTCTTGAAAGTTTCGTGATAAAATACGGTTACGGATGCAGAACCATTATTCCAAACGTTTTGGGCACCATGCATAATGGATTCGATCACTGTTACCGTCTACCTTGTATGAGGTTCTTTCAGAGAGTTTTCCTCGTAACATATAGCGGCATAATGCGCATAATATGCGCGGCTATTTAGGCGAATTCTGGGGTGGTACCTTCCACCTCAGAACCTTAACGCCATTTCATCCGATTCTATCCTGATCGCGCCCATCTTTAATCCCACAATGCATATACACGTAACGTATATATGCATGCTGGGAATCCATCGCTGGTTGAAGGAGTGTGGAATGCTCCAACAGCCCGCCCTCCCCTTTGGGGAGGGAATGAAACACTATTCTTGCTTTTTCCTTTCGAAATATTTTCACAAAAAAGTTTCTGTAATACTATGTCTCAATGTGAATTAAACTAGAAGCTTTTTGTTGTTTGCTTAAATCAAGTGATAAAAAATAAAAATATTGAAATATTTTAATAAAATCCCGATTAATATAAAGACACTGAAAGACTTCTTTGTTCGAATAGAGCGGTCTTATTATTCTGTCTCATATTGTACAGTTCTTTTCTCGTTATACATTACTCTTTTTAGTTTTACTTTTATTATTAATTAAATGAATAAATTTTATAATACGAAACGTAAATATTTTCCAGCACAAAGAAAGGTAATTTGCCTTTGTGATATGTTTTATGTTTTCGTAAAAGATGTAATAGAAAGCGAGCAATTTAATTTCATGTGTAACAGACACGTTTCTGGTTAATAAAAGCTGGGGTTGAAAGGAAACAATTCTTACACTTTTACCAAAATGTGTACCAGTTGTACATAATATACGCATTAATAAATTTTAACGTATTTATTTGTATGTTTGTCAAGGTATTTTAGTCAAAGTCTTTATACTAAAGAAAAATATTTAGTTACACCTCATGTGTAATAAAATAACTCGTATTACTTTAATAAACCATAAATTATTTAACTAGAAGTGATGATAAAAGGCAACATTGTTAAGGTTAAGGTTCTGCTAGTTTTAATTATGTTAATATTTTTTGAAAAATAAGTATAAGAACCTTTGTTAAATTATCTAAATAGGACTTATAGTAAACAATATATTGTTATTGGTCAACATACCATTCTTCAACGGTAATACAATAAATTATTCCACCTACGTCCCAAATATTCCCCATTAAACATATGTATTCATTGTTGTCCTTTTTTTTAAATTTTTTAGGTGTACCTTAGATTGCATACTTTTTTCATCAGAAGGAGGTTCTCAATGATACACACAAGTAAGAAATCATACAGAATTTTTTTGAGAAGAAAGCGGCCGACACGTGCCGCTCAGTATGAAGCAAATTTCCAACCTTTTTTTTGTCCGTAATTTTGTTACATTACGTTATACTATGTTACATTATGTTACCTTAGATTACATTATGTTACATAAGCATGCACTTCATTACGTTACGTCTCATATTACGTGTTATTTATTACGTTACGTTGCATTATGTTACATTTCATTACGTGATGCCACGTTACGTCTTACGTAGCAGTATATTACGCTACAGTATGCTACATTGTTACTTCATGTTACATTAGGGTACATTAAATTACGTCATAACATTACGCCTTGTTACCTTATGTTCGATTATGCCACACATCCTGTATATTATGTTACGTTGTATCACACTATGTTAAAAGAAGTTACGTTATGTTACATAACAAAGCATTACGTTATATTATGTTACATTATGATACAGTAAGTTACGTTACGTTACATAACGTCACGTTAAGTTTTACGTTAAATTACATTAGGCATTATTATATTGCATTATAGTGCATGGTATTATATTATGTTGCATTATGTTTATTCTGTTACATCGTGTTACTCTAAATTAAAATCTATCCAGAAACGAAGCCAAGAAATAAATTAAAATAGTTCATTTATTTTACATATAAGCGGTACACGATTTTGTATTAAGTACTAATAGATTTCTTAACTAGTTTTAGGATATATCGCTTCCATACTGTAGCGTTATACCGTAAGTTATTTATCAATAGCTGCTAATCCGTTAACGACTTGTCTGTTATTGAGTTCTAAAGTAAAGATCATATTGTAAGTTTCCACATTTTTTGTTCCTCCTTCATTACGTGTTCTATACACTTTTTCCATTTTTCCGCAGTCACCTCACTTAAGGAAGCCATTAAAAGTTGTCTAACGTCACTTAATTTAAACGTAGTATTATTTCTCGCTAATGCATCCTTAACCTGCGCCCATATTAATTCAATAGCATTCAATTCGTAATGGTAGGGCGGTAAGCGTAGAACAAAAATATTACGTTTTGTTGCGATCTCGTCAACTGCATACCTTTTAAACTTTGTCCTAACACCTTGTACTAGGCTTAGTAGTTCCCTTTTTGCCATATCATATTCGAAAGCAATATTTTTTGAGGAAAGCCATTCCATTATAGCACCTTTTTGTAGGTAAACGTTCGATTTGTCTGGAATGGTAGCGGGCATTGTCCATAACAATTACGGCACCCTTTGGTCTCAAATAGCAGTAAACCTCCCTCTATAAAGCCTTCGTCACTTCCTATATGCGTAATAATTAAGCGTGTCCCTTTTCCTGAAGGAGGTCTTAAACCTGTACATAATCCTTCTAAAAAAGCATGTCGTTGTTCATACGAAAATGAATAGTTAATGAAACTAATATGCAACAGCTACTGTGTGCAACCCGGGAATCAAACTGGTTTGTGCGCAGTTGACCTACTGTTCACTATAACAAAAATTAATAATTAAGTAGGTTTATTAAGGATCGGTAAAATTCTAGCAGTGGTTACTTTTATCAACCACGTTCACTTGAGCAAGTTCATTGCCCGTAAGTAAATTATACTGTAGTTACATTAGGTGATTCAAAGACTTTAATTTCTGGAGAGTAGCACGTTACTTAAACTCTGGTAGAGAAGATTCACGACTCCTAACACATACAGTGGCAATGTAATAATTTAGTTCAGGCGAAAATAATAAAAGTTCTGACCTTTGGTAGAGTACAAATTGTTACCCTATCGTTGGTATCGTATTGAAATTAGTGTAGACGAACCAAATCGGCCCGAAGGTATTCGTAGAACGTCCAATGGAAGGATGTAAATTTAAGTTTCCGGCCTAGTTATAGTTTTGAACAGGCACGGTTTAATTCCAGCAGTAATATAACTTCCATAGCAGAAATATAGAAAAAGAAAGGTACGTAAGTATTATATAAGGTGAAATTAACATCAATTAACCCTATGATTGTAGGCTGGCAAACTGAATTGGTACGAAATTCCTTTCGCTAGTCGATCGGAGGATCCGTAATTTGTTTATGCTTGTACGCTTTCAGTCGCTAACAAACAAATTTATGAATTAATAGCAACTAAGAAGACCTGAGGAGACAGCTTACCCCTTTTACGACGAAAAACTCCTTTTTATCCACAATGTTCTTGCGAGTAATAAGTAATTTGAAACAGTAATTTTCAGGAAAGCCCAAGTAATGTCTTGCTGCAATTAATTCTTCTAGTTTATATCCGAAATATCATCGATTATAGAAATTTTAGAAGAATCCAGAAATTTTCCGTAGCATCGTAAAATGGCGACTGCTAAAAGGACATGAGAAATGTAATACGTTTTTCAAAACGAAAGATTGTTAGTATTGATTTTTTTGTTACCTATCGATTGAATAAATAGATCTATTGTGTTTGAATGTCCTGACCTCGTCCTGTAACGGGAGTTCAATAAACTAACACAGTTTTCTGTTATTGAGTAGGTTTAAACCTTTGGGGATTCGGCCGTTTGCCCATAGGTGGCGTAAATATATACTTTCGTTCAATAAAATGTCATTTGTTTGATTTAAATTGCTTTATATAACAGAACATAAGGACATTATTGTAATAAAAGGGATTTCCAATACAGTGTGTCGATGTTTTATTTAGAATGTTTTCACATCGTGAGATATTTTTACAGAAGTATGTTTAGCACGTTACAATCTTTATCGTGCTTAAATTTTTGTGCTTGGCTCGTTACTTCAATGTTAGTTTCCTTGTCTGCGTGTTTGAAAATTTGCGTGTTTGAGTGTTTGCGTAACTGCACGTTTGTTACTAGATTTTTGCACGTTTCGGTTGCTTTGGTATGTTTTCTAGCTTGTTTGGGATGTTTGGTGGCTAGTTTCCGTGGGTGTCACGTGTTTGTTTGGGTGATGAGTAAAATGTTTGGTTATGTTGTCTGTGTGTTTGCGGGCTTACATGTTTTGTGTTTGGGGTACCTGATTTGTCTACGTATTTGTATGTTTGGGTTTTACTGATTCTGTACTTACCTCTTGTGCTTTTATCTTTACGGGGTTCAGATGTTTTATGTTAGGGTGTTTTCTTGAGTACTAGTTTCATTGTTTTCGTGTTTGAGTCATGTTTAAATGTTTAATTGTTTAGCATGTGTCAGTTTCTTTATTTTGGATCATAATAAAATTGTTTCTTTCTTGTGAATTTGTATATGCGTTTTGATGTTTGGCGTTATGTATTGTTAGTTTCTTTCTTGAAGTGTGAACAGTTTACGGGTTGGGTGTTTCTTGTCTTTTGTTTGAGCTGTGTTTGTTGGTTACCGTCAATTCTAGATGTCTTAGTATTTCTGGTGTGTTTCTAACTTGTTTTATGCATGTTATGATATTTGAACGTGTTGGTGGCAAGATTTCGTGTTTATACATTTGGACGTTGACTTGTTTCTTTGATTGAATGTATGTATGTAGTTGCGGGTCACATTCTTGTGTTTACTAGTATCATTTGTATGCGTGTACTTGTTTACTCAGCTTTTCCATGTTTTAGTTTACTGATACTAGTTTTATTGTTTGCCTGTTTTATGTTTACGGGTGTTTTCTATTTGGGTTCGTATACCTGCCTGAGACTGTTACTGTATGCTAGTTTTTACATATTTCAGTTTCTCTTGGTATGTTTTTTTGATTCATGTAAGTTTGATGTGCTTTGGCTAGTTCTTCTGTTTTGAAGGTGGCGTGCTTGTATGTTTACTTGATTATGTTTGCATGTTCAGTAGATTGCGTGTTTGGGGACATACTTGATTCCTAGTTTCTGTGATTGGGTGTTTACGAGTTTGTGGGTTTGCTTGATTCGGTATTTAGTTGTATACTAGTTTTTGGGTTTCGGGTTTTTACATGCTCATGTGTATATATATATATATATATATATAATATGGCCCACTTAAGCGGGATTGCTCCATAACTCCCTTACTATTACAAATACGAAAAAATGTCTTATATAAAAGTTGTCCACGGTCATAAACTACACGTTTTAAAATTATTTTCAGAAATGGCGGACTTCCGGTTATACCGGAAACTCATGCCAACTTCGTTATTTTAAATAGAACAACCTATATATTATTACATTTTTGAATTCCTTGTTGAATTTAAAGGTCACTTTAATAACCATACTATGGGTCTACGTCGCATTGCTTCTGAGTTATTTGACATTTTGTAGAAAAAATGACGTTTGCAGTGCCAACTTTCAATATCTCGAAGACGGATACCGGTAGAGAGACGTGGCTTCCGTTTTTACTTCCGAAAATGGTACCGCATCATTCTCATTTATTGCCAAAAATCTTGCTTTTAGAATTCAATAATTTCTATCGCTCCGAAAATAATTCTTTTCAAACATGGATAACTCGATTTTTTTAAATGGAACCACCCATATTTTCTTACATCAGCGGATAGGAAATTAAATTTCCTTTCCATTGATGTAACATTATCGATATTGTGGAGTGATAGTTTTCGAGATATTCACATTTTTATCTAATTTCAGTTTTTATTGCGCATTGCCGCGGTGCTTTGGAAAATGTTTGTCAATTGTTTTAAACAACTGACAAGAAACGTCAGTTTCTCGAGCTTCTGTTGTGCTTTGCTGTCTTCTGTGTTTCTACATTTCCATTAAAATGTTGTTGTCCGACGAAGACTTCCCCGAGAAACAGCCTTTCAAACGTTGTTACAACGTTTTACAAACACCGGACGCGTGCAGTATCACACGAGGGAACGTGTCAACAGGATAACCACTGAAGAAAATGAATTTTTAGTATTGGGTTCTGTTCAGGAAAATCCTCACGTAAGTGCGAGGGATATTAGCAGTGCAACTAACATCAGTAAGACATCGGTGCAAAGAATTTTACGTCGGCATAAGTACCATCCCTTTCGAGTACAGCTGCATCAAGAGTTGCTAGGTGGTGATTTAGAGAGAAGACGTGTGTTGTGTCAGTGGGCGCTTGATAGAGTAGAGGAAGATGAGTAGTTTTTTAAGAAGGTTCTGTTCTCCGATGAGTCGACATTCCACTGAAATGAACACGAAAATAGACATAATTTTCATTATTATGACACAGAAAATCCACATCACTTCAGGACAACAAATTTTCAGCACGGTTGGTCTCTAAATGTTTGGGCGGGCATTTTAGGAAACAATATTATTGGACCCTTCTTCTTTAATGGCCATTTATCTGGGGAAATGTATGCCCAATTCCTTCAAAATGACCTGGATAATATGTTATTTGACGTTTCGCTGGTGAGACTTCAGAATATGTGGATGCAGCATGACGGGGCTCCCCCTCATAACGCTAGACGAGTTCGCCTAATTTTAGACGAACAGTTTCCAAATCGATGGATTGGTGGAGGAGGACCGGTACCTTGGCCACCGCGATCTCCAGATTTGACCAAGCTGGATTATTTTTTGTGGGGTTTTGTAAAAAATAAAGTATACCATACTGCTGCAACTACGGCTGAAGACATGCAGAACAGAATTACTCTGGCGTTCCGAGATGTTACACCTGACATTTTGGACAGAGTTGATCTGGAGTTCAGGAAACGTATGTAGTTATGTCTTCAACAAAACGGGGGACATTTTGAACATTTATTATGAACATCAAAACAGAAGCCTATGTCCATTTCTACGGGTAAATAGTGTTGCAGCATTGAGAACTGGAAGAGGTGTGTTATCAGTAATACCATTGTTGTGGATTTCTTGCGTAATCCTTGAGTAATATTATGTATTTCTTGTGCATTCCTTTTGTATATCTTCTGTAATTGTTAAGTAATTGTCCTTATGTGTTTATTGATCGGTCCTTATCTATTTATTGTCTATTTTTTGTGTAAGCCTTAACTAATTATTTTGTATTACTTGTGTAATCCTTATGTATTTATTGTTCATTCCTTATGTATTTCTTGTGTATTTCTTTTGAGTTTTGTGTTCTTAATTCTTGAGTATTTATTGTTTATTTCTCGTGCATTAAAAAAATCAAGTTATCCATGTTTGAAAAAAGTTATTTTCGGAGCGATAGAAATGATTGAATGCACGACTTCTTATCAGTTGTTTAAAACAATTGACAAACGTTTTCCAAAGCACCGCGGCAATGCGCAATAAAAACTGAAATTAGATAAAAATGTGAATATCTCGAAAACTATCACTCCAAAATATCGATAATGTTACATCAATGGAAAGTAAATTTAATTTCCTATCCGCTGATGTATGAAAATATGGGTGGTTCCATTTAAAAAAAATCAAGTTATCCATGTTTGAAAAAAATTACTTTCGGAGCGATAGAAATTATTGAATTCTAAAAGAAAGATTTTTGGCAATGAATGTTAATGATGCGGTACCCTTTTCGGAAGTAAAAAACGAAAGCCACATCTCTCTACCTGTATCCGTCTTCGAGATATTGAAAGTATTCGGAGGCACTGCAAACGTCATTTTTTCTACAAAATGTCAAATAACTTAGAAGCAATGCGACGTAGACCCATAGTATGGTTATTAAAGTGACCTTTAAATTCAATGAGAAATTCAAAAATGTAATAATATATAGGTTGTTCTATTTAAAATAACGAAGTTGGCATGAGTTCCGGTATAACCGGAAGTCCGCCGTTTCTGAAAATAATTTTAAAACGTGTAGTTTATGACGGTGGACAACTTTTATATAAGACATTTTTTCGTATTTGTAATAGTAAGGGAGTTATGGAGCAATCCCGCTTAAGTGGGCCTTTATGTTTTGTACTTGGATGTTTATTTGTTTGTATATTTGGGGGCTTATGTGTTTGAGTATTTAGTTATTTGCTAGTTTCATTTTTTGCATGTGCTTGTCTGCTCCTGGTTTCTTGCGTGTTTGCTCGCGTGTATTTAGTTGTTTGAGAAATTTTAAGTGGATGCTGGTGTATTTGTTGAGAAATTTAATTGTAGTTTTCTTTGTTTTGAGGTTACATGTTTGGGGGTTTACGTGTTTGGATATTTACTTTATGACGTACGTAATTTAATACCGTGTTTTAGTACACATTGTCAATTTTGTAGTAAGTATATATATATATATATATATATATATATATATATATATATATATATATATATATATATATATATATATATATATTCATTAATTTCAACCCTATGTTACGCCATTGATTCTTATACACAATTCGTATTAGGTGTTCTCTGATTAATTTGTAATTTTCTACTTTATGAGTATAAATTATTTAATTCATCTAGCGGTATTAAGGAGAACCTAATCTCTGATAAGAGATCTTTCAAAAATGTGGTGAATTGAAAAACACGTGCTTGGAGGTTTCTATGCTTAATATTAATTAAAACAACCAAAATTAACTTGGGATGTAATACGCGTATTTACTGAACAAGGACTACTTCATATTCCTTTTTCATCAAGCTTGTTTCGGAAGTAAAGTTTTCTTTGTAACATCTGATTTCAACGTGATGAGTAGATAATTTTTTGCATTTTCCTTAATTACACATTAATTTTATATCTGAAATTGCTTCAGGATTTTTTTCAGGACTTTCTCTGTACTGATTTCGTACCATTTCTGTACCACTGACGATATCAACATTATGCCTGATCGTTGTTTGATCGTTTTGAAGAATAAAGTCTACGATTGTTACTAACATTAGATAGTTACTTTCTGGCCAGGCTTACGATCACTTACTGTATCATTTGCCGACTACTGATAGACCTCTGGCTGTCGTCCCATTCGATTACACCGAAACAGTTACATTTATTTCACCTACTTATTATCATGAAACTCAATATATTTAATATAGTTGTCTTCGTTGAACCATGTGATTATTCGTGCTAGTTGCAAGTTAGCTAAAATATTGAAATCCATTTAAATGAACAATTTATACATACTTACGTATTCTATATTCAAAGATTATACGTATAACTTGTTATGCTAAACTTGTAAATTGTTTTTGGTGGCAGTTAAATTTCTGTATAAAGTACTTTAATGCAATTTCTGTCCCATACTTGTATAAGTATTTATGTTTCATTAAGGTACACCTTTTGTGCCATGAGAATTTATTTTTCTATATTATTAACTTTAAAGAGGTACAGTTTTACATGAAGAGCGCTTTGTCCGAGGTAAAATTACTAACTCTTTAGTTACGGTAGTACGTATACTTATAACTATTGCGTTGAGTAACAATTAAGTTTACAATTAATAGTTACTTGATGTGTTACTGCTTTCTGCAGAACTAAAGATTAGGTAATTAAAAATTATTATTAATTTTATTAAATACATAAATAAAAAGTTTACCTCGAGTAGGATTTGAACCTACGACCTGTACTTTGCTAGAGTACCGCGCTAACCAACTGCGCCACCAAGGTTCAAGCCCCAATCGATGCAAATTTTGTCTTTATGCATGTAGAACTGATGTAAATTCTAAATATAATGAGATTACAATCAAATTACTTATATTAATGGAATGTGAGCCTGCAATATCGCAAGGATTCACACAAACCAAAGCAACTTGACTAACATTAATAAAGATTAGGTAATTTGACTAATTTTAATATCGCATTTTCTAAATGAATGTTCGTCTTGACAAGTTCCTAATTTCTGTCTTCTGTGTTTGCGTATGTGCTAATTAAAATTTTCTCTTTTAACTCCCTTTTTAATTTTTTAGGGTTGTATTTTACAAAATTGCAAGTTTCTACTATTACTACGAAAAATGCCTGTGCTTACCAACAGTTGTGCTAGTCGAGTGCAAGTAATAGTGCTCTGATTACTTTCGCTAGTTACTGAGTTGTACTTGCTAGGATAAATCCTCCCCGTCACAATCGTTCTATGGTATTGTAAAGGTTCCATCAACAAAAATATTGACCTCGTTACTAGTTTTTTCATGTTTTAGTTTCTCTACTATGTTTTCTTGTCTATTTGGTATGCCAGAATCCTATTTGTGCATTTAAGAACGCCTTACTTGTTGAAATTTGGGAAAGATTCCAAGGAGGTGTGGGGTCCAAGTAAAGAGCTCAAAATTGACCCTCAGCTACAAGAATGTGTTTCGTTTTGTATATGCTATCAGTTATCGAAAAACCCACTTAGGGCATGTCATTATTGTAAATATTGATCTAGCGAATAAACCATGTCAACATTGCACTATGTGTGTACTTACATCGATTAAGTGGATACAGAGAGTATTTTGATTTCTTTGGACATCTTTCAAAAGGGCATCATTTGAAAAAATGTAACGTCGCATACCAACAACGAGAAAACCCTACAATACTCCCATTCAAAGGTTATTATATATATATATATATATATATATATATATATATATATATTATACTTTAATATTTCTTTATTTTAGACTAAATTATTCATCAATGTCTGATTTTGTAGAAAAGTTTTTTATTACATGTTTAATTGTAAATGATGAGATAGTTAAGTTTCTCTATAAAACATGTATTTTTTACAATTTTAATATAATAAAAAGATCTGTAAACACGTTAATGAGTATTTTATGGTATGATTATTAAACTGAAGGGCATGGCGTTGGTATCATGTAATATAGTCCCGTCGCATTAAACAGTAATTAAGGGAAAAACCCAGGCGACTACAAATCAATTGGTAGGTGAACCAAATGCTGCAATTAAGGAAAAACCAAGCCCCATTAAAAAGCAATGCTAAGGTGATCAATTGATTGTTTCTAGGTCACTAAACAATAATGAAAGGAAACAACCAACTAAAAGTGTGGTCAAGTATCAAAAGTGCTGAGATAAATGAAAGGCGTAATCTGCGTATAATTTAAAATACTTGTTCATGCCAAAGATCTAGCTTCAGTCGCAGGGTAGATGGTGGGATGAAAATTTGACCGAAAAAGAAAGGGATAAAAGTTAGCCGGCTGCCAATAACACGATCCCACCGCTTTTTTAACTCGACTCCACCAAGTGACCAACTGGAACGTAGCAAGTTTGAAGAATTAATTTTCCGCAAAAACGGAAGGACATATATATATATATATATATATATATATACAGGGTGATTGGTCGAAACCATTCATTAGAAGTATTAGGAGTTCCAGCAATGGCTGATTTCTGAAAGTTTGTATCTGGACTAAGTGATTCATATTCTATTTAAGGAAAGTATTTTCATGATGACTACACTTCCGGTCATACCGGAAGTAGCCATCAACTTTGTTATTTTAAATGGAATCGTACCCTTTTTATGGCATATTCGAATTGTACTCGCCATTTAAGTAGAAATTTTATCAATATTCCCTATACTTAAATTTAATAGTTTTTGAGATTTAAATTTTTTTCGAAAATTATTGGTTGAACACTATGACATTTGACAATGCCTACTGGCGCCATTTTAGTACAGCAAGTAATATTGACGATATGCATAGTATCCTTAAGCTTTACGCTGATGCTTCCGGTACTGCCGAATTATCTACAGGGTGTTCAAAATGTGACTTCCATCTTTGAAAATAAAACCATCAAAACTTAACTTTTTGAAATACAATGCCCAATATTTTCTTCCTTTAACGGATGCAGAATAAAATTCTGCATTGATTTTATTAGCATTCCTATACCTATCTTCAACAGTTTTCAGTTATTCAGGTATTTCTAAAATGTCGTCCGAAATTTAGAAAAATTAATTCGATTTCTCCACGATAAACAAGATAAACAATTCAAAATTTTATAAATGTTCTATGTGGCCTCCATTTTGTTGAAGACAACCTAAAAGTCTTGACTGAACTTCTTTCGTGCAAGATTTTTGACGTGATGACGATTTAACTGGCGAAATGCCGTCGTTACTCTTAAGCCTAGGTCTTCTCTTGTGTGGACTGGAGTGACGTATACTTGATTCTTGACTTCGCCCACACGTGAAGTCATGGAGTTAGATCAGATCGAGGCCACCGCCATGGTCCGTTTCGACCGATCCACTGATCACCAAACATAGTGGTGAGCTCTTGATCAACGTCACGCGTTGAATGTGCAGGAGCTCCGTCCATTTGATACCAGCAGTATTGTAAAATGTTAAGAGGCAGATTTTCTAAAATTCAGACATCCGTTCTCAGAATCTCCAAATATTTTATACTTGTCAAATTTTCATCATAAATTCGAAAAGAGACACGACCATTCATTACAAGACAAAACACGTTAAAACTAAATTTGTTTTGAAAATTTGATTCTCGCTTGAAATGTGGGTTTTCCGACGCCCAATAGTGCCAATTACGTCAATTAACAATTCCTTCTCTTGTAAATTTTGCTTTGTCCGTCCAAATTATTTTTCGTAAAAACAGCGGGTCTTCCTGAATTCTGATTAACATTTGCTCACAAAATTCCACTCGCTTGAAATTATCGCCTGGATGAAGTGCTTGAACCAAGGTAAACGAATAATCATGCATTTTATGCTTCTTTAAGATGTATTGTATGGAATAGTAAGACAGGCCCAAATCTTCTGCAGCAGATCGTATCGAGCCGTGGGGATAGTTATTAAAACATGCTAGGACATTAACTTCATTAGCTTCTTCGCCAGTAATAGGCTTTGAATCGTGTTCTGGCAGCTTTCTGTTCCATACCGTAAAAAGTTTGACTCTATTCGCTTAAATTTGTGCTTGTTTATTAGTGTTAAATGAGGATATCGGTCATTAAACAAACGGCAAGTTCTGCTAATAATCTTATCACATTCGCCATGAATATAAAATAAGTTCAAAATATCCCTGTTTGAATACTTCCCATTTTCCATTTTGATAAACCGAACACAGAAACACAACAAAAGGTATTGACAGTTACTAACAACAAACTTAGCTGTGGTTTCCATGGCTATCCATGGAAAAATCAGGTAAATCGTTTTGAATTTCAGAAGAAATGAACAAATACCTCAATATGAGAAAAACTATCGAAGATAGGTATAGGGAATGTAATAAAATCAATGCAGAATTTTATTCTGCATCCGTTAAAGGAAGAAAATATTGGGCATTGTATTTGAAAAGTTAAGTTTTGATGGTTTTATTTTCAAAAGATGGAAGTCACATTTTGAACACCCTGTAATAATTCGGCAGTACCGGAAGCATCAGCTAAAGCTTAAGGATACCCTATGCATAACGTCAATATTACTTGCTTCGTACTAAAAATGGCGCCAGTAGGCATTGTCAAATATCATAGTGTTCAACCAATAATTGTCGAAAAAAAATTTAAATCTCAAAAACTATTAAATTTAAGTATAGGGAACATTGATAAAATTTCTACTTAAATGGCGAGTACAATTCGAATATGCCATAAAAAGGGTACGATTCAATTTAAAATAACAAAGTTGATGGCTACTTCCGGTATAACCGGAAGTGTAGTCATCAATAAAATATTTTCGTTAAATATAATATGAATCACTTAGTCCAGATACAAACTTTCAGAAATCAGCCATGGCTGGAACTCCTAATACTTCTAATGAATGGTTTCGACCAATCACCCTGTATATGAAATCTAGAACCAAATTTGCCACTTTTTCTGTTTAAGTGTTCAAGACTGAAAAAGTACTGATACTTTGTGGGTAAACCCTATGTATATAATTTTTTTTATACCAAACGAAGTAAAGATACTCCTATTCAGAAAAAAAGCAACTTTATGTTGTCATACTTTCTTGAATCAACCTGTATACATAAAAATATTTTTAAAACATAACCACTTTCACAATACATTACTGTTTTAACAGTAATCTTCATGGTTATGACTTAATATGACTTTGCCGCTCCGTTGGGACACGCTGTACATAATTACTCGACCCGTATGTTTAATGTTACAGTATTTTTAACCAGGAGAATAAAAGTATGCGTTATACCATTATAACACAGTCTAAAAATCCTGTTATTAAACAAATGCATTATACCTGATATACAGATTACTTGATTATTAAGATATAAATCACTGCTCAAGTAGTCATTGTACTATATCCTTATGCCATTTGCAAGTGAAAATACAATTCATACAATTTGCATGTACGTAATAAAATACTTAATTCTGCACAATAACTTTAGGGAAAATGTATGTTATTCTTAAAATAATTTATATGTGAAAGTTTTGCATTTCTAATATAATATGATTTGACAAAGACTTCTGCATGAGTACTAGCATTAACGAGGCGCGATTATCAAAACAAAAATTCCATAAAATTTTAAAGTTAAAGAATGTAATTTTTAATTATAATTTGCATAGCAAATTCCTCATATTTATCATGCACATTGTTTAATGAAAATATAAATTAAAACCGTATTGTATACATGAAGGAAGAAATTAAGCGAGTGTGACTAACGTCTATAAATAAATTAAACAATGAACGCTATTCTAATCTGTTGTTTTTTCAATGCAAATATTTCGATTAACAATTAGCTGAATTTTAATAATACTCCCGTTAATAAAAGCAATTATACATATAATTTTTAGGTAATTAAACAAATTAACAGATACATAAACTTAATTATGACATCAAATAGGAATCATACAAACAACATCTAATTATTTTTATCCAAACCTATAATTACAATTACAAATAATTTAAGGACGTTAATATTATTACTGTTTTTTTAACTCTTCGATAAGAAAAAGGTCAAATTTACAGAATCGAGTTTAGGTGTTGTATATCTATCTGTGCGTGCAGATGTATGATTAAATAACTGGTTTGACCTGCTCGCATCCGTAGGAGAAAAATAACTTGATTGACTTTAATTAGCTTTACATGATTTAATGTAATCGATTTTGATAGTGCTTAAAATGAAAGTAATTTATATTGTGTATTGTCAAGCTTAAAGCTCTTTTTTGTGTTCGAGTAGACTCTACATGAATTTTTTATAACATTACATGAAATAGCTACTTAATGTGATAATCATATTGCCTATTTATGCTGCGGAATCACATCTTGTTGAAACAAATCAAGAATAAAGATACTTGTTTAACTTTTTTATAATTTCCTTCATTTTGAGCTAAAATGCGTATAAAGTAATTATTTGCATTAATTTAAATACAATTACATTAACTGTTTGGTGAATTACCTTAGAGCACTTTATTTAACGCATTACAATTTACATACCTATGCATTAGTTGTGATGGTCAGAGAATTAGTGGGTTTGGGAAGACTTATGCCACGAAGTGAAGAATAAATCGTACATTATTTTGTTGAGAATGACTTGAATTGTTTAAGGAAAAAAAAAGAAAAACGTGTCCGTTTGTTATAATTTAAAGCACATTGTATTGTTATTCAAATTCTATACATGTACAGTGCACTCGTCTCTCAATTTGCATGAAAGGTTATAGTGATAAAAAGCTTAAAATGAAACCAATAAACTGATACAGAACTTTCCACGCACAGTCTAAAGTGACCAATCATACACTTTATGTACTTAACGGTGTTGGTGTCTGCGCACTTTATAAACTCTAGCATTTTCTTTCGCCCAATTGTGAGCATTTCTTCTATTGAAAATTCCATTATTGGCCACCCGACTTTCATCCGACCAAATGATTTTATATGGAAATTGCTCATTATCTGCGCATTGCCTGATATACCATTCACAGAACTCGCTGCGCCTCGCTGGATCCCAAGGTCGAGGTCCCTGACAAATTCTAAATTTAAATGGACGTATTTTTTTTTGCAAAGTAAAATGAGCAGTAGAATGGACCACTCCAATTGTTTGTTCAGTGTGTCGTGTAGAAATTTCTGGATTTTTCATAACAGCTAATAAAACATTATTTGCTTTTTCTTCATTGCAAGGTTTTTTACGGGAATTTCCAGGCTTTTTAAATGCACCATGCTCTCTTAAATTAACTGATAAGTTTCTAAATGTAGTTTTATGTGGCTGCTGTCGCTCTATTTGTTTAAATACAAGCGTTCCGTTTCTTTGGAATTTCTTTTACATAGTATGTAACACGATAACATATATTTTTCTAAATTAGAAAATTGCGCAATACTTTTTTGATAACTACCACATATTAACTAATTCAGAGTTAAATAGTACCAGATAAATACAAAATTGTACAATACAAAATTATGACAGATACTGAATTACTTCAAAACCGTTTATTTTTATTTTTTTAAGCCGCTTGTTTTTATTAATTCTTTTTTAGAACATCGTTGTTATGATGTCGCAGATTGAAATGTACAATATTATTTATCTTTGGAGATGTATGAAAAACTCTTTATCAGTTTGGCAAAATCAATTGTTTTTGGGAAACTATACATATATATTTTAGCAGTGTTTGATAATGATCATTTAAATAGGTAACTGTAAGGTTAATTTTACAAGCGTTTAGTTTTTTATGTTAAGTTGCATAACTAACAATATTTTAGTTTACTATTCTTTATTCTTTATTTTATAAAATACTAGCCGTACCCGTCGCGCGTTGCTGCGATCTCAGAATGGGGGTCAATATTAAATTTTGTGATACACGCGTCCCATAATTTTAATTGTAGAGTATGTTTACCAACTTTCGAGTCAATCGGCCAATAGAATAAAAAGTTTCACAAAAAAATTCAACCCCCTATTTCACCCTCTTAGGGGTAGAATTTCGAAAAACTCTTTCTTAGTGGATACCTACACTTCACAAAGAACACACCCTCGATCGATAAATCCCGACCGATGCAGCTGTTAAATGACATTTGCGGAGCGCGAACTGTCAAACGCGCCAAGTTTAAATAATCGTTCAGTTTTCTTAAATTTTCCAATTTTCTACGCAATTTTCTTAATTTTTCTTTCTGTAAGAACCTTCTGTAAAGTATTATAAAACTTAAGTCAATGAAATCTGTAAAGTCGTTCTCAAGTTATGGCGTAACTAAGCAAATAGTGCATTATATTATATATATATATATATATATATATATATATATATATATATATATATATATATATATGCGATAACATATAGGGTATTCAATTTGAATTTTCAAAGTTTCCTTGGGCTTCTGGTAGAAGTGGCAACGTTGCACTTTTGAAAACAGTTTTAAAAGATAGATCATGACCTATTATGTCTACACACCAAATTTGTTATAGTTGTCTTTTTTTAGTTCGCTTGTAGTTTTATAGAACAGCAATAATCTTGAATCACCCTGTATACGTAACGAAAATATTAAAAACTATTGCTACGATTGATTAGATAATTAAAAGATCTCTCAAAAGTTCCATTGCAACACCTCCCCTTTCCATTAAAGAAAATCATCAATGACGTCATCACGCTTACATAGGTAACCTCAAAAATAAATTAATAACCTGAACAACCGCGCGTCTAAAATAAAAATCGACGGGTATCAGGATTTCTCTCTGAAGTTGCCGATTTAAGAATTCTTGAATTTATTCCATAATTTAGCCGCTCACTGTATATATATATATATATATATATATATATATATATATATATATATATTTATAGTCTCTGCATTCTGATTGGTTATGACGGGACGTTAAATGTGTATTCTAATAAGGGGCCCTAATTCTATCTTGTAAGACATGTATAATTAATTATCTGTCATAATTAAATGTATAAGTAAAAAAGATAAAGAGTTTTAATCATATATTATAAGAAATACTATTTTGAGATTTAAAACCAATGAATGTTTTCTGTAATAGGGACTGGCGTTATTGGAAATGGAAACATGATAATTAAGATACTGTACATACAACTTTTTACCTTAGTGGAAACACCTCTGTCAAAAAGGGCCTTAGGTTTATATGCAACCCTGAACGTCCTAAGTCGTTATTAATCTATTTATAAAAAAGATAAAGGGTTTTAATTATTTATTATAAATAATACTGTTTTGAGATTAAAACTAATGAATGTTTTCTGTAATAGGGGCTGGCGTAACTGGAAATGGAAAAATGATAATGAAAATGTTTTATATACTAGATCTGCCTTAGCGGAAACACCTCAAAAAGTTAATGTGTTTTTAATTATGCGTCTTAATTAAATTTTGCTAGCCATTTTGTTTGGCGGGACATTTGAAACCGCCCCTTCAATCAATAAAATCAATCGATCCGCCAATAAAATCATTCGAAGCATGTCAAACCAAATCAATCAACCTCGATGAAATCAAACAAATCAATTAAGCAAATACCGATTCTCCCACTGTATATACCTAGCTGCTATGAGCGACCACTTACTTTGTAGATAAGGCTAACCGACACTCAGAGCTCGTACTCCCTAAACGTGAGAGCACCGTCGTGGGCAGAAAGTCGATCATCAGCAAATCAAACTCATTCAATTCATTCTCAATCAATCAAATCATAATTTACAGCTTGCAAAATCAGCTTACAATTCAAAAATACTGGTTTACCTTAACTTTTTTTTTTTATGATTGTGGACCTGAACAGGCTAAATAAGGCCTATCGTGCTAAAGCACTCAGGAACACTTAGGAGGATAGATAGAGGGATAATGAATTGCCAATAGATGCCTATGAACAGCTACCTTAAATCTTCTCATATCATAAGTGAGAGGAAAACAGGAACTAGGGAGATCATTCCAAAGTTTAGAAGCCGTGTAGAAAAATGTGGATTGCGCCCGTTTGGTACGACAAGTGGAGATTTGTACTGCATACTGATGATGTGAATGAGCGAACCGAGTGTTTCTCGCAAAGATAGCCGGAGATGGTATCAAAGAATGTAATTCACCAGCACAATAGCCGTTGTAATAACGATAATACAAAGAAAGAACTGAAACCATCCTTCTATGCTCAAGGGACTGTATGTGAGAAGTTAAGGACGGGTCATTTATAAGCCTAATCGCTCTCTTTTGAATACGATCAACGATATCGAGAGCGTATTGGAGAGCACTAACCCAAAGGTGAGAATTATATTCCAGATGAGGCCGAATTTGGGCCTTATACAGCAGAAGGAGTTGTCGAGAGGTAAAGTACTGCTTAGATCTGTACAAAAAAGCCTATTTTACGAGCAGCTGTTTTGGTAGCTGACAGAAGATGGTCAACCCATGAGAGATTTGAAGATACAGTCATACCCAACAGAGTAATAGAGTCTGAAAACTTAAGAACTGAGCCATTTATACTTACAACAGGAAATGATCGATCTTTTTTGGCGGACATAAGGCAACACTGAGTTTTGTTAGCATTAAATTTAACTAGATTATTGCTTCCCCATTCGAGAATACGTTGAATTTTCCATTTCAGCTTTAATTTTCTTCATTTGACATAGAAGGTGGATTATCACTATGAGTAGACTGAGATGAACTACAGTGAAGAGTGCTATCGTCAGCAAAGCAATGGATGGGGTTAGTTGTTGAAGAAATAAGGTCGTTTATGTACAGCAGAAAAAGTGTAGGCGCTATAACGGATCCCTGTGGTAGGCCCGCGTTAATGCTAACTTCTTTTGAAAAAAAGCCATCGACTACGACACGTATTCGTCTTTTATCAAGGAAACTAGAAACGCAGTTGATAAGCGTATCATTTAACCCAAACGAGGTGAGTTTGGCAAGTAAACACTTATGCCAAACTTGTTCAAATGCCTTTGAGATATCTAAAGCGATTACAACTGTTTCACCGGACTGCTCTACTGTATTGTTCCAAACTTGGGTCACATATGAAAGAAGATCGCCTGTTGAACGACTTTGCCTAAACCCATATTGGTGGTCACTAAGGAGTTTGTTAGTTTCAAGGAACGTGAACAGTTGCTGATTGATGGCTTTTTCCATGATTTTAGACAAAATGGAAGTGATGGCAATTGGTCTGTAATTTGAGGGAATAGGTTGAACGTTTGCTAACTTCCATGATGAAGGGAATTCCCCAGAAGATATAGAGATCGTATAGAGCTTAGATAGGACTGGTACTAGTTCGGAGGAACATTTATTTAAGACAATAGCTGAGATACCGTCTGGACCAGTCGCCTTATTAAGATCAAACCTACTGATCATCGATTCCAAGAGCTTGTACCGAAAATGAATTGGTTTCATAACGTATGAAGAAGAGTTGACTAGGGGCACATCTTTTCCAGAATCATTGAGACACGAGTTTGATGCAAACAAATCCACAAGAACGTTGGCTTTGACTACAGAATCAGCAACTACCGATCCGTCAATAGATGTCAGGGGGGGAAATGAAGATGTTCGAAAGTTTTTACTAATGGCTTTTGCTAAAGACCAAAATTTACGACTGCCTAAAGGAGATGTAGCTAGTTCATTGCATTTTCGTTGTTCGAACAACTTTTTAGTTTTAGTGATGACACCTTTGCAGATATTCCTAGCACCAACGTATTTTACATGACTGTCAACCAATTTATTAGATTTCCATTTAATGTAACATTTATTTTTTAAAGATATTGCATCAGAATAAGCCTTATTGAACCAGGGTTGGGAACGTGAATGACCTACACGGTACTGTTTTTTCGGGATGTACAACTCCATTCCCATGAGGATGACTTCAGATACTGAAAGAGCGATGTCCGAAGAAAAGGACGACTTAAAACAATATTCACGCCATGGAAAGGTTGCAAAGAACTCCCGTAAATCACTCCATCGAGCTGACTTAAAACACCACAAGGTTCTGTCGGTTTTGCGAACAACAGTGGAATTAGGTACAGTAGAAATGATTTTTATTAGACAATGGTCGGAAAGACCTAAAGGCGAAAGAACGGAAGTTTTACAAACAAGAGGGTTTGATGTAAGAAAGAGATCTAGAAGATGTGGAGTATGGTTAGGGTTATCAGGGATTCTTGTGGGTTCAGAAATCATTTGTGTGAGATCACATGAAATAGCAAATGTTTCTGCACTATGACCAGCGGGATTTGTAGTAGATGAAAATTGAAACCAACTAGAGTTATGAACATTGAAATCGCCTACAAATGAGATATCGCAAGATGGAAACTGAGACAGAAGATAGTCAACTTTCATACTAAGGTAATCGAAGAAGTCTTGAAAGTTGCTGTTAGGAGACCTATAAATGCAACAGTAGAATTTCACAAAATTAGGACCAAATCACGTCAAAATTTTTATTTTCTAAGGAAGAAACACTCTTGCAAGCAATTCTGTCCTTGATGTACGCACATACGCCTCCTTCATATCGAAAGTTAGAGTGAAGATGGTATTGAGGAAATTGCAAGTCGGGAGACTCGGAGCTTTCAGAGGAGACTTGTGTTTCAGATAGAAACAATATATCAGGTTGTAATTGTTCAAGATGTTGGTGAATAGCAGTCAGATTAGACCTGATACCGCGGATGTTGCAGTAGTGAATCAGAAAGTTGATACTTTCGATGACCGAGGTCGCTTGGGCTCTGCCCTCCCGGACATCCGAATGGGCCAGGATTTTACGTCCGGAATTTATAACCCTAGAAACCACAGCCATCTTATTTTTTAATTTGGGACTTTTAATCCGACAGGAAGACAGTGAGGGCGAGAAGGGAGGATAAGGATGATGGAAAAGGTAACCGGCAGCCCTTACCGAGCTCAGAAAATCGGAGACCCAATATTAAGGAGCCCATGGTAAGGGTGGTGGTACCTCCCCGGCTGGCATGGAGTATACATGCCTAAAAATACTGTGTTTTATGTTACACAACGCTTATCATTAACATTAAGCAACCATATTAATAATTTAAATTTATAGATAAGTTTGAACGTACTATCTCGTTTTGAAAACAGGCAACTACACTGGGGGTAAATAAACAAACTGACTTTCATTTATAGTTTTGATAATACACAAGCATTTTGAAACTGACACAGATTTCATTTCGTAAGGTAGCTATAGGACTCTGTTTTATTTTACCCACGATCATCATTACCTTTAGACAACCGTAATAACAATAATATCGCGAGTTTTATGATACAATACAAACATTTGGCGCGCAATCAGAAATGCGACACAATATTCCCTTTCTGGCCTTCCTTGCGCACCACATTATGGTAAGTCTGAACACACACACACACACGCGCGCGCACACGCACACGCACGCACACACACACACACACACACACACAAACACACGCACATACAAACACACACACACACACGCGCGCACACGCACACGCACACGCACACGCACACGCGTAAGCGCAAGCGCAAGCGCAAGCGCAAGCACAAGCACAAGGACAAGCACAAGCACAAGCACAAGCACAAACACAAACACAAACACAAACACAACACAAACACAAACACAAACACAAACACAAACACACAACACACACACACACACACACACACACACACACACACACACACACACATATATATATATATATATATATATATATATATATATATATATATATATAGGTCGTAGGTGGGTCAGACGGATGCGTGGAGAACTTAAAAATCCAATATTTTTTGTGGAATGCAACACAGCCCTCACACAAGGAGTGATGATATGGTGTGCAATATGATACGGTAGCAGATCACCCTTGGTCTTCATTGATGGCAACTTAAACGCCGCTGGTTACATTGCCAATGTGCTAGAACCCGTTGCGCTTCCATATCTTCAGGGGCTGGAAAATCTCATTTTCCAACAGGATAATGCGCGCCCTCATACGGAAAGGGCTACAACACGTTTTTTGGAAGAAGCTAACGTTGCCGTCCTCCCATGGCCTGCTCGGTCGCCTGATTTGTCGCCCATTGAACATGTATGGGATGAGGTTGGTAGGCGACTGGGTAATTTACCACACCCTCCAGATAAGTTACACAATCTCCGACTACGGATTCAAGAAGTTTGAGTTGATATACCACAGGCAGCTATAGATCACTTGATTGATAGCATACCACGCCGTCTAAATGAGTACATTATAAACGTGGCGAAGCAACTCATTATTAAAAAAAACAGTTCTAGTTTTTGTTGCTTTATTTTCAAATTTTAATCGTTTGTTTGTTCTAATGAAAGACATCGTTGACGAAAATTTCAATAAATTATAGGTGTTGCAATTTTTATGGAAGTCAGTTTATCTTGAACAAACGATAACGCTCACTAAGGAAGGACAAAACAGTGAAATAAAGAGACGAATAAGATTAAGTTGGGCGGCATACGGGAGGTAAGCTACGTTATGAATATGAATCTATCAACAAAGTTAAAAGCAAAGATTTACAATGAATGTATCCTCCCAGTCACAACATACGGATTCGAAACCTGAGTATTAACAAGAGGAACACTAAACAAAATGCAAATACACCAAAGAGCAATTGAAAGAAGAATTTTAAACGCATCAATTAGAGACCACAAAACGAACACATGGTAAGATAAAGAACTAAGGTTAATGGCATAACGCAGCGGATATGCTCGTTAAAGTGGCAATGGGCAGGCTACGTTGCACGCCATAGTGAGAACTGGAGCGGTAAAATTACCAGATGGCGACTCTGGGGATAAAAACGCAGAGTAGGAAGACCCCCGTAACGATAGTACGACGATCTTAAAAGATACGCTGGACTTAACTGGTATCAGGGAGAACAAGATTGAACAAAATGGTGTGATACGAAAGAGGCCTACATCCAAAGGATGGAAAACGACTGAAGAAGAAGCAGAAGATATATATATATATATATATATATATATATATATATATATATATATATATATATATATATATATATATATATATATATATATATAATATATACTGTAGGTAGCGGACCGCGAAAATTTTATTATTATAATAAACATGTCCAAATCGCAATTGTTACCGCGATAGAAGAGTTAATGGGGTTAGATATATTTTACTATACAGAGTGTCCCGTAAGTAAGCATCCAAACTGAAGGAGGTTATTCAAAAGGTCATAACTAACAGAAAATGTAATATGAACATATGATCTATCTCGCTCCGTTTTCCGTCTGTACGTGATTTTTACAGAAAACTTTATATCTCAAGAGTGACTTAAGATAAAATCATGAAACTTGGTACGAAGCTTGGTCGTAATAGTTTACATACTCCTTACAAATTTCATTTTTGTACAACGTTCCTTTTCAAAATGGCGGCTATTTTAAATGTTTAAAGCTAAATATCTAAAAAGCCTTAAATTTTAATAAAAACCCGTTCGATATAAAAATGTGAAAGGATTTAGTCCTACAAATTATGGTATAAAGATTTTTAAAACCGGCCAACTATTAACTGAGAAATTGCAATTTTAATCGAATAAAAACTCTTTTCTAATACGTCAGATTTTAGAAATGGCCAAGTAAAACAAATAATACACGAATAATATTATTGTTAACGATGCTTTATTGCCTACTTAGATCTAATTATATGTTTTTTCTTTAACTACTGTAAGTATTATCTCCCAAATCATTACAGCATTTTTCAATGAATTTATGAATTAATTATGTATGGTCTTTAAGGTGATTCGTGCTAAAATAGAATTAAATAATAAATGTGATAAAAAATTATGTTTATAAATGACGGCCATTTTAATTTCAATAACAAAAAATGTCATAAACGATATTTTAAAAATATTTTGTAAATTTAATAACGCTACTTTCAATCAGCCCTGATAATAGCATAAATAACTGAAAAATCACATTTATTAGTTGTATCGGTTTGAGGCTGCATCATTGTGGAATAAGTAGTACAGTATTGTACAATCTGAGATTATCAGCTGATTGTAATATTGACGGTGCACAGTTGGAACACACATGTTTTTAATCTGTTATCGATTATTAAACAAAAACAGTGACGTTAATATATTTTTCTAGACATTGTTGTTCTGGTTATATCGTTATTATTTTACTATCTTATTTAGTTTTTTATACACCAAAATGCCCATTTATTAAATGAAGAGTTAACAGACATTCATTTTATTTATGGTTTGGCTAATGGAAACTTGCGAGAGGCAATGCGACTCTAAGCAGAAAGATTTCCAAACCGAAGAATTCCGTACAGAGAAACGTTCGCAAATGTTCATAGGTCTTTGAGGGAACGTGGAACTTTGAGAAACCTTGCAAAGTCCAAGTTCAGTGACAACATTAAGAGCTCAAGAAAAAATACTAAATGCCGCTGAAGAAGACCCTAGTACCAGTGTAAGAAGATTATCACAGGAAGAAGGAATTTCAAAAACTTCTGTGTGGCGTGTTTTGAAATTTCAACAATTACATCCATATCATATATAAAGAGTCCAAAGTCTTTCTCAAAGAGACTTCGAGTCTAGAATTAATTTGTATCAATGGTTTTTGAGAAAAATTGCTTTTATTCCACTATTTCTGTCAAATGCTTTGTTTACCGATGAGGCAGGATTTTCGAGAGAAGGTATTTTCAATTACCATAATTATCACTTTTGGGCTGATATGAACTCTCATGTTATGTCACAATGCAAACACAAAGTACGTTTTTCTCTCAACGTGTGGCTAGGGATTATTGGTGATGAATTGTTAGGACCTATTTTTTTGCCGAATAGACTAAACGGGGCGTCATATTTGGACTTTTCACAAAACTTGTTACCTGAACTATTAGAAGACATACCTCTACATGAAAGAAATTCAATGTGGTTTATGCAGGATGGTGCTCCTGCACATTTTAGTTTAGATGTTAGGCTACACTTAAGACAGATTTTTAGAAACAGACGGATAGCCCGTGGCGGTGCTGTAGCGTGACCTGCCAGGTCTCCTGACCTAAACCCCCGTGATTTTTTTGTTTGGGGTTACCTTAAATCCTTGGTATACCAAACACCTGTTGAAACTATTGAAATTTTAAGGGAAAGAATAGTGAATGGTTGAAATACGATTAGACAGAAGCCGGGAGTATTTGAACGAATGAGAAGTTCTATGAGAAATCGACTTGAACGATGCATAGACATGAATGCTGGACATATTGAGCACATGCTGTAAGATCGCTAGTACCTTTTTGTTAATCTAACTAAATTTTATACTCGTTACTTCTTTTATAAGAAGGCCATTTATGGCACACGTAAGTGAATCCTAATAATGCACATATTTTAGATCTAAGTAAGCAATAAAGCATTGTTGACAATAATACCATTCTTGGTTTTTGTTTTACTTTGGCCATTTCGAAAATCTGACGAATTAGAAAAAAGTTTTTATTCGATTAAAATTGCAATTTCTCAGTTAATAGTTGTCCGATTTTAAAAATCTTTATAGCATAATTTGTAGGACTAAATCCTTTGACATTATTAAATCGGACGGGTTTTTATTAAAATTTAAGGATTTTTAGATATTTAGCTTTAAACATTTAAAATGGCCGCCATTTTGAAAAGGAATGTTGTACAAAAATGAAATGAAATATATAGACAATTAAGACCAAGCTTCATACCAAGTTTAATGATTTTATCTTGTCACTCTTGAGATATTAAGTTTTTTACAAAAATCACGTACAGACAGATATACGGAAAACGGAGCGAGATAGACCATATGTTCATACAACATTTTCTGTTAGTTTTGACCTTTGGAATAACCTTCTTCAGTTTGGATGCATACTTACGGGACACCCTGCATATTAAGTCGTTATTTTAGAATGGTTTTCGGGATATTTTATTTTTGTAACTAATAGTGGCTAAGGGCTGAAAAACACATGCTATGGTAGAAACAAGGAGGTGTATGCTCGACACTGCTTTATTGCCGGGGACCGTAACGAATGTTTGAAAGTTGCTGTACGTACATCTTGTAAAAACTTCATAAATGTAATAATTAATTACTTCGGAACATAGCGCAAATCTAAAGGGATCTTTGTTTGGTACGTTGAAACTCGAGACCTAAATGTAGGGCTTGTTACGGACGAATGTATATTTTTTAAATTAAGATTTCGTTCAATAATTAATACAAAACTGTTCCATCGTAGTGTTTCTTGTTTTTTTTATTACCTTCGAAAAACGGGGGTGATTTTTCGGGAGTAGATATAGTTAGCTTGAAATCGGAGGGGAAGGCAGTTACTGTTGAAGGTTTGATTGAGCCGGGTTACTTTGATTTGTTTTAATTAGAAACTCCCATTGCAAACCGCTCTGTATATAAAAATTTGTCGTGTACCTTTTAGAAAAACTAAAACGCTAATTCGTTCTTTTCTTTTTGTGTAGGTTTTAATGTAAGTTTTTCCGAAAATTAATATATCATTAATAGTCCTTGTCTCGAGTTTAAACTGCGCACTTTAACTCGTCGTGTTACGGTGGTAGTTAACAAAAGGGAATATATTCAAGTGTAAGTAGGTATTTTTATATAAATTAAAGCTCGCAGCAAATAATTCTACAAGCCTATGTAACGTATTAAAAATCGAGCATTGCCTTGCACGCGGGCTCATTAAGCTGAAATATGTTAAAATAAAAGATAGTACAGGGCTCCCTCCTTCATCACCTGGGTGAATTAGCATTGTTGTTCATTGTTTATATTTATATTTGTGTAGAGGTGGTCATGGACGAACGGATATAGGATAAAGCTTGGTTATAATTTTAAATAGGCAATTGCCGAGTGTTTACATACTCCCGGGTCCAGATGACCATTAACATCTCGAATTTCATTTTTAATGTTTTTATTGTTGTATAGATGAATGTGTAAGCTGAGAAAAGGACGCTGTATTTTTCTAACGCACTCAAACTTGTGTATCGGTCACAATTTTAAGATTTATTTGATTTACCTTTGTAAGGCTTTGTTTTAATGAGTTTTTTTTGTCAGTTTGTTTAAAGAGAATTGTTTGCCTCCGAACTAGTTTCTCTTTATATGTGATTTATCGCAACTGTACGTATGTGTTTTATGCTTTAGTAGTCAGTAAACAATTGTGTACGTGTAAATTCCTTGTCTATTTTCTTTTGTGCTTGTCTTTACCTTATTATCCCCTGTGCAATTTTACTGCTGTGGTATTTTACATGCACCCTAGTTTGCCTTATTGTTTTATTTGCTTATTTGCTTAAAATCCGGCATGACTGGTTATAGAGGGCCACATGTTTGGTATTACGTTTTTCTTTCGGTTTATTTACGACACAATTGTGGGTGTGACTACATGGGTTTTTTATTGTGTTTATGTCTAGTCAAACTGCTTGATATTTATTTTTCTCTTAAAGTTATAATTTTGTACGCACTTTAACCTGATTTAATGGTGTTTTGTTATATATTTAACCCTTTCATTGTTTTTTGTGTTATTTGATTTATTAACGTATTTGTGCAATTACTTATTTATGAGTAAAGTGGGATTTCTTGTGGATCTTTCCCGCAATAGTACATTAACGGGTTGAACCATCCTTGCGCAAAGCTCGTTAATGTTAATGTGAGTAGTTTCAATGTTTACCTGGCCCACATGATGCAACACTAAACCTCATCCAGCTTATCTAATTCAAATAGCACAATGTACCTACCACTAGACGGCCAATTCTTTTGAGCAGATTTGAGTTATGCGAGTAATTAAATATGAGTTTTGTAAATAAATTCTAATGTTTTAATTATTGCCAGGAAAGTCAATGTAAGGCAAGCAATTAATTTGAGTAATAGTAACACTATTGTCGGTAAATTCTATACAAATCACTTAGCGATTGCTTTGTTGTTGTTGGTTTAATAAGTTCAAATTACATTTTTCAACATAGAACAACATACAAATGAAAAGGGTTGGGAAATAATTTTTAGCGCAGTCATATGTGGGTTCTTGAGGAGCATATGCCAAAATTATTTTTGAATATACAGGGTGGCACAAAAATAAAGTACATATCAAAGTTATACTTTTTCTTATGGAACACCCTATAATTTTTTATATTTTTAGATACTATAGACCAAATCAAAGTAAGTTTCTGTTACACTTCTTATACCTATAACTGATCGTTTCTGAGAAATTTTGAGAAATATAAAAATACATATTGTAATTTAAAAATTGCTTACACCCTGTAACATAGAACGAGCTGCTTATAATTAAATCTACTGGTTAGCTGAAAGGTTGAGGTATACTACCATATAAAAGTTTTATTTCAAAATTATGCAGAGTGGTGAAAAAAATTGCTCCAAAGTTTAGGCACACATTTTATTGAATAACTTCTTAAAGTTAAATGGAACACCCCGTATTTAGTGGCTTATTTCGACGAATAATTATATGCCCTTTAAAACTATATTAGGGTTCCCTATACCTATCTCTTATGCTTTTTACGCAAACGGCGTTTTTATATTTTACTTATGAATAATTTCTTTATCGTAAATGTATTGTAATGAAAATCTAAAAAGCATTTTTTTAAAGCATTTTATTGAACGGTTAACAAACTTAAATAGTAAAAGAATTATTATATTAATAAATGTTCAAAGTTGTGTCCATTATTCTCAATACATAAGCGAACTCTTATTCGAAATGATTGCTGAACCCTGGATAACATATTTGGCGTTATGGAACGAAATGCTTCTCTTATTCGTACTTTCATATCGTTAGGTGTCGTTGGCGGTGTATTGTAAACAATATCTTTAATATATCCCCATACAAAATAGTCGAGACTTGTTAGGTCCGGAGACCTGGCTGGCCAGTCCTGTGGACCTACTCGTCCTATCCATCTATTGTGATATTGCCCATCTAATTCATTCCTAACACGTCTATCAAAGTGTACAGGAGCACCATTTAGCTGCATCCACATTCGTTGATGAATATTAAGCGGAATAGTTTCCAATAGTATAGGCAAGTTGTTCCTAATAAATCTAAGAAACATGGCGCTGTTTAAGTGGCCATCAAAAAAGTATGGACCTACCATTTGCGTTCCGATTACTCCACCCCACACGTTAACACACCATCTGTGCTGGTGATTAAGGGTTCTAAAAACATCAGGATTTTCGTCACTGTAGTAGTGAAAGTTATGTCTATTAATTAATCCGTTGTTATGAAAACTTGACTCATCGGAAAAAAGCACGTATTCAAAAAAATTTTCATCATCACCAAACTTTTCTAGAACCCATAAACAAAAATTCAGTCGTCGATCATAATCTTCTTCAGAAAGTTGTTGATGTAGTTGTATGTGATACGGGTAAAATTTGTGTTTTTTAATTATTCTTTGGATGCTCTGTCTGCTTATTCCAGTTGCTTCATGTATTTTTCAGTGACTTGTTTGAGGGTCTTCTACCAGAGATTCCATCACTAAACATTCATTTTCCTCATTTCCGGTAACCGATTTTTGTCGTTCGGGCTTAGTATAAGACACACTGCCTGATCTTCGGAGAAGCTGCAACAACTTTTCCAATGAACGCTTATTAGGATGATGCCTGTTAGGATGCCTTTGGGCATATACTCTTGACGCTAATAAACAGTTTTCTTCAACCTGGCCGATTACCAAGATCATATCAATTCGTTCTTCCTGGGGATAAGTTCTCATTTTAACTAATGAAATGTAACAATCTCGAAAAACAATTTTAAACTACTTTAAACAACGATAATGGTTTAACTAACAAGTAGCGTCTGTCAAATCATTTTTTCGAAATAATTAACGCCATCTTGGCCAAAGCCTACTATTATTAAAAAAATAGTAGGATAGGTATAGCAGATAAAAAGTAAAATATAAAAACGACGTTTGCGTAAAAAGCATAAGAGATAGGCATAGGGAACCCTAATATAGTTTTAAAGGGAATCTAATTCTGCGTCGAAATAAGCCACTAAATACAGGGTGTTCCATTTAACTTTAAGAAGTTATTCAATAAAATGTGTGCCTAAACTTTGGAGCAACTTTTTTCACCACTCTGTATAATTTTGAAATAAAACTTTTATATGGTAGTATACCATTTATATTTATATATTTATATTTCTCAAAATTTCTCAGAAACGATCAGTTTAAGGTATAGGAAGTGTAACAGAAACTTACCTTTATTTGGTCTGTAGTATCTAAAAATATAAAAAATTATAGGGTGTTCCATAAGAAAAAATATAACTTTGATATGTACTTTATTTTTGTGCCACCCTGTATATTGAAAAATAATTTTGGAATATGCTCCTCAAGAACCCACATATGACTGCGCTAAAAATTATTTCCCAACCCTTTTCATTTCTCGTAGAAAAACCGAGGCGAATGTGGTGGGCCACCCGGTATTGTTTCTACAGTTAACTTAATCTTGATCTTAATCTTAATCACTGGAGTACGATTTACTATGGCTTTGTTTTTGTTTTAGCTCTAGTATTTGTTTTAACTTTTTTCTAACGGATACGAGGGATGTTGCCAATATGTTACATAACCCACCATTGTAATCTTTAGCGATGTTGCACATCAGTCCTAAAGATTAACCGATTATAAAGGTAAGGTGGTTTCTTTTTGGTAATAATCTTATAATACGAAGGGCACTACTTATACTTTGAGTCTAACAATGAAAAAATAGTAATTTGTCATTGAAAATTGCTTTATTGTTTTTCGAAATATTCTGCTTTAAGATCAATATACTTTTGCATTCGTTTGAACCATTTGTCATAGCATTTTTTCTAATCTTCTTTAGACACCTCCATAACATGGTTTTCGGGAACAGAAAGAAGTCATTATGTGCCAAATCAGTACGGTACGGCGGATGACCCATCAATTCTCTTTTTTGAGTGTTCAAATAATCGGTTAATAGACGAGATGTGTGAGAGTTCGCATTGTCGTGATGAAGAACAATCCGACATCGCGTATTTGTTTTCCGCATTTCACCCAAGGTTTCTTCCGGCAAACAAATGGTTGTGTACCATTCAGAATTGACCGTTCTACGTTTCTCTAAAGGCACAGTTTGTTTCAATGTGTTTCGAGCACGAACGACTTTTCTTCGGTTTGGTCCATCTTGAAAAACACACACAGTCGACTGCTATTTACGTTCCGGCTCGTATGCATATATCCATGATTCGTCATCTTTTTTATTCCCCAGTATGTTGCATTATTAGTTTTGCATAGCATCAATGTTTTCTTACATAACAACTGATTTTGTGCGATCTTCGCGAATTTCGTCAGTGAGCGAATTAAAATCGTTATAACAGCGTTTTACAGTGGCAAAGGATGGAGGTTCACCGCCAAATGTGAAAGTAAGTTGATCGATGCACTCTTGTCTTGATAATCCATGTCGAAAATCGTAATAAATCATCGCACGAAAAGTTTCTTTGCTAACGCGTAATCTTCAAGTAACCGTAAACAACACAAATAACGCTATTGACAAAAAGTTTGAAATATGTTATTGTTAACAATATCAGAAGTTTCTATGGAAACGTAAAACGGCGCCTAATTGCAATCAGTGTTGCGAAGGCTCAAAATATAAATAGTAGCCCTCGTAAAGCAACCCTGGTCGTAGCGAACTTCGATTTGCCATATCTAACCACTCAACTTATGCCTGATTCTCTTTCTTTTCTTAATGCCGAAAATAAATCGTAAACATTAATTTTGTACCCTTTGTATTTTATTTACATCAATTTGCCATACACAATGCTTCCGAAATTACAGTGTGATAAAACTAATGAGTCACACAGCGCGTTTTTTAAGTCGAGACCTAGAATATGTCTATTTGCATAAAGTGCTCTGAGATCACAGTTAAAAACCATTTAGAAAATTAATTTTTGGTTACCGTTATCCACTAAATGTTTTTAACCGTATTAAATGTTATCAATTATTTAAAAAAATTAAGTGCTGCTTTGTATAATTATGAATAGGACTGGTTTTTGCTTTTCAGGTAGAATCCCCATTTTACAGGAGTGTAATTAATTTAGAACCGAAAACCCCTTATTATTATAAGAAAATTACGTGTTATGAAACTAACAGATAAAAAAAATAAATTGTAACTTTAAACATTAAAGAAGTTAAAAAAGAAAATATTAAGACAGACTGCACATAAGATAATGAAAAGCGAAGCCAATGTGCGCAGAATTTCATTTGCAAATCAAATTAAGAAAAAGATAAGACATTCCTCGTTTCACAGATCTATTTTGCATAACATTGTACCATTTTATTTATTTATTCATCGCGTATAAAGAATACAAAATGGAATATTTAATATGTGCATAGATTTTAGACAAGATTGTGATATTCTTTACTTTTCTTTTTCATTAATATTA
Organism: Vesta saturnalis; assembly: GCA_036346205.1. Classification (NCBI taxonomy): domain Eukaryota; kingdom Metazoa; phylum Arthropoda; class Insecta; order Coleoptera; family Lampyridae; genus Vesta; species Vesta saturnalis. The sequence continues at coordinate 8,278,307 of JARFJB010000821.1, forward strand.
CAGGATTTTATCATCTAAACTGATTGATGGATATGGATTTTCATTATGAAATTTTCATAATTATTGTGAAATATGTGAATATATTAATTTTACTAATTAGTATCAATGTTTCAAAAGTTTTAATTTGCAAGAAAAGATCATTAAAATATTCCCAGAGAGTGAAAAGTACTTCATGCATAATATGAATAAAATATTTTATTTGTCATAAATGTACCTGAATTTAGCATAATTGTTCTAATGCGTTTGTACTGTGTTATTAAATTATCACTTTAATTAACAAGTATGTATAATTAAAAGGTTCTTTAAGGAAAATTATTTTAATTATGCGTGGAAAATGTTTTAGGAAGTACCGACACATTTTTAAAATGTTAAAACATTTCTTGGTGTAAATCTGTTTTAAGTGCTCTAATAAATTATTAATAATTGAATAAACAATTCAGTACTTTGATAAAGCAAAGCCTTGATAACTACTCTTTCAGAAGCGCTGCGTTTTTAAAACAATTTGTTCGATTACAAGAGACACACTTTATTATTAAGAATTTTTTTTCACCTTATTATTATTAAGAGGAGTCACTGTTGTTATCTGTTTCTCTCTTGAATAGCTTTAATTAACTCGACATCAACAGTCACAAATGACTTAAACATCTTTATTGTAAGCGGTTTTCTCTAATTTCATTGCAATTATTGTACTTTTTTTTTGTAACCAATTAATGAAAACTTGGGAATTTTCCAGGAGTTATAGGTCAACAAACTTTTGGCAGATTTTCGAAATATTTACTAAATTTAAATAAGATACGCTGCCCTAATTTTGAAATTACAAATTTTTTTTCGGTACAACGTAACGTAACGAAGTATGCTTAGATGATTGATAGTTTCTAATTAAATTTGTAACACAAATTTCACCGACGCGACGGGTGAAATTTTATGAATAATATATACACTCTGAAAGGGAGACGTGTTAATGAATAAAAATCAATCAATTTTTGAAATCGTGTGTAATTTCGTTCATCGACCTTTTTGTTACATTACCTTACTACCTAATTACGAATGACTTGGTAGTTCAACTCTTATGTAAGATCATTCAATTGTTTTCATTAAGAAATGTGTTGATTTTAAAATGGAATTAAATTTAATGGCCTGGAACAGAAGTATAAACTTAAGCCTTTCTGTACACAAACAAAAAACAAGTTTTCAAACCGGTTCGAAATGGCTGACGAGTTTAAAAAGCTCTGACTTTTATTTTATTGATTCTATATTTCGAAACATCAAGTTTATTGTGCTCATTATGGAATAACTTTTTTCTAAAAAAGATTATTTAAAAAATAACGCGATATCTGGAAAAGTGGTTGTCGCTAGATAAACAACTAACTCGTTATGGTTCATTGAAAATGTATGTTTTCTCAATTGCACAAGAAATTTAATTTTAGATGCAAAATGCTGCGAGAACTGGATAATAACCGATGCATTCATTATTATTTGTTTTTTAACGCTTATAATCATTCTAATAATAAATTTTAATAACAATTTTAATATATTAAATAAATACTTTAACAGGCATTTTTATTCTGCTGATTGCATTCACAATCACTATAAAAATAGAAATAATGTACATTTATAGAAGACACATGCATTTTAATGATATACTTACTTTAGGAATAATCTAGAATAAATATTATGTAACAATTAAAAATCGAACCATATTTGTGATGTCAGAGAACGTCATTTTGTGTCTCCTTATCTCCGAATTTTAGATAAATAACTCAATGATTACGTTATTTGGTAATTTAAAATATTTATTCTTTATAATTTATCGAAAAAATTAATCAAAAATTATAGTCTTGCCGTTGAACCTTTACCAGAAATTTGCTTATAATAAACGATAAATTTTGTGCTATTTCTGGTTTTACATATTTTACAGTTTAATAGTTGATATTTCATAGTTTCTGTCTTTTAAAAGTTTTTTAATAAATACTGTTTTGTATCTTTAATTTTCTTGGTTATTTGTTTTGCTTTTATTTTGACTTTATTGCCTGATTAGAACCATGGAAAATATGAAGAATATTATATTAATCAAATTCTAATACATTAACCTACATTTACCATTATGGTTATAAGTAGAGCCTTGAATGTTTACATACAGGGAGTAAACTAAAAATTAAGCACTCGATCCTTGTCTCATTTTCTCACTCAAGATCCTTTAAACATGTATCTTAAGTTGCAGTATTTTTTAAATATAGGTTTTTTTTTTGCTACTGTTGAATTTCTACCCCAACAGGTGTCGAGATAATTGAAACTTGTCAGAACATTATTATCTAACCTAAAATTATACATACATACATGATGTTAAATAAAAAGTAAGAGGACCTTCTGTGCGTACTTTTTAACGTTCTTTAACATTGGAAAGCAGCAAATTGGAATCCGACACTTCGTTTTCGAGTAATCATCATCAACTTTGTTTTTTTAAATACGGGTCTGATTTTTTTATACATAATATTAGAAGAGCTTTTTATTCTGCATTCAAGCATGTATCACACTTTATGGTTTAATTGAGGTTTTTACATATTTATATACAGGGTGTTCCAGTTTTTTGTAGTAGGACTTTAATAGTCGATAGAGCTTTCAAAATTAAGACCAAAAGTTCATATAAACATAGGTTGCCAAACGCTTAGTTTTAGAGATACAGGGTTTGAACGCTTATATATTACACTTCTTAAACTCAATATTAAGAGTAGTTTAACCTTTATCAATATCTACAGGGTAGTACATTTTCTGGGGTGGTACACCCTTTATCTCCCCCGAACTTTTTCATGCGACGCCTCTAACTCTTAAAAACTAAAAATTTAGATTGCCCATTTGATTTAGGAACTTTTTTGTCTTCCGCTTTTTTTTCGAAAAATGCGTAGTTTTTGAGATAAATTAGCTGCAATCCATGAACAGCTTCCAAATGGTAAGTAAAGAACGTCTGATGCCATGAAAAGAACAATAAAAAAAAGAATCAAATTATGTCAAATCTCACGTTTTGTTTTAAATACGACTTGTGCATAAGAAAGACTGCAATTTATTTACATATTTTATTGTGTTAGTTTTTATTGCAAAAGTGATCTTTTAAAATGCCATTTTTGTTTTCTAATCAAGAAATAGCAGATATTCATTTTATTTATGGCTTTGTAAATGGAAGTTCAGCAGCAGCAGCCAGTGAATCTAGGCGAAGATTTCCTTTTAGAAGAGCTCCGCATCCTTCAGTATTTGTAAGAGTTCACCAACAAATTATAAGTGAGGGGTTAAATAATGTGCATGGTCGTCAATATAATAATCATAGGCAGCAAAGAAATATTGCACGACGAATTTTGCATGAATTCGACAGAGATCCCACAACTAGCATTAGAAGAGGATCCGTAGCTTTAGGTGGAGTCTCAAATACTACTATTCACCGAACATTAAGACGGGATCACCGATATCCTTACCATCTACAACCTGTTCAAGGACTACAACCAGGGGATGCGTATTATCGATGGATTCTTGCTGAAAATAATAACAATCCAGGTTTTTTAAACAATGTTCTATGGACCGATTAATGCTGCTTCACTCGCCGTGGTGTGTATATATATATATATATATATATATATATATATATATATATATATATATATATACAGGGTCCGGCAACAAGAGCGCCTTCTTCTATATATTCCGTTTCATATAAGCTAGATTAATAAAATTTGGGATAGGGTTGCAGTTTAGTTGTGTGCATATTTTAAAATTATTCACGTGTATACAGGTTGTTTATTTAAAGATGACCAAACTATCATAAAAAAATTTAAGTGGAACACCCTGTATATTATTACTTTTTTGAATTCTACACATTGTTCCCAACAAATTCGCAATATATTTCCCTATCCCTAAATATACCCGTTTTTGAGTTATGTCCATTTCTATAAAAAAAATTGAAATTTGAAAATGTAGGTACCTCCTTAACCGTTGAAAAACAAACGTTATCTAATTTATACCAGAACAAGTACATAGATAGAGCTTTCTTATAATGCAAAGAATATGTCATCATTTCATACAGGGTGTTTACAATTGACTTGCCAGTCAGACATTATTCCAACTAGTAAAAGTTTAATTTTTCAAATAGAACACCCTGTATATTATTCCGTTTTTGGTTTCTACATATTAACTCTTATCAATTCGATATTCAATTCCCTATCCTAAATATAGCATTTTCCGAATTATTTTCAATTTTTCAAAATGTATAAGTTTAATGGAACATTTTTTTAAATCCATGGAACTTTTTTGTCTTCCTCTTTTTTTTCGAAAAATGCATAATTTTTGAGATAAATTAGCTGTAATCCGTGAACAGCTTCCAAATGATAAGTAAAGAACGTCTGATGCTCCCGCAAAAAATAGTATGCCATGAAAAGAACAATAAAAAAAAAGAATCAAATTATGTCATTTTGTCTCTTAATAAAAAGTAGTACTCCACTGATTTTTTCCTAACTTTTCAGTTGAATTAAATAAAGGAAAATAAAAGTAAAACAACCAAAATAAATATTAATAATTAATACGTATTTATTGGAAAAAATTAGAAAGAATTTCTATTTAAGATATTAACAAGAACGAAACGAACGAAATAAATAAATTAAACAAATAAACTTAACCTATAACAACAAAACAAAAACGATGTCGTAATAATAAATAAATTTAAAGAAACTGTTCCAAATGTCAACCATTTTGTTGTATACGTGAAATATTAACTAAACATTGTCTTATTTCATTACGCGCATCCCTAATCCTATTAATGAGTTCATCTCTTGTTGTCACAGGAGTTGCATACACCCTTTCTTTTAAATACCCCCACACAAAAAATCTAAGGGATTTAGGTCTGAGACCTTGGCGACCAGGGAACTGGGCCTGCACGACCGATCCATTTTCCTGGATAATGGTTGTCCAGCCAGTTTCTAACGATTCTGCTATAGTGAGTAGACAACCATCAAGTTGGAACCAAGCCGTTCTTCGTAAATTTAAGGGAATATGTTCCCACATATGCCCACGTTCATTCTTTAAGAATTCCAAGAAAGCCGCAGCATTCATCCGAGGTGGTAAAAAGTAGGGCTCAAAAAGGTGATTATTGTAAATACCTATCCAGACGTTCACACTAAATTCTTGTTGGAAGTGTCTCGGGCGAACTACATGTGGATTTTCATGTGCCCAAACGTGCTGGTTGTGAAAATTTACCACACCACGGCGAGTGAAGCAGGATTCATCGGTCCATAAAACATTGTTTAAAAACCCTGGATTGTTATTATTTTCAGCAAGAATCCATCGACAATACGCAACTCTACGTTATGCATCCCCTGGTTTGTAGTCCTTGAACAGGTTGTGGATGGTAAGGATATCGGTGATCCCGTCTTAATGTTCGGTGAATAGTAGTATTTGAGACTCCATCTAAATCTACGGATACTCTTCTAATGCTAGTTGTGGGATCTCTGTCGAATTCATGCAAAATTCGTCGTGCAATATTTCTTTGCTGCCTATGATTATTATTTTGACGACCATGCACATTATTTAACCCCTAACTTATAATTTGTTGGTGAACTCTTACAAATACTGAAGGATGCGGAGCTCTTCTAAAAGGAAATCTTCGCCTATACTCACGGGCTGCTGCTGCTGAACTTCCATTTACAAAGCCATAAATAAAAATGGCGTTTTAAAAGATCACTTTTGCAATAAAAACTAACACAATAAAATATGTAAATAAATTACATTATTTCTTATGCACAAGTCGTGTTTAAAATAAAACGTGAGAATTGACATAAGTTGATTTTTTTTTTAATTGTTCTTTTTATGGCACACTATTCTTTGCGGGAGCATCATGTGTTGTTTACTTGCCATTTATCTAATTTATCTCAAAAACTATGCATTTTTCGAAAAAAAAGCAGAAGACAGAAAAGTTCCTAAATCAAATGGGCAATCTAAATTTTTGGTTTTTAAGAGTTAGAGAAAATGACTACCCTGTAGATATTGATAAACGTTAAACTACTCTTAATATTGAGTTTAAGGAGTGTAATATGTGTACTAAATTTGGATTTATTATTTTAAATAGTTTTGAAGATAAATCTAAAGAACTGAAAAGAAAAAAACTTTGAAACCCAGTATCTCCAAAACTAAGCGTTTGGCAACCTATGTTTATATGAACTTTTTGTCTTAATTTTGAAAGCTCTATCGATTATTAAAGTTCTGCTACAAAAAAACTGGAACACCCTGTATAAGTATAGAAGATTATTCAATCGATTTTTTTTCACTATCGCTAAACAGCAGCATATTTCAAAGATATCAAAATACCTAGATATAGACCTTAAACATATCAATTAATTATGTTTTATGCAATTTTTTGATATGAAGCGTAATTTAACGGCAAAAAAATTCCCAAGGTAGAATTTAAGTGCTCAAATTTTTTTAATATCTGAATAACGATTAATTTTACAAGAAAAGGTGTAGACATATTTTTTTTTGAAAATTTAAATTCACATAACTTTTCTTCATAAAGTTTTTTATTATAACACAAGGTAAATTAATTAAATATGAATGAAAATGGTTAAACTGTAGGTAGAACGAGACACCTTGGTCGCCGCTTTATTTTTTGTGACGTCACAATCCCCGCCCCCTGGGACACCTTGGCCACCTTTTTTTTGTGACGCCATAGACCCAGCCCGTTTCCAGCCCCTTTTTTGTATTCGCCCACGTGTGGGGCGTATTTTGGCCTTGAGTTCGACCTTGTAGTTAGTCTACGGGTTGACCTAGGAGTTGGCCTTTCGCAGGGAATTTAAATTTGTATTCTAATAAAGGGCCATAGTCTTGTAAGGCTGTTATAGGAACCCATTCCCAGGCTTCGCTCCTGTCATAAAAAATGCATTCTAATAATGAGGAAGAAGAATTCATAGATAAGGCATGTAAAGATGAGGACGAGTGTTTTTCACAATAAAAAGATGTTATTTTCATCAAATATCTCAAAGATATAAAAACCCTGGGTTAGACCTTAAACATACCGATTATGTTCTATGCAGTCTTTAAGTCTGAAATTTAAGCGTTAGCTCAAATTTTTTAATACCTGAATAATGACCTCGAGATTGTAAATAAAGTCACCTTCCGCATAAAACGGATGATTCATTCATTGTAATGGATGATATTTTGAGATGACCTTGTATTATTGATATTTTATAGAAGTGATCGGCTTTAGATTGTTTCAATTAATTTAACATTTGTGGTTATTAAAATTATTATAGGTAACGTAAGACTAAAAATTAAATATGAATGAAAATGATTAAACCGTATTACCTACTGATGGAAGGAGATGAACTTGGTATTTTTTAAATCTGGTGTTTATGTCTGTCTAACATGAGGTTTAAATGTCATTCTGCCAGGGATAACTGTTATTGTTTTACAATGTGGCTTATTTTTCGTAATAGGGTTTATTATAAAGAGGCTGCATAATTGTTATTAAAACAATTACATTTCTTTTAACTTCAATTTGAGGGTTGTGACCTTACTTATATATACGAATTTACAATATACTTATTTTACCTTGAGAAAAAGTCACCTTCAACATTATACGTATAAATGAGTAATTAACTTGCCCGATTTTCACCTTGAGAACGTTAAAATGATATGTACAATGTTTAATCAGCAATAAAATACATTAAATGGCTACACATATGTATTATAGATTGTTTACTCTCCATAGTGTGCTCCTTTTAATAGTGTTGTCAATTAAAAGTAAATATAGAAGGTCGGCTGTTAAAATTATATGTGCAAGGTTTAAGCAAAAATAAAATGCATTAAATGGCTACACATATGTATTATAGATTGTTTACGGTTCATTGTGTGCTCCTTTTAATAGTGTTATCAACTAAAACTAAATATTAAAGGTCGACTGTTAAAAAGCATATTTGCAAGGTTTAAGCAGAACTAAATTCATTAAATGGCTACACATATGTATTATATATTGTTTACGCTTCATTGTGTGCTCCTTTTAATAGTGTTATCAATTAAAAGTGAATATTGATGGTCGACTGTTAGAATTATATGTACAAGGTTTAAGCAGAAAATAAATGTATTAATATGCAGATTAAATGGTTACACATATGCATTATAGACTGTTTTATGTTTCAAATGATTTCACCTCGAATCCATCTTCAACATTATGCATATAAGTGAGTAATTAAGTTGCCGGTTTGCCATAAAAAACATGCATTAAATGTAATTCGGCTTTGAGAATTTTTATAAAACGTTTTTACCTTAAGCAAAAGTCACCTTCAACTGGTCTTGAAGTTAGCCCAGGGCCAGGCCTTGGAGTTGGCCCTGTGAATTTTCAGCGGTTTAATTTGGTCTTGGAAAGATACAATTAATACGTACATTTGAGTTTAGTTAATTTAGTTTTGTTCTGAAGAGCATTACATTATCACTGATATGGAATTTTTAACTGTTGATCAAATCTTTGTGTTGTTCCGTGACAGTATGTTCACCAAAGGGGGGCTGAAAAGCTTATAAAAGGTTGCGTGAAAATGGCACTATTGCTTCGATTTTGCGGAGGCTGCACGGAGGGTTGCTGGAGTGTAAGTATGTTTGTTTTTATTTTTAAGTTTTGATTATTATTTTTTAAAAGCCCTGCTCATGTAAATATGGAGGAACTATTTGTTTATGATGATGATGCTGAAGAGATGATGGAAACTTCCACAGCGGAGTGTTTACATACGATAACGGTATGTCTTTTAATTTTTCTATTGTTTCGTTTCATGAATTGGTTGCAGCAAGGCCAATCGGGCTCAGGCCTGTCAAACCAGCAACAACAAGAGGCCGGGCCATCCTCTACCCAAATGAGATTCAATCATATAAATATAATGGGGGAGGCAAACAATAAATTTATAAAAAAAATTCAACACCACATGTAAATCGTTAAGATTAACCTTAAATGACGAGACGTGCAGGGGTAAACCCTTAACCTGCCTGCAGGTAAAAATGTACCGTTTCCTAAATGTTATTTATCTAACACATATCCTTTTAAAGAGTGCATTCGAGGAGTTGTATTCATACATTGTCAAGGATGCGGCTCCATCAGACCGTGTCGGTACCACATTAAAAAAAAAGGAAAAGGTCACGTATTTCATTTCCTCTCCAAGGGGCAGGGCGGGATTCTCGAGCTTTCCGAGCTCCTTCAGCCACAATCATGGATTCCCTGCATATATACAAATATTACGTATGCATGGTGGGATTAAGGATGGATGTGGTCAGGATAGGATCGGAAGGAACGGAGTTAGGGTTCTGCGGGGGAAATACTACCCCAGCATTCGCCTAAGCAGCCGCACATGGTGTGGATATACGCAGTGACCATGCCCCTATATGTGTATGAGGAAAACCCCCTGAAAAAACGCCATACAAAGTAGACGGTCACGGGAATCGAACCCATTACCTACCTAATCCTAAGCAGGCCGTGTCACCACTACGCTACCAGCTCGGTGTACCACATTAAGAAGCCAAACTACCCAGACAAGCCATTTGGCGTGTCATTTAGGAGAGTAGACCAGTTGTCAGTGAGAGTGATAATGTCAGTATTGGAAAAAGTGATGCAGAGTAATGCTAGCTTTTTTTCGAGTGACTTGTTAGTTTTAAACGTGGATAGAGTGTCGGTACATGTTGGCTATGGACGCAAAAAATTTGCAGACTTTTGCAAGGCTAAAAAACAGGGTATTATTGTTTAGCTCGCGCCTTAGTCTTAGCAATAGCCTAGAAATAATGATGCGTCATGGTACGGAAATGGGTTGGCCCTTACTTCAAGAGCGAGCTATGCTACTTTGTCAAAACAGTGGTGTAGACTTGAGTCAGGGTGCTAGTTACGAACATATTCAATCATTTCAAAATCATTTAACTTCATGTATCATTGTAGTTTACACTCGTAATTCGCGAATAGGTGACTCGGTTTACTTTGAGGGCCCTAGGGAACCGGGTAGGGTAGTTTTAAATTTAATACTCGAGGACGAGCACTATAATGTTGTTACTAGCCCTACTTCAGAACTTACCTGCGGTTATTACAGCGTAAAAAATGTTGTAATAACAAAAATCGGAACGCGAAATGTTTGTATCAGTGGCCTTGTTGTCATCTATAGCCGCCATGTTCCATTCAAAATCCGAAAATTGCTTGCAATGATTGTAAGATAGATTTTTGTGGGCAGGAATGTTTTAGAAACCACAAGGACATTGACATGGACATTGTTTAAAGTGTCTCAAAACCATTGAAGTACGCCCAAAAACCAAAAACCTATTGGACATCTTTGCTATATGTCCGTTAACAAGACTCTAGGTGATGGTAAAGCATCTATGTTTCTAAAATACTTATCTTTTTTGGGTTTTTTATTGGTGCATTTTAAATTATACAATTTTGACAAAATTGCTTTCAACATCTTTAACAATTTTAATAGATATTACTACTGACGAAGATAACTTTAAGTGTTATCGAAACGTTTAGATTGTATAATTTAAAATAGACCATTAAAAAGCCCAAAAAAGATAAGTATTTTATTATGTGTGAAAGTTTACATTTTCATACATCTATGTTTAACTTTTATAATTTGGAATGCATGCAGGAGAAGGTTTGTGAGGGGACGAATGATAGATTTCTGCATGAGCCCAATCTATGCATGGCCGCAAATGCTTCCTCTGTTTATATCAAATGCACCGACAACTTGGATGCGCGATGTCCGATGTGAAGCGAAAGAGTGCACATTTTCAGGGAAGATCATGTTGAATGGTTTCTGTCGTATGTAGCCGAGAAAGCGCGAAAATTTACATGCATTGCACATAACATTATGGGGTACGATGGGTGTTTTGTGCATAGATGCATGCTAGCTAATAATAACCAATGGAGGCCCAAAGTCATCTTCAACGGTCTGAAACTAATTTCCATTCAATGCGACGACATAAGGTTTATTGACTCCCATAATTTCATCCCATCTCCACTCTCGGCATTTCCGAAAATTTCAATTTTCCCGAGTTCAAGAGCCTGAGCTTGAATTTTATTGTACAGGTCAGATGTCGACGAAAGATCGGCAAAAACTTTTAGACTGGCACGCGACAGAGACCCAAAGCAATTATGCTTTTAAGATTTGTTAATAGATTGTGTAGTATTGTCTGATGGATGTTAAGATCCTCGTTAAAGGTTTCTGGTCGACCTTCACGACCCAAAATAAAGTCGATCCATTTGAGGAGTCAACCACAATTACTAGCGCTTGCAAAAAAGTGTTTCGTAGGCTTTTCCTAAAGGCGGTTACAGGCGTGCCGACAAACAGTCAATACAGTAGTTACGCTGGGTGGAACATTCACAACAAATGACCATACAGCATACCGGAAAAGCTCGTGTGTTCAGAACACCTGAAGGTGTTAAGGTTGACGGTTACTGCGCTGAACCAAATACCGTTTACAAGTTTCTTAGAAGCTATTGGAAGGATTGCGAGGAGTGTTTCCTCAATCAGGCCAATATTGACCCTAATTTGAATGTAAACACATCCATGTTTGCCCAAAACGAGAACACGGCGGCACGATCTCAGTTTCTACGCGAGCGCGACTATAATGTAGTGGAAATGCATGAATGCGATGTTAAAAAACTAATACTTGCAAACGATGAGTTAAGGCGGTCAAGATGACGTACCTTTAAATCCACGAGACGCGTTTTACGGTAGTTGCACTAACGCCAGCAAACTCTACCATGAATGTGACGGTATTAGTGAGAAAATCATGTATTATGACGTGTGCTCATTATAACCTTATGTAAATAAATACTATTAATGCCCTGTAGGTCATCCGAAAATTCATGTAGGTTTATATTGTAAGAACATTTCATTGGACACGGTGGAGGGTTTTGCTAAATATCGAGTACTACCATCCTCTAATCTCAATCATCCTGTTTTACTTCTAAAAATTCACGGCAAGTTGATGTTTTTGTTATGTAGGGCTTGCGGCACTGAGTTAAATGAAGGAGAATATCTACGTAGTGAATCCGAGCGCAGTTTCCTTGGAACGTTTGTAGTGGATGAGTTGCGTAAGTCTATCGCTAAAAACTACAAAGTTATGGACGTTTTTGAGATTTGGGAGTATGAGAAAAATCCCGGCTTAAGATACTTGGCCAAACTAATGTTAAACATCTTTTGGGGTAAGTTTGTGCCTGGGCCTGTGCCTGCGCCTGTGCCTGTATCTGTGACTGTGACTGTACATGTGCCTGTGCTTGTGCTTGTGCTTGTGAATGTGCTTGTGCTTGTGCTTGTGCTTGTGCTTGTGCTTGTGCTTGTGCTTGTGCTTGTGCTTGTGTTTGTGCTTGTGCTTGTGCTTGTGCTTGTGCTTGTGCTTGTGCTTGTGCTTGTGCTTGTGCTTGTGCTTGCGCTTGCGCTTGTGCTTGTGCTTGTGCTTGTGCTTGTGCTTGTGTTTGGTGACTGTGCTTGTGCTTGTGCTTGTGTCTGTCCTTGTGCTTGTGCTTGTGCTTGTGTTTGTGCTTGTTTTTGCGCTTGTGCTTGTGCTTGTGCCTGTGCTTGTGCTTGTGTTTGGTGACTGCTTGTGCTTGTGCTTGTGTCTGTCCTTGTGCTTGTGCTTGTGCTTGTGCTTGTGGTTGTGCTTGGGCTTGTGCTTGTGCTTGTGCTTGTGCTTGTGGTTGTGCTTGTGCTTGTGCTTGTGCTTGTGCTTGTGCTTGTGCTTGTGCTTGTGCTTGTGCTTGTGCTTGTGCTTGTGCTTGTGCTTGTGCTTGTGCTTGTGCTTGTGCTTGTGCTTGTGCCTGTGACCGTGCCTGTGCATGTGCTTGTGTCTGTGCATGTGCCGGTGCCTGTGCCTGTACCTGTGTCTGTGTGTGTGCGTGTGCTTGTGCTTGTGCTTGTGCTTGTGCTTGTGCTTGTGTTTGTGCTTGTGCTTGTGCTTGTGCTTGTGCTTGTGCTTGTGCTTGTGCTTGTGCTTGTGCTTGTGCTTGTGCATGTGCTTGCGCTTGCGCTTGTGCTTGTGCTTGTGCTTGTGCTTGTGCTTGTGTTTGGTGACTGTGCTTGTGCTTGTGCTTGTGTCTGTCCTTGTGCTTGTGCTTGTGCTTGTGTTTGTGCTTGTTTTTGCGCTTGTGCTTGTGCTTGTGCTTGTGCCTGTGCTTGTGCTTGTGTTTGGTGACTGCTTGTGCTTGTGCTTGTGTCTGTCCTTGTGCTTGTGCTTGTGCTTGTGGTTGTGCTTGGGCTTGTGCTTGTGCTTGTGCTTGTGCTTGTGGTTGTGCTTGGGCTTGTGCTTGTGCTTGTGCTTGTGCTTGTGCTTGTGCTTGTGCTTGTGCTTGTGCTTGTGCTTGTGCCTGTGACCGTGCCTGTGCATGTGCTTGTGTCTGTGCATGTGCCGGTGCCTGTGCCTGTACCTGTGTCTGTGTGTGTGCGGGTGCTTGTGCTTGTGCTTGTACTTGTGCTTGTACTTGTGCTTGTACTTGTGCTTGTGCTTGTGCTTGTGCTACCTTTAAATCCACGAGACGCGTTTTACGGTAGTTGCACTAACGCCAGCAAACTCTACCATGAATGTGACGGTATTAGTGAGAAAATCATGTATTATGACGTGTGCTTGTGCTTGTGCTTGTGCTTGTGCTTGTGCTTGTGCTTGTGCTTGTGCTTGTGCTTGTGCTTGTGCTTGTGCTTGTGCTTGTGCTTGTGCTTGTGCTTGTGCTTGTGCTTGTGCTTGTGCTTGTGCTTGTGCTTGTGCTTGTGCTTGTGCTTGTGCTTGTGCTTGTGCTTGTGCTTGTGCTTGCGCTTGCGCATATACATGACAAACATAAATCTGGTTTTCTAGACGAATATTAAATTGGTGGCCTAAAGAACGCATTGAAACATTTTTAATCTTCCTCATTAAATTGTTGTTGCATACGATGGTGGACAGACTTGAACAACTGGTGGTGACGCTCGGGTAGTACACATATCTCGCATCACCCTTTCTTCGTACTTTGTTGATACGATGTTGAGATTGAATATCTTGTATTCCACTTCTGTCTCTAATTCCTCATCATGTAAAAACATGTTGATGCATTTACAGTCGGTAAATCCAAATCTGTAATTATAGAATAAGATTAAAAATCTGTACAACTAAATAAAATAAGGTATAAAACCAAAACGACCACTTACCAACGTTGTTTCTTGAATATACTCAATTGTGGGTTCATAATACGGCGAAGTCATTGTTGATGTTTTTTATTGTACCCAATTTTCTAATTGTACATGTTAAAGCTATGTGCAAGACACGTAATATATACATAGTAAGTAAAGTCGACCTGACAGATACAATCATGTCCACATTCTTTCTGCATGACAAAAATTTTTGTAATTAGTTGAACGGATTTACCAATTACGTAATCAGCAATACCTAAAATTAATTAAATATGAATCCTTATTTGCACGTGTTTTTAAGATGCTTTAACATTATTTTCTGGTTTGAATTCGCCACCTGAATAGCGTTTTTTAAGATGAACATCGAAATTACTTTCGCCAGGTGTTACCTAGTTACATTGACCGTATTTGAATTTGTTACTTAAAGTGCGTTTTTTAAGATCTAGAGTTAGGTAACACAGCGAAAATAATTTTAAGACCCGTCTTAAAAAATACTTTTCAAGTAATAAATTCAAATACAACTAATGTAATTAGATAACACATAGCGAAAATACCAACAACGTTGGTAAGTGATCGTTTTTTATTCTTATACTCTAATTACAGGTATGTATTTACCGACTCTAAATGCATCAACATGTTTTTAAACGATGAGGAATTACAGACAGAAGTGGAATACAAGATATTCAATCTGGATTTCGTACCAACAAAGTACGGAGAAAGGGTGATGCGAGATATGTGTACTACCCGAGCGTTACCACCAGTTTTTCAAGTCTGTCTACCATCGTATGCATACAATTTAATAAGAAAGATTAAAGATGTTTCAATGCGTTCTTTAGGCCACCGATATAATATTCGTCTAGAAAACCAGATTTATATTCGTCATCTGTATGTAATGATGCGATTAATAAATAAAAAAACTTGGTGACACCAATTTTTGTTATTATTACTTTGATTTAACCGTTTTGGTTAATTAATTTCAAAAATGACCGTCAATGTCGCGAGACCCTATTATTAGAATACTAGTTTACCTCTATATTAAACAAGCGGATCCGAGCGAAGCCCTGAGAACAAGTTTTGGAGCCCTGTGTTACGAGATAGACTCCATTATTAGAATGCTATTTCAAACTTCCCACTATAGTAAACGTGGGAGACCAATCAAAGCTCCGACAGCACGTCTTCGAGTCTGTGAGAATCACACGTCCTTTACTAGAACACAATTTTCCGTCACACTTTAATATACTAACGACTCCATTACTGAACTTAATTTTAAAAATACACCGCCAGGTACCGACATTGTTTATCAATTAAAGCAACCGACACCCGCACACGAAATCGCAAAATGGCCTCCGAAAATGACCGACACCTTCGCACTAAGTTCAGACGCAGGCGTCACTACGCCGGACGTCGTTGCCCCTCAGCTGGGCCCATTCGGAAGTTTTGTCCCCCAAGTGACCCCACTCGGAGGTTTTTGTCCCTCAAGCGACCCCTCTTCTACTGATAAAAATACATTGTACACATATTCCTCATTACTCGTTTTTTTTCGAGATTGCACCGGTTGTTTAAAAGCACCGTATTATTTAAGGTTAGTTACTAAATTCCTGAATGTTCTTCTATTTGGCTGCTTCCGTTCAAGATACTTGTTCAAATACATGGGCTCCGGTGTAATGCAATTTTGATTGATTAAGATGTTACACGATATTATGAAAAACCTTTTCCATTCGAAAGTCCTGCTTCCATATTTTATTAATAAATTAACTACCAACGAGAATTAGTAAGGAAAACTATTAAATAAAGTAGCTGTCACGTAGAGATAAAAATTTAATTCAATTCAACAAATCATGGTATTTGTTTTCCTAATCTTACTTTTCTGTCAGACAGAGGTTAATAGACATCTAGATGCTAACTTAAAAAATTAAAAGAAATGATACGATCTAAGACTGGGGAGGGGGGCGATATGTAAATCTTGTGATACACGAATTTCAAAATTCGAGTAAATCGACCCATAGAATAAAAAGTTTCACAAAAAAATTCAACCCCGAATTTCACCCTTTTAGGGGTGGAATCTCAAAAAACCCTATTTTACACGATACTGTAATGTATGTGATTGACGTTTAAAACCTTATGTCATATATATATATATATATATATATATATATATATATATATATATATATATATATATATATATATGTATGATGAGGAATTAGAGACAGAAGTGGAATACAAGATATTCAATCTAAACATCGTACCAACAAAGTACGGAGAAAGGGTGATGCGAGATATGTGTACTACCCGAGCGTCACCACCAGTTTTTCACCAGTTTTCACCATCGTATTTATATTTATATTTGTCATGTGTATGTAATGATGCGATTAATAAATAAAAAAACTTACCAATTTTTGTTATTATTATTTTTATTTAACTGTATTGGTTAATTAATTTTAAAAATGACCGTCAATGTCACGAGACCCTATTATTCAAATACTATTTCACCTCTATATTAAACAAGCGGATCCGAGTGAAGCCCTCCATTATTAGAATAGATAGACTCCATTATTAGAATGATATTTTAAACGTCCCACTATAGTAAACAATGGAGACCGAGAAAAGCTCCAAGAGCACGTGTCGGAGTCTGTGAGAATCGAACGCCATCTATTAGAACACCATTTTCCGTCACACTGTAAAATACCAACGACTCCATTACAGAAATTAGTTTTAAAAATACCCGCTAGATACCGACATTTTTTATCCTAAAACGACCGACACCCGCGCACAACGCCGCCAAAAAGGCCTCCGAAAATGACGAACACCCTCACACGAAGTTTAGACGCAGGCGTCGCTATGCCGGCCATCGTTGCCCCTTAGCTGCGCCGATTCGGAGGTTTTGTCCCTCAAGTGGCGCCATTCGGATGTTTTTGTTCCTCAACTATCCCCATTCGTAGGTTTTTGTCCCTCAAGTGACACCACGCGGAGGTTTTTGTCCCTCAAGTGAACCCCTTCTACTTTCGATATTCTGTTAATGACTTTGAGGGGAGGAAATAAATAATCCTGTCTTGACTACTAGATCGGACGATCTATTTAACGACCGCTGATGGAAGGTAATGGGGGATAGTTATATAATAAACAATTGAATACGCTAGATTTGGTGGTGAATAGATTTATGTCACACACTGATGTGATATTATTTGGCGCTTATTGAACTTAATCACGAACATTAAAACAGTACGGTCAGACTAAATTGGATGGGAATATCAACGAAAAGCGGTTTTTTATACTTTTTTAAGTATTATGGATACAAAACGGTATCTTCGTATATTTAATAGAATATAAATCGAGATTTAGAGTGAACATATAATTTTCATTATTATAAGTTATAATTATTATAATAATTTAATATTAGTCAAGTTGCTTTGGTATGTGTGTATCCTTGCGATATTGCAGGCTCACATTCCATTAATATAAGTAATTTGACTGTAATCTCATTATATTTAGAATTTACATCAGTTCTACATACATAAAGACAAAATTTACATCGATTGGGGCTTGAACCTTGGTGGCGCAGTTGGTTAGCGCGGTACTCTAGCAAAGTTCAGGTCGTAGGTTCGAATCCTACTCGAGGTAAACTTTTTATTTATGTATTTAATAAAATTAATAATAATTTTTAATTATATAATTTTCATGTTTGATAGGATATAAAACTGGTTTTATTTACGCAATATGATAGGGTACGATATCTGAGTATATTTAACAGAACGATAATTTGGCTTTTATAGGCGGAAATAGTATTCAGAAAACAAACGAGGGATTTTCGCATAACTAACGGGATTTTCTCTTACGAAAATAGATTATCACGCGATTGCCGGTGTGTATTTTTTTGCTGGCTTCCAGTTGCGTTTGTGTATATAGTAGAAGTGGTGGATGCAGATATTTGTTAATAAAACGGACATACGCCCTTTGGTTACTTAGCAGGATACTAAACTGAATAGGCGTTGCAGAAGGATAAGCAGCAAATACAAGATACGTACTGCCTTCAAATCGACAATAACGCTCAGGGGAATACTAACCAAAACCAAACCACACAAAGAAGACCAAAATTCCAAGATTTGTGTATAAAACCTACCATGAGAATGTGGCAAATCATGCATAGAAGAAAGCAGCAGATCACTTAAAGTGAGAACTCAGGAACACAAGAACAACATCCGCAGAGGCGAAACAGAAACATCACGAATCATCGTTCATGTCTGGAACGAAGACCAACGAATAGAAATGAGACGCATATGGATCTCAATAATACGCGAAGATTTTTGGCGCAATACATCTGCGCAATAGGTTACGGCGCAACATCCGCAGTAAATTACTGCACAACCATCGGATACGAAGCTTTCTGATCCCATCGTAGAAAAAATAAGGTGGCTGGCTCAGTAACCAATTGCTCACGTACATTTCGACTGCATTGTCGGCTTCAAATCTTTCCCCTCCTAATGCTTCCTGCAGTGGACCAAACATATGGAAGTCACATGGGGACAAGTCTGGACTGTAAGGAGGATGTTCAAGAGGTAGCCATTGCAATTTAGTCAGTTTATCACGAGTTAGAGCTGCTGTGTGGGGCCGTGCGTTATCGTGCGAATTGGTTGCTTGCGTCGTTTGTTTCGATAAGCTTTTTTTGCGTCATCCAGCAGTTGGCAGTAGTAACCAGTATTCACCGTCCTTTGTTCATGTAGGTAGTCAATCAGTACAATACCTTTGGAGTCCCAAAACACAGTAGCCTAAACTTTCCCGGCTGACAGTCGAGTCTTGGCCTTGATCGGCGCCCCCTCTCCAACTTTCCTCCACTCCATACTTGTCCTCTTGTTCTCTGGGGTATAGTGATGGGCCCATGTTTCATCGCATGTCAGGATACGATCCAAAAAAGCATCCCCTTCTTCTTTAAAGCGATTCAGAAGTTGTTGACAGATGTCTTTCCGAACATTCCTTTGTGCCTCGGTTAGTAGACGTGGAACCCACCTTGCCGAAATTTTGTTGTAGCCAAGTGTGTCCGATACTATGGTATGAACACTTCCAACACTTATACCCACTTCTGAAGCAATCTCAGCAACCGTAATGCGGCGATCGCCTTCCACAAGCTCACGAACGGCCTGAATATTGTCTTCATTGACACTGGTCGCCGGACGCCGTTTATGACTTTCATTGTCGACTCCATCACGACCATCCCGAAATTTTTTAGCCCAATCAAACACTTGGGTCTTACTCAGTGTATCATCACCAAACTGTGCTTCAAGTCTCTTCAAAATCTCACTCGGTTTTACACCTTCGTTGACGAGAAAACGAATAATTATGCGTTGCGCAACAGACACTGGTACTTCTTGTTCAGTCATGGCGGTACTGAAGTGGCGGGCGTGACTGAGAGCGCCTTGTGCATGGATACCCCCTCTTCTTACTCCCACCAACGATTCCCTGCCACGCCGCGCTGCTCCTCCACACCGCCACGCCGCGCAGAACAAAATTCCGGTTTATATTTGAATGACCCTCGTATATATATATATATATATATATATATATATGGTTTAAACATTTATATAGGATTATTCAGTGGCTCAATGGTAAAGGTGTCCGACTTGTAAGTGAATGGCACCAAGTTCGAATCTGAGAGTAATGAAGAGTATGGGAAACAATCATAACTAAATGAATTCGACTCAAGTGCGGAATCAGTCCTTCTCAGGACTAAGCCTGATGACGGAAGCAGAGCCCGTTTCCGAAACGTCGCGCTTTAAAAGCCAAAACTGTGGGTATAGGCCGATCTGGTCAATTAATTTGAGACCATAGTTACGAAACATTTATAATACTTAGCAGGAAGGTCTGTCTTGTCATAAATACCGCTGTCAAAAAAGGCCTTAGATTTAGAAATAACTTAAGGAGGGTAAGGATTAAAAACACAAAAAAAAACATCACTTACCTCGTATTGAAGGAACTCCCTGACGGGGGTACACTCCCGGTACATTCACTTACTGCGTTTTATTTATAAATGGACAATATAAAGTACTTAACGATTTCCAACAATCATTAATATAAAGTAATTTTTTCCTGGTTTTCTCAGTTATGTAACCACAATAACAACCTTTTGCTATTCAAATGCCTGTATATAAACCGCACGTTTACAAAAATCTATATACCGGTATTTGAATAGTAAATGGTTCAGTGGTCCTACACCTGTATTATGAGTTATTATGAGGGCCCCCTTACTAGAATACAATTTCTAATTTCCCGTCAAAAACAAAAATGACTTCTAAGATGGCCGACAAAACAAGTTTTGGGGTACTATACCTGTCTTATGAGATAGTATGAGCCCCCCCCCCCTTATTAGAATACTATTTCAAATTTCCCGCCAAAACAAAATAGTCGACAAAATTTAATTATGAATTACAATTAACAATAAAGTGCGGGTACAATTTAATTATGGTGGGATTAAAACAAAATAAGGAGGGTCCGTAACAGAGTTCCGCCGTTCTACACCTGTCTTATGAGATACATTCGGGCCCCTTATTAGAATAATTTCAAATTTCCCGTTGATTACAAAAATAAAATAATATTATTAGAATACTATTTCAAATTTCCTGCCAAGACAAATACTGCCGATATGACTCATAATTCAAAATAAAATTAGGGTCCCTTAATAGAATACTATTTCAAATCCCCCGTCAAAACAAAATCGCCGACAAAACAAATGGCCACCAAAATTTAAATATGACTTATAATTAAAAACAAAAGGGTTGTGATGATGAAATTTGGTATAAATACACCATTAGATGGCGTTCGTGATATCGATTTGATTGAGATTAATCTGGTTAATTGAATGAATGAGGTTGATATGATTGATTGAATAATTGATTTGATTGAGATTGATTTGCTTAATTGATTCCATTGATTGATTGATTAATTGACTTGATTCAGAGTGATTGATTTTATTACACAACTATTGGATTTGATCGAGAATCATTGATTGAGATTGATCTGAAAGGGGCGTGGCCTACTGTTAACCCCCCTCCTGATCGAGATTGATCTGATCGATTGATTTATTGATTTGATTGAGATTGATTTGCTTATTTGATTTGATTAATTGGTCTGATTAATTTATTTCAGCCATTGACCTCCAATCAGAAAACAGACTGGGCGGAGTCTAAGGACCAATCAGAAACCAGTGGGCATGGTCTACCCTCAGGCCCGCTAATCAGAACGCTTGGACTTGGGCTGTATACGCGCGCACAAACAATCACCTGAAAGAGTGTGGTCTAGCCTTAGGACTTCCAATCAGAACACACGGCACAAAATGCCGACAAAATAAAAATGCCCACAAAGATGGCACAAGATGGCCGCCACCAATCAGAAACCAGGAGGTGTGGCCTACTCTTAGTTCCTTCAATCAGAACGCTCGGCGGTCACGTGATTATCCCACCACTTTTAATTGAGACGTCATAATTTAAAAAAAGGCGGCGACTTTTGATCCCCCACCATTGTCTCTCAAGTAGGCTTACTTTACTTCTAGTTAAAGTAGATCACACTAAAAACACAATTTTGAACTGTATTAACGCTATGTAAATGTAAAGAATGTACGAAATTATGTATCGCTAAGCGAAAGCACATTGCAATACATTAGAAACTAATTGATTTGATTATGTAATGCTCTGAATAAAATAAAGATTTTAATTGAAAAGGAATCTACCCTAACACTTTGTATTAAAGATGTTTTTAAAAACACGTTCCAGGTTATTTAATCCTATAGTAAGTATAATTGTCCAAGTATCGTAATGTCCAAATTTCCACATGTCCAAACGTCCAAATGTTCAAATGTCTAAATGCCCAAATATCCGAATCTCTAAATGTCCAAATGTTCAAATTTCCAAAGGTCCAACTGCCCAAGTGTCCAAAAACCCAAATATCGAAATGCCCAAATAGTGAAATACTCAAATTGTTAAATGTCCAAATGGTTGTGGACTCCTTAACATTAAATTTGTTTTATTTATTCATTAGCCTAGTTCGCAAATGTACTTCAAATAAAATTTGAAATCGTGACGTTTTTTTTTTGTTTTTAGGATATTAGTTTAAAAGGTAAGGTGATAGATGCTTAGATAGAGAATGTGTAGACCAATGAGAAGTAATTGGATTGATTACACTTTTTATCAAAAGCTCTTGGTTTAAACAAGCTTATGTCATCCCATCTAGCGCAAAAATTAGTACTTAATCTTATTTACGTGTCCCAATTTGTGTAAAAAGGAATTAAATATTTAGAGTTACAGCTGCAGACCTTATGAACGCACTGTATTGTAAATACTATAAGTAAAAGTTAGAGGGTTATGGGGGATTTTAAGTAATAACGAGCAAACGTTTTTTTGTGTCTTGGCGTAATTCTTCAAGTGCTGCTCGCTGGTAGCGTTGCTAAACTTTAAGGTAGTGCGAGTTTTGTTAGAAATTTTATTTACACACACTTATTTTATTCTAATTAATGTTGAATTAACGTATAGTATTGTTAAAATTACTTAAATTAAATTAGAAGTGTACAGGGTGTCCTATTTTCGATGTAATTGGGGGGTTTAGGTATTTCCCAAATAGATAGAGTAAAATCATGGTCGGGACCCTTGGACCGGATTTTTGAAACAAATTTAATAAACTAAGAACATTTCAATATCTCGACTCGTTGGGGAAATATAGGGTGTTTTTCGTTTTATGCCATTTTCTTTAAAATCCCGTAACTTTTTTGTTTGTGAATATTTAAAATTTTGGTAAAAACATCTTTTGTGCCTTTTTTATGTGCAATTTAGTGGCGATTTTTTTCTAATTTAATTTGTTTCCGAGTTGCAGATCAAAGTTGCGTTTTTTGTAAATGGTAACCGTAGTTGGCGATGACTCCATTAATTAGAGATTTCCTTTAGCTTTCTGAAAATATATAGTTTCATATATTTATCTCGGTAAATAAGAAAATTATAAACGATTTTTTGAATTCACCTCTTGATCAAATCGCTTATGTATAGTATAGCTTCATATATTCAAAAGGAAGTATATTACTATGCGCAGAACTTGTTTTAAAACTAGATAAAAATGTCCTCATAGTATTTTATGCCATATTAAAAACTTATTGATTTAGAAAAAAATAACAACATTTTTATTTTATAACAGTTTTTTCTTATTTTAGGTATTGTTCAAACTGATGTCCATTATGATGTAAACAAACTTCACATCGGCGCGAAATACACTCAATTGCCTTAATAAAATGAATAGATGTATGCCTTAAATCTTCAAATGCTGCCCTGGTTGAATCGACCAATTGTTCGTATGTTTCGTGGCGAGTATGATATATTTTATTTTTTAAAAATCCCCACAAAAATAAATCCAGTATTGAAAGATCTGGAGATCTTGCTGGCCACTGAATAGGTCCGTTATTGCCAATCCATTGATTGTTAAAGTTTCGGTTTAAGTAATCTCGGACTAAAATAGTATTATGACTAGGCGTACCATCTTGTTGAAAATAAACATTTACCCTCTGCGCTAATGGAATTTCATCTTGCAGTTGTGGAAGACAAATGTTTAATATTTCCATATACCTATCGCCGTTAAGGTTGCCGTTAAAAATATGGTAAACAAATCTACCCCCCAAAATAAAGCATGATACATTAAAACCAAATCTACCTTGATTTTGGCGTGCTAACGTTACAAAATTGTTATTTTTTGACCAATATCGATTGTTGTTGCGATTAAAAATTCCTGCACTCGTAATATGACTTTCGTCAGACCAAATGATATTGCGCCCAAAATTCCTATTTTGTCTAATCTGTTCTATAAATACCAATTACAAAAAATAATTCACCGTTCTAAGTCACCATCATTAAGGTGCTGAATTACTCTTTTTTGTACGGAGTATAATTATATTTTTTTAAGATTTGTTGTACTCTTGATTTAGATACGCCAACTTCTGTTTCTATTTGTCGGCAGGGGGTATTAGGATTTTCTTCAACTCCTGCTAAAACAGTTATTTCGTCGTCTTGTTGGTTCATTTTTGCATAATTTTTGATTCTAGGCTTCTCAAAAGATCCATAAGTTAATAGATGTTCTTTTAATCTGGCGAATATATTCTTGTTGGGATGTCTTCGTTCAGGGAATCTTCAATAAAGTAGCTTTATTATTTTGCGTTTTTATGAATACTAGCATTATTAAAGTATTAAACGCACAACCTACCTATTAAAATATGCCTCTGCAGTTTGGTCTGCATTAAAATTACACTGATAGTATATGCCAATCATATCTAACTTTTCAAAATTTTAATACTTCGTATTATTGACAGCCATCACAAAGTTATTAACTTGAATAATTAATTATTTAAGCAAAGTTTTGAAACAATAAATCTAATCACATTTACGTTTCCTCCATTTATTTATATGAAACAACTGCGTGAAATGTCAAATAACTAGCAACGAATGCGTGCAGTAAACAAAGGTTCATAGATGACTTGATCAAGAGGTATTTTTCAAAAAATCGTTTATAATTTTCTTATTTACCGAGATAAATATATGAAACTATATATTTTCAGAAAGCTAAAAGAAATCTCTAATTAATGGAGTCATAGCCAACTACGGTTACCATAAAAAAAATGCAACTTTGATCTGTAACTCAGAAACAAATTAAGTTAGAAAAAAATCGAGTACGCCACTAAATTGCAGATAAAAAAAGGCACAAAAGATGTTTTTACCAAAATTTTAAATATTCACAAACAAAAAAGTTACGAGATTTTAAAGAAAACGGCATAAAACGAAAAACACCCTATATTTCCAAAACGAGTCGAGATATTGAAATGTTCTTTAGATTATTAAATTTGTTTCAAAAATCGGTCCAAGGGTCCCGAAAATGATTTTACTCTATCTATTTGAGAAATACCTAAACCCCCCCAATTACATCGAAAATAGGACACCCTGTACATTCCGTTTTCAATGCATCACAACACAATTGCATTGTTTTTAAGTAGAAAGCAAATGTTTAAACCATGTTGCGTATTTGTTGTTAGATCAGATCATGTTTTCACCATTAGCCTTGTACCTTAGATTTTTTACTCTTCTGAGTTTTATAATTTATACAATTATGAATTAGTAATTTTGTTTACGATCTTCATTAAGGAATTTTTATATAACGTACCTTTGTAAGTTTTCACATGCAAGTAATAAATATAGCAGGCTTATTCATTTACGTTTTCTCATAATTTATTGGATTGTATTTAAGTTTTAACATTAACAATTATTAATGACATTTCATTTTTACTGACGAACTCTGTAATTGCTGTTGAAAAGTACTAATATGGAAATACGTATATTAAAACACGATTATATATTACAAAAACGAAAGCTTTCATTTCATAATTATTTAGTTTCTTTTTATTACGTTAATCTTAAATTAGAAAATTGAGTAAATCTTATTTTAAATTGTGCAGATGATTAATATAAATAATCAGTGATGCTTTTAATTTTTAATAATATCTTAATTTCCTTGACCCCTCCATCCAATACATTATTGGAGATTTAAATCAAATTAAACTAAGTGTTTATATTTTCAACTCCTAATTAAATTAACAATTACACGAATCTAACCATCATTAAGTATGCTAGAATTTATCCCTATAAATCCTGTTGTCTTGCAAATTACTACTTCTCTAGAAATTCGCTATATGGTTTATATTGTACACCTTGAAATACAGCTTTATCGGCCGTGGTGTGCCCCAAGGTTCAGTACTATGTTTTCTATTTTTTTGTAACATCACTTTTATCTTTCATCTCAACCAGTTATTATTTTGTTCCATCATGATACTTTATACCCAATATACTCGTAGTTGTAAAACTGGAAACTGTGCTAATAAATTTTATTCAAGCAACTTCTCTGTAATGTGTATTGTAAAGAAGTTTAGATTTAAGTACCGTAAGAACTGCTTATTTTTCATTCAGTATAAATATAGAGACATTACAGCTTATATAAATTATTTTTAGTATTCTCTTTTAAAATAGGACAAGTTTTATGGTAAGTAGATCTTTCTTATACAATCGTCGTTTTAATCAAATCATAAAAAAAGAAATGAAACGGTAAAATAAATGAGGTGAGTTGAAGCGTTGTCATGCCCTTAATAGCTAATAATTTCCATTAAAACAAAAATACTGTTTTGTAATTTTTTAATCACGGATTGTTAGAATATGGACGTTTTTAGATTTTATTGTTTTTGCTGTAACTATTTTGAATAATCATTCTTGTTATTTACACAGGGTGTCTTCGAATAAGAGCATAGATTACTGGCGTTAAAAAATGTTAAGTAGAAAATGAATTAATTTTTTAATTATGCTGAAAGCCAATGCAATTTAATAAAATTTGAGACGCTGGTTTTTATGATTCAGTGATAGTTTTCCTAAATTTTGAATCTCGTCAATAATTTATAACAGATTTTTATAGGTTAGGTCTTATTTCAAGACCCCTTACTATGAGAAAGATTTTTGAGTGTATTAACTACTACTATTAACTACTAACTTCATACTTCGTTAGTTATTTATGTTATATTCTTATTTTATTTGGCAATTTTCAAAGGACTTCACATTCTCAGTAATTTAATATTTAATACTGTTATGTTTATCTGTAGCTCAACTTAATAGGTTTCTATTGTTCACGAACCCGCTGTACTTTTCGATTTGTAAAATGTAAAACTTATTATAAATTCATCTTTTTTGTACAGTTTGTTTGTTGAATGTCATAAATCTTTTTGCTCACAAAGAATTTTAAACCTTTAGGTATAGAACACCACTGTTAGTCTTCAAATCTTCATAATAAATACATCCTCTATAATCCGGAAATTACTTTAATACTAATGTAAGGTATTTCCCATAACTCATTTATCTGAAATCTATTCTTATTCAAATTTCCAAAATCTAACCAATCATAACTCGCCTCTCTCAGTTTAGTAATTATCGATTGTACTTAGTGTCTCCCATTTTCACCCTTCTAGATTTCAAAATATATTTTCAAACACTAGTACAAATACATACATCTCCTTATTAACTAACATCGCTTCACACTATCAGCCAAACTTAAATTTACCATAATATATTCTATAAACATGCAAATGTAATTTTATGGCATATTCGCTTAACTATACTAGTTAGTAAAGTTATTCGGGCAAATAACATTGTATTATAAGTATATATTGTATCTGTGTGTAACTATGTACAAGGTGTGGAGTAGTTAATATAATTATTAAAATATCTAACTCTCTGCTTATTGCAAGTATACCTGACTAATACGAAATAAATGAAGTTATTCTTCAGGATAATTGTGGAATCACTACTAATTAATAGCCTCCCAATCAAAATCATTAATATACAATATCAAAATAAAACAAAGTCCCTCTTGCATTTTTAACGCAGCTGTTACCCAGAAAAGTAATTACTACTTAAATGCTTATAATCTCTTATTATGAATCAATTCAAAAGACTGCCATTGCTATGTGTTCGTTTACTCAGAAATACAATACATTATTGATCCTCTAAACTCATCAACCATTCGCCTGCTTATCTTTAATTGAAAATCAATGTTAATCCAGTACATATTGTCCATTATTATCTATGATCTTTTGTTATTTTTTGGGCAATTTCATAATTCCCGCGGTGTAGAGCTTCTGTTGTTTTCTGGCGACAAACTCGCCCACAGTGTTTTCGGCGGCTGTTTTGTTGATCAAATTGTTTCCATCAAGGAAGTTGTGCAAGGACTGAAACAAATGGTGGACGGAGCAAGGTCTGGACTATACGTTGGATACATCAAAACTTCCCAACCAAGAGTAGTCAGTTTTTAGCGAGTCATCAAAGATATATGCGGCCTGGCGTTGTCATGATGGAAATGAACACCTTTTCTATACATTAATTCTGGCCGCTTGTTTTCCATTGCTTGCGGTAATCATTATTCATCGCCCGTTACAAGTTGCTTGAGAAATGGGTTGAGTAAATTGCGTTTTAACAACATTTCACTGATGGACATTCGATCCATTAATTTTTTTGTGTTAAATCGTGTGGCACCCAAACATCAAGTGTTTTTGAGTAACCAGCCTTTCTTAAATGATTCCAAACAGTGCATCTGCGATGTCTTGCATGCCGGTCTAATTCCACCAGTTTCACTCGATTTTTCAGTGACTGGCCGACCTGAGTGAGGTGCAAATTTCACATCGAAATTTTCAGAACGGAATCGATTAAACCAAAGTTGTACGGCACGTTCCGAAACACCACCCTCACCGTAATTGCATATATTATTCCATATGTTTTTGCACCAGATTTGGCTTTTTTATAGTAAAAAAGCAAAACATAGCCGGGGTTCTTAGGAAATTTCACTCATTTTTACACGTTTATAACTTTTAACGCAAACAACGAAAAATAACGCTGTCAACAAAAAAAAAATGTAACCTGAAATATCAACTGTCAAACATATTTTATTTAACATTCAAAGATTACTGTATCGGGAAATATTACCATCAGCACCACCTCGTGACGAAAAATCGAAAATATCTTTTCCTTAACCTATTATTTTAAGTAAATGTTCAACATAAATACCATTATTCTGTATACAAGCATTAGTTCGTCTAAACAAAGTTATCACTTTTCGCAAAATGTTTAGAGTTTGCGCCATTTTGTTAGCCGCATTTAAAATTCTGTTCCATAGTTCCTCTTCTGTGTGGATTGTGGTCTGATATAGTTTTTTGTTTTATTACATTAGCTATCTACCGGGATCAAAATTCCCTCTACTAATCCATCTATGTTCGTAATTCTTTACCGGAATGGGGAAATCGTACACAAGAATGATTCTCTGTGGATTTTCTAAAAGAATGTTGCCAAAGAAATCCGGTAGAAAATTTTCCAAAAGATTGAAACCGGATTGACAGTACAAATTTGCGGCAGCGTAAAAAAATCGAAATGCTTTGGATGCATTCCTCTGGGGTTTTCCATACATCTACGTCATTAGTTGTGCCATTCCTCATGAAACGTGATTAATCGGTAAAAAACTGTTCTCTACAGTGAAGCGTATGAATCAATCGAAGAGATGATGATCAAAGTGAAGATGGTAAGGACGTAGTTATTTCTGGTTAAACACTTTATACACAGAATCTTTACCGATGCCAAATTCCCATTCCACACTGCGAACAGTTTGGATTTTAAATCTCACAGAATAAGTCTTGCTGCAACCCTACACTTAATTCGAAAATCTCCCAGTATCAAATGCATATCTGAGTATTCGTTGAAGGAATACTCAATTTACATAAATGTATTCAGTAACAAAAGCTAATGACTACAGTTAAATAACACTGAAATACAATTTGCTCTTATGATAAGAAGAATGCTAGCTTTTTCTGACTAATAATTGTTTTCAATTTACTGTTAAGCTTTCAAACAGAAAAAAAGCAACGAAAATTTATTACATGGAAACGTAGCTAGTTGCCCGAATTCATTCATAATAAGGGATTTTAAGTATTCAAATAACAACCATTTTTCTCGAAAATAGTTATGTGTACGTTAAGCATTTGACGTGTTTTTACCTTTTTACCCACATACACATATTTAAATATAAAAGGTTATGCAATCGACTTTTTTTCCCTATCGTTAGATCAACTTACTAGCTATTTTACGACGTTTGTCAAAGTTTCACCGTGTTCGGCTGTAACGTCGTGAGTGTATGTGCGAGTAAGTGTGAGTGTGCGTCTGCGCTTGCGCCTGCGTCCGCGTATGCCCCTACGCTTGCGCCTGACTCTGCGTATGCGTCTGTGTCCGCTTCTACGTCTAAGTCTACGTCTGCGCCTGTGACTCTGTCTATGCCTGTGCCTGTGGCCGTAGCTGTGCCTTTGCCTCTGCCTGCGCCCGTGCCCGTGCCTATGCCTATGCCTGTTCCTGTGCCTGTGCCCATGCCTGTGCTGTTCCTGTGCCTGTGGCTGTGCCTTTCCCTGTTCCTGTGCCTGTGCCTGTGACCGTGACTGTGCCTGTACCAGTGCCTGTGTCTGTGCCCTGCCTGTGTTTGTTCCTGAGCCTGTGCCGGTGCCTCTGAATGTGTCTGCACATGTGTCTGCGCCTGTGCCCGTTCCTGTGCCCGTGCCTGTGTCTGTGTTTGTGTCCGTGTCCGTGTCTGTGCCTGTGTCTGTGTCTGTGTCTGTGTCTGTGTCTGTGTCTGTGTCTGTGTCTGTGGCTGTGTCTGGGTCTGTGTCTCTGTCTGTCTGTGCCCGTTCCCGTTCCCGCGACCTCGCTCGTGTCCGTGCCTGTGCTTGTGCCTGTGCCTGTTCCTGTGCCTGTACCTGAACGTGTGCCTGTGCTTGTGCCTGTGCATGTGCCTGTGCATGTGCCTGTGCTTGTGGCTGCGCCTGTGCCTGTGCCTGTGCCTGTGCATGTGCTTGTGCCTGTGTCTGTGCCTGCGCATGTGTCCGTGCCTGTACCTGTGCCTGTGACCTTGTCTGTGTCTGTGTCTGTGCCTGTGCCTGTGCCTTTCCATGTGCCTGTGCCAGCGCCAGTGCCTGTGCCTGTGCATGTGCCTATGCCTGTGCCTGTGCCTGTGCCTTTGCTTGTGCCTGTACCTGCGCCTGCGCCCGTGCCTGTGTCTGTGCCTATGCCTGTGCATGTGCCAGTGCCTGTGCCTGTGTTTGTGTCTGTGCCTGTGTCTGTGTCTGTCTCTGTGTCTCTGTCTGTGTCTGTCTGTGTCTGTGTCTGTGTCTGTGTCTGTGTCTGTGTCTGTGTCTGTGTCTGTGTCTGTGTCTGTGTCTGTGTCTGTGTCTGTGTCTGTGTCTGTGTATCTGTCTGTCTGTGCCGGTTACCGTTCCCGTTCCCGTGCCCGCGACCTCGCCCGTGTCCGTGCCTGTGCTTGTGCCTGTGCATGTTCCAGTACCTGTGCCTATGCATGTGCCTGTGCTTGTGCCTGTGCATGTGCCTGTGGCTGTGGCTGTGCCTGTGCCTGTGTCTGTGACTGTGTATGTGTCTGGTTCTGTGTCTGGATCTGTGCCTGGGGCTGTGTCTGGCTCTGTGCCTGTGTTGTGCATTGTGAGACAGATAGTGATAATACTGAAGCTGAGGAATAACTTGCAATCTCCGAAAACATAGTACTTACCTTGTGCAGCCTTACCTAAGTCCAGGTCATACACTTTATACCGTTAACTTGTATACGAGCCCACTTTTGTACGTTTCGCTGAATGCAAGCAACACAAATGTATGCGGAATAGATAGAGCAACAAAGGAAGTTGCTCGAATACTACTGTGCGTGTTGGAATACAGCAAAAGTATGCATGCTGTAGATCGAACGGATATGTTTCAAAGTTCTATGGAGTCGGTATGGGAAGACTATAAAGTGGTGAAGGAAGGTATTCCTTCATTTGGTAGACATTTAAGTAGCAACAAAAATACTGTCAGTATTTCTGTTGCGGAATCCAGCTTCAATGTGTCAAACAAATTTTAGAAGAACGCCACAAAGTATAACGAATACTCAGTGGGGATAGGTCTATTGATGGTGATCACGTCTGAAAAAGCGATGTTTTGCTGAACGTTTACCAAGGAAAGGGGACAGCAAGTTTCAGTCAAAACGTTATGTAGTTTGCTCCAAACATAAACAAAGGAGGGAAATCACATACTACTGTCTCCATTGTTCTGTGCCTTTGTGCGTAGTGCCTTGCTTTGAGCGCTTTCATACAGAGGAAAGTTTTAAATTTTCTTCATCTGTAACATTAATTATAAAAGGAAGAAAAGCGTATCCACATTAAGCACTAACTATTAATATCTTTAGGTGTATCACTTAACTTGTAGTGAGTTTGTTAAATATTTATGTTCATCTTTCAAAAATGCAGGACCGCAAATTCCTTTTCATCCACTAAAGATTTAATTACGACAATGTTTTGACGTGGGTGGTGGTTTGATAATCTATGAAGGTATCTATCGGTGTATGTCGGCTTTCAGTAAACCTTAAAGATAGGCAATTATTAGTTTTAGAGATTAGTGTGTTAAGATATGGTAAACTTCCTTTTGTTTGCTTCTCCATGGTAAGCTGAATGCTGGCATGGATACCATTTATAAAAATTAAACATTTACGTAGTGCTTTTTCTCCATGTCTCCAAATAAATGTGTCATCTACATATCTATGCCAAACTATAGGTTTTTTAGGTGCATTTTGCAACGCTAGTGATTCAAATTTTTCCATGTAAAAATTAACTGTAACAGGATTAAGGGGACTACCCATTTCTACACCATCTAGCTGTTGACAGAATTTATTATTTCACTAAAAATAAGTCTTTGTAAGACAATGACGAAAAGAATCGTTATTTCACCCGCTTCAATTTTGAAATTATGCATTTTTTTCAATGAAGTCGCTAGAATTTTTAATATAATGGGGTGTTTTACGTATATGAGGCTGTAATAAAATTTAAGATGTTTGGCAAGATTGTTTGTAGCATTTGCACTAAAAATAAGACTTATAGGTACATTAGGTTTATGGATTTTTGGTAGACCACATTGATCGAGCTAAACGAATTTGTGATCCTGAATTTATAAAAATGAATATAAATATTTAACAAAATAAGTACAAGGTAATGGATATTCGCTTAAATACATTATTGATGTTTTTACACTTACCATACACAATACCATAAAGAAACACTAGTGCTTTTCTCCCTTTATACCTAATGTTACAGATAGAATTAAAAAAATCCTAATTCATCATGCATCGGACTGTTTTTAAACCCACAAGAAAAATTAAGCGTTTAAGGTCACCTATAAATGTTTCAAATCCATTTGCATCTTCCGGAGTGTGTAACTTATCTTGCTCTTGTGGGAAAGTATACAATAGAACCACAATACGCGTAACTTTCATACACGACGTAAAGAACATATGAGACTTTGCAGTTAGGTCAGGTTAACTATAGAAATCCGCGGTAGCTGAGCATGCTATAAATAATTTAAATCATGACATTCAATTTGATAATGTGGAAGTATTGTCCAGGCAAACTCATTATTATGTTCGTTTACAACTTGAAGCTGTTGGGATATACAGACACCCTACTAATTATAATAGACAAGAAGGAAATCTCCGTTTAAATAGGTTTTAGCATCTTATAATTAAAAAATGTCACAATGGTACGTCGTTTAACTTTAGCTTCTGGCATGTATAGGTTTTTTGCTAAATTATGCTTTACAAATTATATGCTAAGTTACAATAACACTATAATTATTTAACATATGTACTGTATTATAAGTGTTTTGTAACTGTGGTTTCCTATTAGTGGAGTTGATCGGCCTACTTGCACAGTTTTTACTTCTTGAGCGTGACGTTTCGGAAGCGGACTCTGTTTCCGTCATCAGGCTTAGTCCTTAGAAGGACTGTTTCCGCACTTGAGTCGAATTCGTATGTTATATATAATTTTTTTTCCCAAGCACTTGACTACTCTCAGATTCGAATTTGGTACCATTCACTTACTAGTATGACACCTTTACCGCTCAGCCACTGAGTAATCCAATATATATTCAAAGTCCGCTTCGGAAACGTCGCGCTCAAAAAGTAAAAACTGTGGAAATAGGCCGATCAACTCCACTAATAGGAAACCACAGTTACAAAACACTTATAACACAGAATTGGTAACTCGGTACGGCCCCGAAGTTAAACAACTTTTCAGAAAGCTTGAAACATCAATGAACAAGCTAGCACTAGAGGAGAACTACATGTGAACATGCCTTAAATTATACAACTTTTGTCTAATTTAACCGCCTTCGTATCTCTTACCGTTTTCAAGATCCCCATGCTAATCATCCTTATCTAGGACACGTATAAGGATACTAAAATCCTATTATCTTTAATACTTTTAATATCTCACGGAAATTTTGAAATGATTCTCTCATATAAATTGTTCCTGCATTTTTTTCTATTACATTTCTGTACGGATTAAGTATTCTAAGCTTAATTTTTCGGATGTTTTTTTAAATTACCGTTAAGATACCGTGTGCATAGTTATTCAGATAAAATCATCTACTTTACCTTTGTCGGCATATAAACAGGGTCATTCTAAATAATACGCGTCCCTTTCTCTAGCAAAGAACAAATTTGTAAGAGAACTAAAAATGAAATTAAGTATCGAGAGAGATTACAAAATAGGTACGTGCCAAGACAATTGCTCAATAAACAACACGAATAACTATCATTAACGCCTTTCAAGATTTATATTTACATCGCCCATATAAGGAAACTAACCTTTATTTATGTGTTTCTAGTTATTGAATAAATTTCGTGATTTATATTTAATCGTAGAGAAACTAGCAAAAAAAAAGATAGATTTTAAGAAACAGTTAAAAACAGTTTCCTTGATACATGAAGGTGACGAAAGATCAAGTTAATTTAAAAAATGTACACAATTATAATAAATTTTGATGTTTTTACTTAAAACTTGCTTAAAACCAGAATGTGTTGAAAACTGAATGAAAAAAATAATTATAATTAATTCGATGACTGAAGCGTTATTGGAATAAATTTTTATATTCCATTAAAACCTATATGGAATTATTAAATTACAAAAAAAAGTAATTTGTTTTTAATATAAATTTCGTAAATAGGTACACACCTTGCTTTGGTTTAAACAATTTTACAATTTATTTTTAACTGCTTTCAAATGTTAACTTCCTACAAGCACTGCCAACTTAATTACTCATAAAAAGTGTTTTGGATAAACATGCTGTAAAAAAGTGTTTATTAGGCCCTGAACGTAATAATTGTTATGGTTGTTCGATCTCAATTATGCAATATCCTCAAAATATTGTTTATAGTGTAAAAGTTGGATATTACAAACATGCGTACTGTATACGGACATAAAAAAACGTGTCTTAATGTTTTTTTATAACTGTCCTTAATTTGATTTCAACAGTGTGGTCCAAAGAATTTGATCGATAAGCAAAACTTTGTTAATATCGATTTCTCAGAAACTCTTATTCCAAATAAAAGTTGGGGCATCACGTAAAACTCAATATGCACTAGACAGATTCTACCAGTGGCATTCCGAGTAGTCGTAAATGACCGATAATTGAAATTTTCTCAATAAAACGCCCTTATTCTGCAAGATATCAAAAAAGGTTATAGGAAATAGTTACTTATTTTTGATTGAGATACTCAGATATGAGTATGTCAATCGAGTATGGATCGGGTTCTGAACAAACATAATTAGTTTAAATCACCATATCTCCTATGACAATTTTTGGTATCTTGCAAAATAGGGGCGTTTTATTGAGCAAATTTCAATTATCGGTCATTTACCACTAATCGGTACGCTACTGGTAAAATCTGTCTAGTGCATATTTAGTTTTACGTGATGCACAAACTTTTATCTGGAATAAAATTTTCTGAGAAATCAGAATTAACAACCCTTTGGACTACACTGTATATGAGGGTGGCAAAAATAATTCCCAATATTCGCCAGCAATAAAGCATATTTTAACAATTAATTAATAAAATATAATGATTCCTTTTGTTTGATAACCATTTAGCTACGTTTGGTCTTCATAACCAAAAAATCGATTTAAATGTGATTTTGCAGATAAACCCTGATATTATTTTGTCGTATAAAGAAATTTACATAGATCAAAATAAGTGGTAATGTGAAGATTCTAGCTGACAACCTTTATCTGCAGTACTCGATCCGCCATCTTGGAACAAACATCCCAATTCTTTTTTTCCTCATTGTTGATTCTATCGCAATGAAAGTCATTATAAAAAATAAAGCCACTTAAAATCTCTATAAAAAATATTTCATACCTTTTTTCATAACTTTATTAGTTTTTCGGTATATATATATATATATATATATATATATATATATATATATATATATATATATATATATATATATAGAGAGAGAGAGAGAGAGAGAGAGAGACACACACACACACACACACACACACACACACACACACACACATATATATATATATATATATATATATATATATATATAATAATATAATAATAATAATAATCATTAATTGTATTTTATTTTAAAATTAACTTTTAAAGTACATACAGTAAAAGATTAACTCGACTTCCAGTTTACTAGAGGGGGGTCTTCCATCTGAGCTATCGAGGAGGCAAGTCACAATTGATTCTAACTTCAACTGTATGTACTTCCCTAATTACGGTGTATGATAACTGTTATACATTGTGTGTATTCAAACTTAAACTGTATGTACTTCCCTACTGTTATACATTGAGTGTATAAAAATTATAATACATCGTAACTAGGGAAGTGTATACAGTTTAAGTTTGAATCGATTGTGACTTGCCTTCTCGATAGCTCAGATGGAAGAGGCCCACTCTAGCAAAGTGGAAGTCGTTTGTTCAAGTCCCACTCGAGTTAATCTTTTACTGTATGTACTTTAAAAGTTAATTTTAAAATAAAATACATTTAAATATATATATATATATATATATATATATATATATATATGTTATTATTTAAGCTTCCACAAGTAATATTATTCAATAAAGACATTATTCGGAACAACTTGTGTTTATTAACGTGAAAATATATTGAAACCTAAGATTTGGTATCGCTATATCGACGACACATTTGCAATTTGGTCACATGGAAAAGAAAATTTGAATCTTTTTTTAGATCACCTTAACCAAATTCATAACAACATTCAATTTACAATGGAAATTGAAATAAATAACTCTCTCCCATTTTTAGATACACTTATAACAAGACTTGATAATGGCAAATTTTCACATAGTGTTTACCGGAAACCTACCCATACAAACAGATACCTAAATTCTCTTTCACATCATCACCCCAGTCATTGACATAGCGTTATGAAGTCTTTAATATTCCGTTCTTATCATCTATCAGATCAAAATTCTAGAAATGACGAAATGAATACTATTCGTAATATTTTAATTCAAAATAATTACAGCCAGAGCCAAATAATCAAAACTGTGAATAAAATCAGAAAACCCAAAAACCATTCCAACTCATTAGATACCGAACATAAAATTCCAGTAATTTTACCATATATAAAAGGAATCACTGATAAAATCGCTATAAAATTTCCCAAACATGAATTTAAACCGGTTTTTAAACTTTACCTTACGTTACACCAACTTTTGAAGAATCCGAAAGACAAAATTTGTAATGAAAATCAAGGAGTGTACGAGATACCTTGCAACGGCTGCACAAGAAGTTATATTGGACAAACAAATCGAAAATTATATGTGAGAGCTAATGAACACAAACTGGCCATCAAACAACAAAATCCTTCGTCATCTTTGGCTAATCATTATTTAGATACTGGACACGAAATTAACACAAATAATATTCGATTACTTGCTCCTTTATATAATTTACACCATCGGATTACTAGAGAAGCCATTGAAATTGAGAAGAGGCCTAATGCCCTTAACAAACGTGATGATAGTTCTAGGATACCGCATATTTGGAAGAACCTTATTAAACAAAATTCAAAATTACCAATAACTCAAAATCTTCCCAGCATCTCGGCCAATATTACATCTACATCACCTCTAAATCCTGATACTCAAGATTCTGTTAACATTCCGGCATCTAATACAATTCCAAATTCAACGTCATATCTTGGATCTGAAAATCGAAGCAGAACTCGTTCATTAAAATTATTATAATTAATTAGTTAGCTTGTTTCATATTTCATATACTAAATATCATTCTTGACAAAGGAGACATAGTAAGTCCCCGAAACGTTGAATATTATATATTTTCACGTTAATAAACACAAGTTGTTCCGAATAATGTCTTTATTGAATATATATATATATATATATATATATATATATATATATATATATATATATATATATATATATATATACAATGTGTCCCAAAATCGCTTCTCTATAAAGGGATCTCGGCTTCTGTTATACTTACGGCAAAGGTTAAATGGCAAAAGTTTTAGAGGAAGCGTAGAGCATTCGATATCCGGTTTCAGATTTACGATCGGTCAATTCGTTTTGAAAATATCGGCGAAAAACCGAAAATGGCGGATTTTCTTTTTCGCCAGTAAATCCGAAATGGTTAATTTGACAGCTGTCACAATGTGAGATTATTCGGACACTTTTTTAAGACGAATAAGATGGCGTGTATGACATGTCACAATCTGCCTCAACTTTCATTTTTCTTATTGCCGCCATATTTGATTTTTCGATTTTTTGAAAGAGCGCAATATTTCCAGTTTAGTGATGTCTCACAACTGCATAAAAGATTAGAGTTTCATCGAAATATCACACTTTCTAAAGTTAGGTCTTATTTATTATTAGTAGGTCATGATTTATTTGTCGCAACATAACATTAATAAATAATGTATAAAATTCTTAGAATTTTCAATAAAACATGAAATTAAATAACGACCTCTCAACAAGACAGATGTTTTGGGACAAATTCCCAGCTATGAGTGTGTTAAAAATAAAGCCAGAAAAATCGTCATGAATTTAATTAATACTTGGACCTTTGAACAACCTACAATAAAATTACAATTACAATTAATTTACAGATTTGCAAAATGACGTCCATTTACATCGAGACATTTTTGACAATTGGTGACTGTTTTTCGGACAACCCTAGCAAGTGTATTTCCATTAACACTATTTCTAAATGTATCCAAAACTCTCTGTCTCAGGATTTCTATAATCGCAAGTGGATCAAACTGGTAGACCTCATTCTTTGTGTGACCCTAGAGGTAGAAATCCAAGGGCGAAAGGTTAGGGGATTTACGAGGCCAATATATTGGACCATTTAATGTAATAATTCTTTCATCAAACTGCTCCCTTAAGACGATCCTGACTTGAATGGTGTTGTGTGCCGGACATCCATCCTGTTGAATCCAGGTTCTTCTGAACTTATCTTCGGTGAGAGTAGCTCGTAAAGCCGGCACAACCTGGTTTCGCGAAAGCTCTAGGTACCTCTGTCCGTTTAAGTTATAGTCAAACAAAAATGGTCCTATAAGTCGATTTCCTGCAATGATTAATAATTTATAATACATAGGTGCCCAATTAAAATAGGTAAGTTAGATTAAATTACCAATAATCCCACACCAAACGTTACTTCCAAATCTGATCTGTAGACGTCTCTCTGCCACTTCGTGAGGATTTTCTACAACCCAATGATGAATGTTGTGCTTATTAAAAACTCCACAATTCGTAAACCTACTCTCAGCAGACCACAAGACATGATTAACAAAATCGGGATTTTCATTACACATTCTAGTATACCACTCGCAGAAGCGCATTCGTCTTGGAAAATCAGTTTCCTTAAGTCCTTGAACTATTGTGGGTTTGTATCGATAGTAGTTATTCTTTTTTAACACTCTTTGTACCGTTGACTTTGACACACGAATTTCTCGTTCTACCGTTCTTACCGATGCACTGGGGTTTTCGTTGACAGCTTGTAAAATGTTTCTGTCACGATTTTCATTATCAATATTGTATCCGCTTTTAGGTTGTTCGAAGGCCCCATAGTTAATTAAATTAATTACAATTTTTCTGAAGTGGGTTTTATGAGGCTGCCGTCGTTCGGGGTACATCTCCAAATACCTCGCTGAGGTAATGTCGGCGTTTCTGTTTAACTGCAAGTAAAGCGCTAACATGTCAAACATTTCTTCATTTGAATAGGGAATACCGGCCATTTTCAACAGGCCTTTTACAATTTGTGTGTCACGTTTATAATTTTAATGACAGAAAAGCGTACTACTTATGAAAACACTACTTTGAATTATTTAACGTCAAAGTCAGAGCCACCTTATATGGAAAAAATGAAACCCAATTTTACTGACAAATAAATCATGTCCTACTAATAATAATAAATAAGACCTAACTTTAGAAAGTGTGATATTTCGATGAAACTCTAATCTTTTATGCACTTAACACTAACTGGAAATATTGCGCTCTTTCAAAAAACCAAAAAATCCAATATGGCGGCAATAAGAAAAATGAAAGTTGAGGCAGATTGTGGGATAACAAAAGACGATTGTGACATGTCATACACGCCACCTTATTCGTCTTAAAAAAGTGTCCAAATAATCTCACATAGTGACGGCTGTCAAATTAACCATTTCGGATTTACTGGCGTAAAACGAAATCCGCCATTTTCGGTTTTTCGCCGATATTTTTAAAACCAATTGACCGATCGTAAATCTGAAACCGGATATCGAATGCTCTTTTGCCGTAAGTATAACAGAAGCCAAGACCCCTTTATAGAGAAGCGAATTTGGGACACATTTTATATATATATATATATATATATTATATATATATATATATATATATATATATATATATATATATATACACACACACACACACTGTGTCCGTAATGTATGGAACAAATTAATTTTTAGCTAAACAGACCATTTTAAGAAATAATCCTGAAACACGTCGATTTTTTATTTTAATTTACCGTATTTTAAAATAATAATCTAATATACAGGGTGAATTACTTTCGAGTAATGACGCCATTTTTTTTAAATGGAACACCCCCATCTTGTTTCAATTTTCGGATTGCTCTAGCTGAGCTGATTCCAAAAATGTATCACATGTTGATTCCAATTGGTACAGGGTGGACAAAAAAAATATAATAGTTTTGTGTGTCCTCATAAAGTATTGTATTTTTGTCCACCCTGTACCAAATGGAATCAACATGTGATACATGTTTGGAATCAGCTCAGCTAGAGCAATCCGAAAATTGAAACAAAATGGGGGTGTTCCATTAAAAAAAAATGTCGGTGACGTCATTACTCGAAAGTAATTCACCCTGTATATTAGATTATTTTAAAATACTGTAAATTAAAATCAAAAATCGATGTGTTTCAGGATTATTTCTTAAAATGGTCTGTTTAGCTAAAAATTAATTTGTTTATTAAGGAATATTTCTAAAGTTGGTTGATGGGATGTGGTGGGGTATCCTTAAGGCCACAAAACTAAAATATTTTCATTTGAATCGCAAAGTTTATACAGGGCGATTTATATCAAAGTTGCATTTTTTGAAATGGAACCTCCAGTATATTACTGCATATTTGGATTTCTTGGTCAATTCTAGCGTGACTTTATGTATCATACATAGTATATAAAACGAATCGTTTACTCGCAACTTGTCATTTTTACAAAAAGTAGATGTCTGAAAAAAATAAATATCGCTGTGATCACAAAACTTAGATGGCCATGTGTCTGCGATGTTACTAGACATGAAATGTACTAGCGTAAACCGAATGGTCAAATTTGAATTCTTCTTGTGTTTAGAGAAATTACTTTGTCAATTTAGAAAATTTCATTCAATGGTAACTTGGTTTTTTTTTAATGGAACGCTATTTTTTCATTTTTGCATCAAATGCGAAATTTTTCCAGCGATGTAAATTAGTCAGTATCTATGTTTGGTTGATTTCTTTTAATTTCTCAATTTCTAATTAATTTGCTGCATTTTTCAATTTTTATTTTGTATTGAGTAGTAACCCGTGGAAAATAAACAAAAAAATTATTCACATTATAAAACATTATTTACTAAGTAGAAAAAGACAGAAACACAAAAACAAAATTACGAGCTAAATTAGAAAATGAAATAAAAAGAAGAATAATAAAAAAATAAATTTCATCCTTAGCACATCCAACTACATCAAGAGCTCAGGAGACCGATTTTCAAAACAGGATTAACCTTTGCAATTGGTAGAACTAAAGTTAAATGAAAATGTTCAATGTTTGGATAAGATCATGTTTACAGATGAGTGCATCTTCCACCGCAATTTGTTAACCAGCCCAATTTTCATTATTACTCAGATTAAAACCCTCACTATTTAGGAGTTCATAGCTAAGAGAAATGGTAGATTAATGTTTGGGCAGACATATTCGGTACTTCAGGTGTTGGTCCCATTTCCTTTCGCGGTATTCTAAATTCCAATTTGTACTTGAATTTCCTGAATAATAAATTATTTGGATTCCTTGAAGATGCTCAAATTAGGGACACCATGCCCGTGCAGTAAGTGAATGACTTAATAATGCATTTTTTGAAAAGTGGATAGGAAGGGATGGACCAACACGATGGCCAGAGAGATCTCTAGATATTTCCCCGCTTGAATTCTTTTTGT
Organism: Vesta saturnalis; assembly: GCA_036346205.1. Lineage (NCBI taxonomy): Eukaryota > Metazoa > Arthropoda > Insecta > Coleoptera > Lampyridae > Vesta > Vesta saturnalis. The sequence goes on from JARFJB010000821.1 coordinate 8,320,608, forward strand.
GGGGGTACGTCAAGAAAAAAGCGGATGCTGAACTACCAACCACTGCGGAAGATATGAAAAATAGAATCCGAAACGTTTTTGCAACTATTAATCCAGTAACGTTCAATAGGGTTAAAAATTATTTTTGTCGTAGAATTAAAATTTGCTTAGAACAAGGTGCTAGACAGTTTGAACACTTACTAAAATAATTTTTATTTTTATTTTAGCGTTTTTTGTGTTTATGTATTTTTCTACTTAATAAATAATATTTTATAATGTGAATCGTTTTTTTGTTTACTTGCCATGAGTTACTAGATAGTACAAACTACAAAATGGAAAAATACATCAAATTTCAAATTAATCAGAAATTGTGAAATTAAAAGAAATCTGGCGAAGATAGACACCGACTAATTTATATTGTTAGAAAGGTAAAAATAATTCGCATTTGATGCAAAAATGAAAAATCTATGATTGAAATTTACTAAATTGACAAAGTAATGGCTCTAAACACAAGAAGAATTCGGATTTGACCGCCCGGTTTACGCTAGTGCATTTCATGTCTAGTAACATCTCATAGTCACGGCCTTCTAAGTTTTGTGATCACAGCGATATTTAATTTTTTTTAGAATTCTACTATTTGTAAAAATAACGAATTGCGGATAAACGATTCGTTTTAGGTACCATGTGTGATACATAAAGTCGCACTAGAAATGACCAAGGAGTCCGAATATGCAATAATATACAGGGGGTTCCATTGAAAAAATGCAACTTGATATAAATCGCCCTGTATAAACTTTGCGATTCAAGTGAAAATATTTTAGGTTTGTAGCCTTAATGATACCTCACCACATCAACCAACAAACTTTAGAAATATTCCTTAATAAACCCACAATCTTCCACCCATGCACTATTGCGCAACCCTGTATATAAATATATATATATATATATATATATATATGTATATATATATATGGATCGCCATGAAGTTGGACACATGGGAAAAATTTTTATTACTGAAATTTCTGAAAGACTATTGGCGGTTCGCTTCTGCATATCTGACAACCAAAAAATCCATTGTGACATTTATCAGGTGACCATAGATTTGGCGGGAATTTTAAAAAATGTTAACTGTGATGCCGAAAAATGGGTCAAATTTACAAGATATCGAAAAATTGTATTAAGAAAATGTATTTAGAATGCAACAAAAACTCCGTATACCAATTTTTGATCAAATCAGAAAAATAATTAAATACCATTTATTCTCCTCTGCTTTTATTACGAAACATCATAAAATCTGGTTTTACCTGGAAATAGTTTTAATAATATAAATTACATAATTTTAGCTAAAAATTAATCAAATACTTGTAAAATAGATAATTTGTGAGAGGAAAATTAAAAAAATACGATTTAGCTTCGTCGCTGATTGTGTTCATGCTCTATATATTGAAGCGCATGAGCTGATCTAATATTTTTAACCGGTAAGTAAAATGTAAACGAACTAATATTTGTAATTAAAACTTAACAACACATTATTTATCCTTATTAAATTTAATATTGGTTAGTACATTTGAAATTAGGGGTATTTTTTAATTTAATAAGTTGGCTTTGAAAAATCAAATATTTCGGCTTATAAGGATGAAAATTATTGCTCTTTAAAGTACACCTCATAGTTTAAGATACATAAAATTACGTAATTTGTGTTATTAAAAGTATTTCCAGGTAGAACAATATTTTATGGTGTTTCGTAATAAAAGCAGAGGGTATTTTTTTTCTGATTTGGTTGAAAATTGGTATATGGGGTTTTTGTTGCATTCTAAATACATTTTCTTAATACAATTTTTTGATATCATGTCAATTTGACCCATTTATCGGTATCACAGTTAACATTTTTCAAAATTCCCGCCAAATCTATGGTCAGGTGGATTTTTTGGTTGTCAGACATGCAGAAACGAACCGCCAATAGAGTTTTCAGAAATTTCAATAATAAAATTTTGCCTATATTATATATATATATATATATATATATATATATATATATATATATATATATATATATATATATATATATAGGTGACAGTTTTTCAAGCTTATTCATAGGGATCTTGGTTATTTGAAGAGGTACAAGGTCAGTTACATTGGGGAAAACTTTCGTAATTTAGAGCACAATTAAATGCCGTTTTAAAATTTGAAAAATTCCGCCTACTTCCTGAGATATCCGGAAACGAACGAAATGTTTTAAAAACGTTTTTATTTTTTTCTAAGCTTATTTGAAGAGACCATTAAAACAAAAAACACTTTTTCGTTGCCACTTTTTCCCCTCTACATAGTGGTGGCATCATATTTCAAACCCGGCGTTTCGCTTTTCTGCAGCCATCATCAACTAATATAAATACGGCCCTGTGTTGTTTAAATTGGATCTAAAACAACTTTTTATTCTCAATTCGATGACATATGGCATTTAATGCTTTTAAAAAGTTATAAGCCTCTATGTTTATTGATTTATTATAAGTACTACATATAAGTATTAAGAGTTCAATATAACCGATCTTGTATCTTTTCAAATAACCGAGATCCCCACGCTTAAACTCGAAAAACGCTTACCCGGTGTGTGTGTGTGTGTGTGTGTGTGTGTGTGTGTGTGTGTCTATATATATATATATATATATATATATATATATATATATATATATATATATATATATATATATATATATATATATATATATATATATATATACTTGTATTTTATGTCTCAGGCTGTCGTAATAATCACTCTCTGTAAAAAATATATATAGACCAACAATATCAAACATGCGCGCGATTTCTTGTGCATATAAGAATCTAGCAACTCTTATTATACTGTTAATATTGTAGTGCATGGTTAGTACTGCGAATAGCGATATTTGTATATAACATTCTTCTGAGACTATGATCTTCATCTCAATATTTAGCATTGATCACAAATAAATCATTCTCGACAGGGTCTCCCTCAACGAAACTCTCAAAGGTAGAACCTGAATTCAGAGATGGTATACCATGACAGTAACCGGATATAGCCTCGCAGTTTAGTCCTGCTTTTCTACACCCACAGGATAAAGTATCCTTTTTTATAATTACAGTAAAGCTATGCTAATCCGAACTTCCACTAATCCGGATGTACTTGTAATCCAGACAAAATTATAATGCCTGATCTGGCACAACACCCGACGTTCCACCTTATAAAGGGGAAATGTGAAGAAATGAAATAATTTTAATAATAAATATTTTTAGGATAATTATGCAACCCTTTTCTAAATACGTTCACAACGAAAATTGGCAACGTTGTAAAAAACTATAATCTATGCCATATGGACACTTAAATTTTCACGTCAGATAGAGTTAATGCACTTCTATAATATATCGAGAATACAGTTTAAGCAGCTGTAAGTGGTGGAATGGTTAGAGTGCTTGCCTTTCACCCGAGCGGCGCGGGATCGCACCTGGCCAAGGTTCCCGTTTTTCTAAAACGGAAAAGAACCAATGCACTTCCTCTCGGATAGGAAGTAAAACTGTAGGTCTCGTGGCAACACAATGATTGGCACATTAAAGATCCCTTATTAAGGGTGGAATTCCGTTAGTAGGGGATAATTCTAGTGACGGATAGTGATACTAACCATTAGCAGTTTATGCACGTAGATGCCTGATGTTTCCGTTTGTGTCTAGCTCTAGGCCACACAAATACAGTTTAAGCGTTGGTAATCCTATTGAATTAACTGTCAGTCTTATTTTCATTTATATTAAGAAACTTTATATAGCAAAGTTATGTACACTTAAATTTTTTTTAAAGAAGTAGGCATGTCTACATATTTTCTTATAATATTAATCGTTATACAGGTGTTCAAAAACTAACACCTAAACCTACATTGAGAATTATTTTACCGCTAAATAGCGAGTCGTACCAAAACATTACATAGAACACAATTAATTGATACGTTTAAGATCCATATGTAGGTGTTTTTATACCTTTGACATATGCAGCTGTTTCAGAAATATCGGATAAAAACCAAAATTCTGCTCCAAATATCCCCCCCCCCCCGGTATCCGCCACTGGATTTCTCTCAAAATCTAATCAGCTCTAGGAGAAATAAAAGCAAGCTCAAATACGAAATTTTAAGTACGTAGGTATTGTCGTTCTAGCGTTATCGTGGATACTAACAAACATCCTTACACCCAAACACACACACACACCCACGCACGCACGCGCCCAGTCACGCAAGCACGCACGCACGTGCACACACACACGCACGCACACGCGCACGCGCAAGCACGCACGCACGCACGTACGCACGCACGCACGCGCGCGCACGCACGCACGCGCGCAACCACACACGCACGCACGCACGCGCGCGCCCGCCCGCCCGCCCGCCCGCCCGCCCGCCTGCCCACCCGCCAGCCCGCCCGCACGTGCGCACGCACGCACGCACGCACGCAGGCAAGCACGCAGGCACGCACGCACACACACACGCACGCACGCACGCACGCACGCCCGTAGTCCAGACTAGCGGATAACAGAATGACGTGCAAACTGAGTTATAAGTAATGGAGATTTTCATCAAAACTGAAACACTGAAATAGTCTAATCGGGGGTAACCTAAAAGGTAGGAATTTGTCTAAACCTTATTATACAATCACATGGATAAATATTTTGCAAAGATTTTGTTTCACTGGTACTAATTAATTTATTAATTTTTTTGCGTCGGCCTAACGGCCATTTACTGTTTCGACATGATCTACGTAATGACCTATTACTCCAAATTCAACTGTTAGATGAATTAGTAGTGGGAATTTTGGATAAACCTTTCATCCTTCCCTGTTATTTCTAATCAAAGCTTACTACAAGCAGAATAAATACAAGGAAAGCGAAGAAAGGCCGAGACACATTCCGTAAATAGATTAATAGAAACTTGTCTCCATTGGTAAACAGACAAACCTGACCTGTTAGGCTGTAATAAACTTTAGAAGGAAACGTAGTTGCTTAACGACAGTTGATTGTCTTTCGGTTACATATAAGCCTCCTTGTCGATTATCAATAAATGAATAACATACGAATAAATATGAAATCAAAATCGAATCCAGAGTTTTATATTTTCACAATTAACTAACACGTCATTACACGAGTATAACACCAAAAAATATTATTATGTAATATGTCATCAGTATTGTTCAGGTATCTGAAGGTACCACAGTTAATAAAAGGAAGACCTAGCGGCGCAAAACGTTTGTAGCATGAAGAAGCACGACCGCCCGTGTCCAAAGCACAATTAACCTGGCCCGTACGGACTTTTAGTGCTTTGTTAGTGTCTCTTGGTGCTTTGTAGATTGAAGCGGCAAGACTGGATGTTTTCAAGAAAGCAATAACGGCTTTCTACCTTTATTAAAAGTGGTCCTAATCTTAGTGACGATAGAACTGGTGCACATCGTTAGTGCACTTTACTGCTCTGTAGCTTGCTCCAGCACGACGGCTGTTCGTAAGGTTTGAAGGGTTTGGAATACCTAATAGGCGCGTTCCCAGGTGGCAGATAGAGAAGTGACCCTGAAAATAATCGTGAGTGATGCGAGGCCAACGCCGAAACATGAGCTCTTGACCTCAAACTGTTAATGTATGCACTGAGAATACGGTGTCGTATATCAGTTCACGTGGGATCTCAAAACTAGTGAGGGTAGGGTTGGCAACCTTGCGTTCCCCTAGCTGGAAGATTACTTACTTCAAACTAGTCTTCAGTGGCTTTCACTTACTTTAACTCTTTTCTATCGGAACACTCATTCCAACTCCTACCCTTTTCTGGCTCCCATTGCCGGGAGATCTCTTCCTTCCCCTTTCTACTTGTTCCAGGGCATGTGCCCTCAAAGCTGTAGACGTGCCTGGGATGTCCTAGTTGGGAACACGGATGAGCATTAGCAGTCTCCTAATGTCGCAACCCATAGCTGTCCTTAAGAGACTATCAAGGTGTGGCTAACAAACGTCGTACATGGATTGGCCTAATTTTCCTGACCAAGAGGAGAAAATGTCAATAAAAATCCTAAATACTAGGGTGCAGTAGGTCAGACCAAGGTGCAACCCTTTTGTATTTAGTCACCGTAGCTTTCGTGGTGACTTTTCTCCATGCGTACTCGTGAGAACAATATGGCAGACCACAAAGTATTAGAAAAAGGTTGGAAAGAGGATCCGCTAACGGAGAAAGACACGTGGATAAGACACACCAGATATATCGTTATCTAATGTGCCAGGAGTAAGCGTGATTGTTGCAGGGATGGGCAGCCTAAAGCTGTCAGAAGCGCAAAAACTCAAACTGAAAAGAGTCGAGAAGTAGAAATCTGGTACTTGACTAAACCAAGCAACCGTTAAGTCGCCTTCTAAGAACGAAGATGTTGTGGAAAAGAGAGATGGAGCTCCAAGCTACTTCGACCGGACACTTTCATATAGCCTGTATGAGTCAAGTGCAGACTAACTCATACAGGGATGGAAGAAGTTGTCAATCAGGGGCAGTTGGAGGTGCTCATCAACAAGTTAGGAGGTCTGATTGATCAAACTCCTTCAGGGAACTTGATACCTTCCAAATTTGAAAGCTGTAGGTACACGGGGTCACGTGTGTAAACGACTTGACCAAGTACTGGCTGAAGCGCTATGGGAGGGCATGGATTTAGTGGTAGTGAAAGCAAAAGACCTCCCAAATTTCCCAAAATCTTTGGTGTGGCTTCCAGGGACACCGGACAAAGTAACCGTAAGGATCCCTCTTGAAGGTCAGAACCCTGGCATTAAGACGGGAGACTGACGACTGCTAAGTACGCAGCAGGGGAAAGAAGGCACCACCTTGACCTCTACAGACAGCCTCTTGTATGGGATCCTGGAGAAGCTTTACTACGGGTTTTAGGCTTATACACACGTCTACCAACAATGGGGATATGCGCGGTTCACATAAATCTCCACCAAAGTAAGGCGGCCTCGGCCGCTTTATGCACAGTGAGGGCAGCAATGTAGCTCTAATTTAAGATCCATGGATAATGTAATGTAAAATATGAGGTCTTGGAGCGGTGGGCGGAGAGCTGATTTTTAGCAGAGCCACCGACAGACCCAGGACCTGTATACTAATAAAGAAAGATATACAATAGCGGTAAAAGTAGTATCCACCAAAGGGGGACCGAGGTAGACTATACTCGCATAGGTATACTTTCGGCGGACCACCCAGACTCACCATCACCAATAGCAGTGCAGGATTTAGTTAGTAGCTGTGGAGCAAGTGAATCACAGGTACTTATATATTGTATGTGGTAGCAGCAACAAAAATTACAGAGTTAAGTCAATTTTACAACTTACTAAGCACTCAACTTAAATGTAATAAATAAGGGATACAGACCTAGCATCGTAACAGGGTGTAGGCATAAGGTATTTGATATAACAATGGCCAGCTCATTTATGGCTAATTTTGCTAACAACTGGCACGTCTCCGATGAAGGAAGTTATTCAGATACATACAATTTGAAATTACAGGTATAACCAAAGTGATTGAACGCCATCGAAACCCGCGCAAATCGAATTGGGCGTCTTACAAGGAGGACCTAAATCCTTTTTTGTCGGGAATTAATACTTCGATTCCTAACAACTCAGATTTAGACACAACCGTTGACTCACTGACAGACACGATTTTCTATATTTGAGAGAACTATTCTCCAATCGTCAGGGTATCAAACAGAAAAGTCCCATAGAGGACTCAGAACTCACGAAGCACAGAAAACATACAAGAATACCATTTAATAGGGTGAGAGACCTTCAGAATATTCCCTCACTAAATATAACAGAGCGCTGAAAAAGGATACAAGGGCATCGTGGAAGAAGCACTGTGAAGAGACAGAAAAGATTCTGGAGAGTGCCAGACTGTACAGGAGATTGTCTGAGCAAACCCAGTACTCAATAAGTAACATTCGGCTAGACAGCGGTGTGTACACTAGACTATGATTGAGCATCTACGGGTACACTTTTCTAGTTCTAAACTACTATTAACTCAATGACTAGCTACAAATCGAGGGACTGGCTACCAGCTACAAAAGTGATTGTCTTTGATACAATTAAATGGACAATCGACTCGTTCAAGCTCATACAAATCACCGGGACCTGACAAAATCTACCCAGTGATGCTACAGGAAGGATCAGAACTCCTGATTACTACACTCTACTGTATTTTACAAGTCAATCTAGCAATGAAGTACTCTGTTCGGAAATGGAAAGTCTAAAGAATGGCCAAGCCGACTACTCCTACACAAGCTCATATTGCCCAAACTACCTTGCGTCATTCGTACTTTATGTTTATTTATCTCTCTAGTTTACACAGATATCCTGACCGGAAACTTATCAACTTGTCAGTAGAAGTAAAATGCTTGAGAGTCGTTATCGACTCCAAGCTTACCTGTAACCAACATATCGATAAAGTAATCGGAAAATCGAAAGTCATATTCGCTGTGATAAGATGTACCTATGACAAAATATGGGGATGAAAACAAGTATGGTAAGCTAGGAAACAACAAAACTAAGGCTATGCAAGGTACAGAGTGCTTGTCTATTTAGGACAATGAAATCAACGGTTACCGCCGCAATGGAGTCTTTCCTGAGCCTTCCTCCCATTCAATTTTTATTGAGGAAGAAGCAAGGATGGGACTTCGCAGGATTTAAAACTTGCGGAAAAAGCACGTAAAACGGAACACAAAAAGTTAGTTCAAACCATACTTAACATGGGAACGGGACCAAAAAACTTTGAAACCAGACTCTTAAAGAGGAGGGTTGCAAGTAGTCAGGAAATTCCTGAGGGAAGTCTGGTATGATACGGTACACTGACGGGTAAAACATTGAGACAGGCCCTGGAGCGGGCGCCTGCTATACTCCAAACGAGGGAATCACAATCTCGCTTGGAAAGTACGCCACCGTATTTTAAACGCAGATGTACACGATACTGGAATAAGCGCGTATACGAATTACTGGACTAATTGACCAAAATTAACACACAATACGGCCTTCATAGATAGTCCTTGTGCAAAAAGGGGTGCAATACTACTACGGTTAGGCAGACAGAATCTTAGAACTATGAAGAACCTGAAACCGTTATGTACATTTTGTGCCACAGAGATGTGCCGTCTAAGAAAAGACAGCGCGTTTTCGGATATACACAACTGGAACCGCAAGATTTCAGATCACTTCCAGTGAGATACCTACCTGCGTAACATGCTACAGAGACTCAACATTACAGAATGAGTGTGAAATCAACCAGGGACACACAACAAGCCTGAGTTGCTGCAGTGTCCTCCGAATATCAAGAGACTTGCTATACTTATTTACCATAGGGCTGTATTGTAGGTTAGATCACTACGACCTAACTTGTTTCTAATAATTGGGACCTGAACAGGCTAAATTTGGCGTATCGTGTAAAAGCACTTAGAAACACTTAGTAGTATGGATAGAGGGACATTGAATTGCTAAGAGAAGCCTAAGAACAGCTACCCTAAATTTTTTCATGTCGTAAGTGAGAGGAAAGCAGAAACTGAGGAGATCATTAAAGAGTTTAGAAGCTGTGAAGAGGAATGTGGATTGCGCCCTTAAGCTACGACAAGTGGAGATTTGTACTGCATACTGATGATGTGAATGAGCGAACCGAGTATTCCTAGCAAAGGTAGCCCGAGATGTTATCACAGGATGTAATTCAACTGCGACATAGCTATTGTAACCGATAATACAAAAAAATAACTGAAACGATTCTTTTACGGCCAAGAGAGTGTATGTCAGAAGTTAAGGACGGGTCATTTATAAGCTTAATCGCACTCTTTTGAATACGATCGACGATATCGAGGGCTTATTGGGGAGTTCCAACCCAGAGATGAGAATTATCTTCTAGATGAGGTTGAATTTGGGCCTTATACAGCAGAAAGAGTTGTCGGGAGGTAAAGTACTGCTTAGATGTGTACAAAAAGCCTATTTTACGAGCAGCTGTTTTGGTAACTGACAGAAGATGGTCAACCCATGATAGATTTGAAGATACAATCATTCCTAACAGAGTAATAGAGTCTGAAAACTCAAGATCTGATCCATTCATACTTACAACATGAAATTATCGACCGTTTTTGGCGGACACAACGCAACACTGAGTTTTGTTAGCATTAAATTTAACTAGATTATTGCTTCCTCATTCGAGAATACATTGAACGTCTTTGTTCATTGAATTTGCGATTTCAGTTATAACGTCTTGAGACATAGAAGGTAGATTACCATTATGAGTAGATTGAGATGAACTACAATGAAGAGTGCTGTAGTCAGCAAAGCAATGGATCGGATTAGTTGTTGAAGAAATAAATTAATTTATGTATATCAGGAAAAGTATAGGCGCTGTAGCTGATTCCTGTGCCACGCCCGCGTTAACGCTAACTTCTTTTGAAAAACAGCAATCAACTACAACACGTATTCGTCTTTTATCAAGGAAACTTGAAACCCAGTTGATGTGCGTATCATTTAACCCAAACGAGGCAATTGGCAAGCAAACACATGCCAAACTTGGCCAGATGCCTTTGAGACATTTAAAGCGACTAATGTAGGTATTATTTCAAAGAAGATTACTTGTTTAACGACTCTGCCTAAACCCATATTGGTGGCCACTGAGGAATTTTTTAGCTTCAACGAACGAGAACAGTTAATGGATTTTTCCATGATTTTATACAAAATGGAAGTGATCGCAATTGGTCGGTAGGTCGAGGGATCGGTCTTATCGCTATTCGAATATTTGCAAACTTCCATGATGAAGGAAGTCCCCACAAGACATAGAGATGGAATAGAGCCTAGATAGCCTACTGTTAATCCATTCTAGGAGCTTGTACCGAAAATGAATCGGTTTTCAGAGCGTATGAGGAAGAGTTGACCAGTGGCGTACCTTTTCCAGAACACTGGAGACACGAGTTTGATGCAAATAACATGCAATAACCACAGATATTTCTAGCACCAACGTTTTCTGCATGGCCGTTTTATTAGATTTCCATTTAATATACGATTAATTTTTCAAAGATATATATATATATATATATATATATATATATATATATATATATATATATATATATATATATCACCACAAGAGCCAGGGTTGGGAACGTGAATGACCGGTACGATTCTGTTTTTTGGGAATATATAACTCCATGCCCATGAAGATGACTGAAAATACTGAAAGGGCAATGTCCGAAGAAGAGGACGACTTAAAACAATATTCACGCCATGGAAAGGTTGCAAAGAAGTCTCGTCAATCACTCCATCTAGCCGACTTAAAACACCACAAGGTTCTATTAGTATTGCAAACAACAGCGGAATTAGGGACAGTAGAAATTATTTCTGTTATACAATGGTCAGATAGACCTAGAGGGGAAAGAACGGAAGTTTTATAAACACGTTGGTTCTTTCTGTGTGTTGGTGTTCATTTAAGCGGAAAGTTCCGGAAAAAGATGCATCTGAATGTGTTTTGATGGATAACGTGCTTCCACAATTATCCTTCGCTTTAACTCGTATTAGTCAAGTATACTTGTAATAAGAAGAGTGTTAGATAATTTTAATAATTATATTAACTACTCTACACCTTCATAAATAATTTAGCAAATAAAAATGTTAAACTTGAGCTACATACATGTTAAATTTTACATTCAATTTATAGAGTAAAGTGATGTTGATAGTGAGAGGTACATATTTTTACTGTCGCTTGAAAATATAATTTTGAATCAAGAAAGGGTGAAATGGGAGGCACTAAATAGGATTGCTAAATACTGTGGCAAGGGATGCGAATTGTGATTGGTTAGATTTGAAAAAAATAGAAACTTGTTACGTTTACTACTTAGGGCTACACACAAACATCAAGGTATTAAATATGAAATTACTGATAAAATGAAATACTTTAAAAATGGATAAGATAGAGTAAACATGTCATCATGAATAATTAACGAATTCTAACGAAAAATATTATAATTAATAAACCTTAAAATAAAGTACTTGTAAAAGTAATCACAATCATGCCGGCCCTCTTGAAAGGCTCGACTTTCAACAAAATTTTATGTTTGTTTGTTTGTTTTCATATTGTCCGTAATGGGCAAGACGGAAATTTTATGAATTGATCGTTCATATATACCACACTTCATTTTAATAGTCACTGCACGCACTATCTTGTCCGAGCCAGGATGAACTTCCATTATTCGACCAAGCTGCCAACACAAGGGAGGTTGATTGTCATCTCGCACTATCACCATGGTGTCCGGGATGATTGATGTGGGAGTGATATTTATCCATTTAGATCTGATTTGCAACGTAGAAATATATTCCTTATGCCATCGCTGCCAGAAATGTTGATTGAGCCTTTGACATTTCTGAAAGCTCGATAGTCGATTTTCATTTAGGTGCAGTAAATATGGATCGGGAATACCAGTAAGTGTTTCGCCAATAAGGAAATGAGAAGGAGTTAATGCGTTAAGATCAGGTGGCTCATTTGAGAGCGAAGCCAGAGGCCTAGAGTTTAAACAAGCTTCAATTTGTATCAAAGCAGTATATAACTCTTCAAATATTAAATGAGCGTTTGCTAGTACTCTTTGTAAATGATATTTGACAGATTTGATGCCGGCTTCCCAAAGTTCACCAAAATGGGGAGATTTTGGGGGTATAAAATGCCAATTTATCTGATCTTGTAATATATTATTATTAATTTCTGGATATGTTAGAATGTAAAAATTTATATAGCGATTTCATTTCTGAGTTTGCTCCCACAAAATTTGTACCATTGTCAGAAAATATGTTCAAACAAATACCGCGACGAGACGTAAATCGTCGTAAAGCGGCTAAAAAACATTCAGTTGTGAGGCTAGTGAGCAGTTCAATGTGAACTGCCTTAGTAGCGAAACATATGAACAGGCAGATATAGGACTTAATTAATTTAAACCCTCTTGATTTTTTGTCCTTGACCAAAATTGGACCCGCGGAATCAACAACCGAATTTAGAAATGGTCGGGATGGTGTGATTCTAGTGCTAGGCAGGTTACCCATAAATGGGGGGAAGGAGAGTTTTCCCCTTGCCCGAAATCAAATTATGCATTCATGTATAACTGTTTTGATAACCCTTGTAGCATTTATAGGCCAGTAAATTTCGCGCATATTTGATAAAACTTGTTCCTGCGTGTAATAGTTTTAAATGAAAATACTTAATGACTAAGTAAGTTAACCTATGTTTGGGTGGTAGCAATATCGGATGGCGCTTATTATAGTTAAAGTGTGAGTTTTAAATTCTGCCACCAACTCGCAAAATTCCGTTATTGTCCAAAAAGGGATTTAATGATAACAAATTGCTCTTGGAATCTACTTGTTCTGATTTGTTTAGATGTTGAATATCGTTATGAAAAAATTCATGTTGCGAGATTTTGATTAATGTATTGATGCTAGCATTTATTTCGCTAGCGTTTAAGTTGTTAACCATTCGTTCGGATGTGGATATTCTGCAATTTTTTATAAATCGAATACAATATGCTATTATTCTGGTTAATTTTGTAAAGCTGAGATTGAATTCGATTCGAATCCAGCAACCAAGCAGGACCGTGCCACCATAAATTTGAATTTATTAGCTGAGTGATATTAAGTCCCCGCATCAATAAATCAGCGGGGTTGTCATGCGTGCTCACGTAGTTCCAATCATTTGGGTCAGAAAGAGTGTGTACTTCTGATACGCGATTGGCAACAAAGGTTTTCCAATTTCTGGATGTTGGTGCGATCCATGATAAAGTAATTTTGGCATCGCACCAAAAATAAATACTGTCAAACTTGATTTTAAGAGACGAAATTACCTTACGTACTAACCTTGACAATAATAAGGCAGCGCATAACTCCTATCTCGGTAATGTAGTGGCCTTTAATGGAGCTACTCTAGACTTGGCGCAGATTAGATTACAAGAAACCCGATTATTTTGATCAATTGACTTGATATAAGTGCAAGCACCATAGGATTGGGTAGATTCATCCGAGAAGCCATGCATCTCAAAGACCATGTGATTTTTTGAAAATAAGAAGCTCCCAATTTTAATTAAGTGCAAGTCTGCTAATGACTTGGTGAATTGCAGCCATAAATTGTGGAGCTCAGATGGAATAGATTCGTCCCAATCGAATTTAAGTTGCCAGAGCCTTTGAATTATTATTTTTGCGGTTATGATATAAGGACCCAATAAGCCCAGAGGATCAAATATGTTTGAGAGAATAGTACGCTTGGTAACGCGTTTGTTTGGGTTTGAGAAATTGACAATGTATTGAAGCTGATCAGTTACAGCGTTCCACTGAAGGCCCAAAGTTTTAAAACTGTCATCTTCTGAAAAAGATAAAACCGAAGATTCCGTTGTGTCAGGCAGATTTTTGAAAATGTCGGGATCGTTTGAGACCCATTTTCTTAGTTCGAAGCGACCTGTTTTGAGAATTTGCGATATTTGATCTTTCAAGGTTATTGCTTCAGCTGCTGTTTTTGCCCCGGCTAGCAAGTCATCCACGTAAAAATCACTAAGAATGACCGAACTTGCTTCAGTCATTGTTGACATATGTTCGTGTGCAGTATGCTGCAAAGATTTGATAGCTAAAAATGACGCCGATGCAGTACCATGCGTCACTGTGTTTAAGGTATAGGATTGAATAGGCTCGTCCGAAGAATAACGCCATAAAATTTTTTGATATTCCCTATCAGCTTCGTGTACAAGGATTTGTCTGTACATTTTCGACACGTCTGCGGCCAAAACAATAGGATGTTTTCTAAACCGCAAGAGAATGGAAAATAAGTCGTCTTGAAGGTTAGGCCCTACCAATTGAAGGTCATTAAGTGATTTTCCGTTGGACGTAAGCGCAGAACCGTCAAAAACAACGCGTAGTTTTGTTGTTAAAGTAGACTGTTTTAAAACTGCGTGATGAGAAAGATAAAATTCCTTTTTGTCGACTGCTGCTATAATTGTGTTTGATTTGCTCATAAGACCTAGATCGTCATATTCCCGTATGAATGAGTGATATTGCTGCTTTAGATGATTGTCACGTTCCAATTTACGTTCGAGAGAATAAAACCGTTTAAGAGCGTTATGCTTAGACTCCCCTCAATTGATATTTGGTTTTAAAAGCAGCTTGACTATGAATCGACCCTCGTCAGTTCGAGTTATTGAGTTTAAAAATAGATTTTCGCAATATTGCTCATCCGTGGATAATGTTTTGCGGCTGGAATCTACTTCCTCAAGTTCCCAAAATTTGGTTATTTGCGATTCTAAATTCTGTGAAAAGTTGCATTGGGGAATTGTTTGAGCAGAAAAAGGCAGACTTCCAGAAAAAATCCAGCCAAGCAGTGTTTTATGAAGAACAGGTTGATTTTTACTTGTGTGTATGACACCTACGCACAGTAGTTGCCAAAATATTTCGGAACCCAGTAGAATATCGATTTCGCTGGATTCATTGTATGTGGGATCCGCTAACATTAAATTTAACGGTATCCTCATTAAATTAGGGCTAAACGTTAAATATGGCATGAAGTTGTTAATTTTGGGTATAATTAAACAGTCAACATTTTCTTTGTAGCCCCTGTCACGAGAACTGAAGCTGATATTTGTATAATTTGTGATTCTTAAAGTGCCTGATCCTACGCCCGTAACATCCATAGAAATATGTTTGCATGGTAGTTTAAGTTTATTGAATAATTTTTGACTAACAAAGTTTGATTGAGAGCCACTGTCCAACAAGACCTTGCATTGATTTGTGTTACCCTTATTGTCAAAAACTTGAATGAGTGCTGTTGGCAAAAGTACATTGTTGCTATAAGAGCTGCAATTGTTTAACGAACTTAACGTCGTTTGATTTTGATTTGAAAGTGCGTCATTAGACGTAGACGGCGTAGCTTGGTCATTGTCTGCTGATTAGAAGAAGAATTTTTTGTTTTTAAATCAAAATGAAGTAAAGAATTGTGTTTTTTCTGATAGGTTTTGCAACCTCCAGCATTGCATGAGCTTGTTGCGTGATTTGTTTGGCCTTTGTAAATCTATTATTTACGCTTAAATTCAGAAATTCTGAACAGTTATAGATTAAATGATTTTTAGCACAATATGCACAATGCAATGAATTCAAATTGTTTGATAAAAATGCATTAGTGTTTGATCTTGATCGATTTTTCTCGAATTTGTTAGTGTGGGAAGTATATGAATTGGCCTGCCAGGTTTCCAAAATATTACATTTTTTACTGATAAAGTTAATTAAATCATCTAATTAGTTAAATTGTCCCTTTTCCCACTCACGATGAGTAGTTATGTCTAACTTAGAAGAGATCAGATGAATAAGTAATGTGTCCCAGGTGTTAGTGGGTTCGCTTAAACCAGATAGACAGCGAATGTGTTTTTTAAAGCTATCAATGAGATTACGCAAGCTTGCATGTGACTCCTTCGTTATAGGGTCCAGAGAGAATAATGATTTGACGTGATTTTTTATTATTAAGCGTTTATTGTCAAAGCGCTCTTTGCATTTGTGATTTGTAATGAATGAATGATTGAACTAGCCTCACTACGTAAGCACGAATTTAAATAATAAAATTTTTGAATATCTGACAATGATTCATTGTTGTGAATAAGAGAAATAAAAGCGTCATAAAATTTCATCCGTTCTTCTAAGTTTCCATTAAACATAGGCAATTCCAATGTAGGAAGTTTAACATTTGAGATTACAGAATTTGGGTTACAACTATTGGACAAACCCTTATCTGACTGAACACTAGTTAAATTAGCATTAATTATTGATTCTGCTTTAGATATCGCATTATAATAAGTGTTTTCAAAATCTTCACGCTCTAAACATTCATTATTAAAATTTGATTGATCAACTAATTCAATACTGTTTTGTAATATGTTAAACTCTTGTAATAATGGTATAATATTTTCAAGTCTTTTTCGAAGTTGATTAATATTTGAATCATTAACGATAAATGAATTTAAAAAGGTATTGAATCTGATTACAGAGGCCTTAAGCTGTCCTCTTTTGAATTTTAAATCTTTAGACATTTTACCTTAATATGTAAGAGAGCACAGGAAAAATGAATAAAATTATGATTTAAAAAATAATTTGAAGCTTGCTTATGGTAAATGATAAAATAAAGGAGTATAAGAGAATAGGAAATAAATCACTTACGGTACCTCGAATTATGAATTCCTCTGGCTTCCTGGTTGAGAACTGCTGTCTACTTACCACTGGCGGCTCAAGTTAATCCACGGGGTACTGGCGTAAATAATGCTTCACATGAAGATGTTGATGAATTCGACGAAATTTGATGAATCAAGATCACTAATTATTTTAAAAGCTCGTATCAGGCTCGAAGGACCAATGTTTTGACGGATAATGTGTTCCACAATTATCCTGAAGGATTAATTTCGCTTTAATTCGTATTAGTTAAGTATACTTGTAATAAGAAGAGTGTTAGATAATTTTAATAATTATATTAACTACTCTACACTTTTATAAATAATTTAGTAAATAAAAATGTTACACTTGAGCTACATACATGTTAAATTTTACATTCAATTTATAGAGTAAAGTGATGTTGATAGTAAGAGGTACATATTTTTACTGTCGCTTGAAAATATAATTTTGAATCAAGAAAGGGTGAAATAGGAGACACTAAATAGGATTGCTAAATACTGTAGTAAGGGATGCGAATTGTGATTGGTTAGATTCGAAAAAATAGGAGCCGTGGGAATAACTACATTAGTGATGAAGTAATTTCCGTATTATAGAGGTTGTATTTATTTTAAGGATTTGGAAACTAATAAGGGGTTCAATTGCTAAAAGTTTAAATTCTTTGTGAGTAGAAGGATTTATGACATTCAACAAATAACCTATCTAAGAAAGGATGGATTTACCATAAAGGTTATTACATTTTACAAAATTGAAAAAACAACTAGTTCGTGAACAATAGAAACTTATTACGTTTACTACTTAGGGCTACAGACAAACATAAAGGTATTAAATATGAAATTACTGAGAAAATGAAATCCTTTAAAAATGGATAAGATAGAGTAAACATGTCATCATGAATAATTAACGAATTCTAACGAAAAATATTATAATTAATAAACCTAAAATAAAGTACTTGTAAAGTAATCACAAACAGAATGGATAAAAAACATCAATTTTGACGGAAACAAATTGGATTATGTTCAAACTCAATTAAATATTTATTTAGAAAACGCTATAATGTCAGCACGGATAAAAAAAGGTAACGCGATGCAACGAGATAAAAAATGCAAAGTCCAAATAAATGTCTTAGTTCCACACAATTAAGGTAAGTATTAATTTTAAATAAATTATTCGCTACATGCTACATAGTCTTACTGTTATAATTATTTAATTTAAAAAAAAATCGCTATATGTGCCTAATTTAAAATATTTACTTTAAATTAGTATACCAGTCGTTAGAATAATAAAAATAAGACATCTTTATTGAGTGTAGTTGAACTTATTCGACTTATGAAATACCTATAGCTGGCTCGTTTGGTAACGCGAAACTCTGACCAATTTTTGACAAAGTTATCAGAAATTTATAAAATTTTGTCAAAATTATCACTAATGATCTGATTTTCTAAATGTGAACCGCTAGGTAGATCAATTTGTTTAAACGGCGAATAAATAATTTTCAATTTATTTTATTTCTTAAAACTCATGATAATTTATCGACAACATTTTTGCTTAAAATTTATTTAAATAAATAAGGAATTAAAAGAGCCTTTGAATTATATTAATATTTTGTTTAAATCTTGACAAAATACAACCCAATCGAAATATCAATTATGTATATACAAGGTGTCCCAAATAGAGTAGGATAGTATGGGTATCTTTCTTATTATTAAAGAAAGGGATTTGGTTAAATGGGCAATATTGTGCCATTTTTGGGCCGAGTTCGATTCCGTTGAAAAACATTTCAATTTCCGAACAGTTTCGAAATTATTAAAAAAAAAACAAATATCGCCGATTTCTAAAAACTCAAATATCTCCGTAATTATAAAAGATATGAAAAAAGTTTCAGATCAAAGTTACTTACTTCGATGAGGCACACTTACAAATGATGTCAATATAAAATTCAAGATAGCGGTTTCCAAGATATTAATAGCAACTTGCTTATTTTAAATGGGCGGCATATTGGATTTTGACACAATTAAATGGGATTTTTTTCTCTTTACATCGATCTATAACAACCTATGTACGAATAAAAAATGATGGGAAATATTAATTGTTTTCATTTTAAATCAAGTAGCCATGATTAATAATAAAACAAAATTTATTATAATACGACTAACTGCCAAGTTGTATTAATTTATTGATTGATATGTTTTGTACATCCATAAAGTGCTCAAGAATATCTAACAAATTTTCCAGAGCGTAGGCAACCGGACATGAAAACATTTGCAAGATTAGATTCAAATATGCAGTATTATGGATGTCTTAAAAAGCCCAACAGGAACATAAACGTGGTTACTGAAGACGAGAAATTAACTTTAGCTTGTGTGCAAGTAAATCCGAATATTTCGACTTGAACTCAAATTAATGTGTCTAAGACTAAATCATCGAGAATTAAAAAGAAAACACAATTTCCACGCATATAAATTACACATTGCGCAGACTTTGCGACCAAATGATAATATCCGTAGAACAGCATTTTGTAGATGGTTTTTAAATAAAATTGCAAAAAATGGTGATTTTATAAATCAAGTTTTATGGACTGACGAATCCTACTTCTCCAATTGTGAATTATTTAACCGCTATAATGAGCACCATTGGGCACAGGAAAATCCACACATAGTAGTTCCACGGCGCAACCAGGTTCGTTTCGGCTTTAATGTTTTTTGTGGCATATTGGGAAATCGTTTAGTTGGTCCTATAATTTTTTATGGAACATTAACAGCGCAGTGTTACATGGAAATTCTGCAAACATACCTTGAAGATTTATTAGATGATCTACCTTTGCCACAAAATGTTCAAATATGGTATCAGCAGGATGGCGCTCCCGCGCATAATGCTGGCAATGTTATCCGATATTTAAATGACCGTTTTGGTAATAGAGTAATTGCCACCAATACACCCAAACGGTGGCCGGCCAGATCCGCAGATTTAACGCCTGTGGACTTTTATTTACGGGGAACTATAAAAAATAAAGTGTATGGTAGTAATTTCCATTACAATAATGCAGAAGTACGTGAAGGAGTGGTGGCGGCTTTTAACGGTGTTCATCGAGATACATTGCGAACAGTTACTAACAGTGTTGTATAACGGTATCGATTGTGTGTACATGAAATACTTATTATTTATTATAATGTATTATGGTTTATTAGCATTTAATAATATCACGGTGTATCGTTGTGTTTAATTTGTTTAATAAATAATTTTTACTTGCAAATTGTTAATCATGGCTACTTGATTTAAAATGAAAACAATATGTTTCCCATAATTTTTTATTCGTACATCGTTGAAAAAAGAAAAAAAAAATCCATTTAATTGTGTAAAAATCCAATATGGCGCCCATTTAAAATAAGTAAGTTGCTATTAATGTTTTGGAAACCGCCATATTGAATTTTATTTTGACATCATTTTTATAATTATAGAGATATTCGAGTTTTTAGAAATCGGCGATTTTTTTTTTAATAATTTCGAAACTGCTAACCAATTCTCTATCTTTAAAAATGAGAAAGATATCCATACTATCCTACTCTTTTTGGGACACCCTGTATACCCTTGAATTTTATATGTCTTCAAATAAAAAAAAAAGAAATTGAAACTTTCATAAATAAATTATTCTTTTTTTAGATAACGGGAAAGCATTCTCACAAGGTAGAGGTTGCAGAACCTTACAGCTTTTTTACGAACTGATAACGGAATCGATCAAATATTTATAAATTATTTTAAAAATGGATATGGGCCTGCTGAGAGTAAAGTATTTCACGAAAATAAATTAATTGTTGATACGAATGAGACCGACATTATCAAAACCTTGGCAAACGAACTGTATGAAAAATGAAGGTGGGTTTTTTTTCATTATTTTATTAATATTAATATACAGGGTATAAAATAAGTTACCAACAAATTATTATTAATTTTATTAAATACATAAATAAAAAGTTTACCTCGAGAACGATTTGAACCTACGACCTGTACTTTGCTAGAGTACGCGCTAACCAACTGCGCCATCAAGGTTCAAGCCCCAATCGATGTAAATTTTGTCTTTATGTATGTAGAACTGATGTAAATTCTAAACATAATGAGATTACAATCAAATTACTTATATTAATGGAATGTGAGCCTGCAATATCGCAAGGATTCACACATACCAAACCAACTTGATTTTTTATAAAAATCGTCGAGAATTGTTTTGGTTTTTTAATTATTTCAGGCATACAAAATTTACAGAATAATTATTTTGTTATTATTTCATTTACTTATTTATTTATTTATTTGTTTGTTTCCAACAGGTTTGCCCCAATTACAGGAAACGAAGAATCAAGAATATATAATGTACTCAAGTTGCATGCTATTCTGTACAAATACTTACAAGCTAAACTAAAGATTTCCAAGAATATAATACTAAACCTAACTAATACAATTAATACATCTGTACAAAAGTCCGTTTACATATAGTTTTTCTAAGTAATAATCTAAACTGTTGATCCAGAATGTACTCTTTTGTTAGATAATCTATTTACTTACTAATTAGGATAACTCAGTCGGTGTACTTAATTTACACTATTTCTTATTAAAATATCTTTTAGTGTTATGTAACTATCATCAAAAATATCACATAGATGGCAGATTTTATTCTATACAGTACAAATCACGTTACACGGTGATTATGCGGTTGTATTTATTCGTGGTGCATTACAATAAAAGGAGAGTAAGTTGCGAATACCTTGTTTAGGAACAAGTATGTTTATCTTTTATCAGGGTATTAGTTGTTTTACTTGTTAATAAGCTATATAACCGGTCAAGATGAAAACCGTGAAGTTGATGCTCTCTATGAAGATCCATATAAGTTAAATTAAGCTGCCCTTAATTTTGAACATAAGGGGAAGTGCACCCATCCCAAAAGCCTTGCTAAAAATCGAAACAACCCTAATAAATATTAATAACGGATTAAATAACATCTTTTTTATTATGAAAACACTTGTCATCTTTGCATGCCTTATCTATTAATTCTTCACCATTATTAGAATACAATTTTTATTACAGGGGCTAAGCCCACGAACAGATTCCCGTCTTACAAGACTAGGGCCCCTTACCAGAATATAACCCCCAATGCATAAATAAATTTTTTGTATAGGTAAAAGATCACAATCTGTAGATGGGATTAAAAGAACTGTAATAATAATTATGCAATCTCCTTTGATGAAAACAACCCTAATAAATATTAATAACAGATTAAATATTTTTATTTTCAGGTGAAAAAAATACGATCCCCACGTGGGATTATATAAAAAATGGCAACCAAATGTGTCCCAAGGGTGACGTTACAAAATACAAAATGACTCCTTTCTACTCACTTTGTATAATGCAAGTACACAGACTTGTTTCTGTGATTGTCCAGCAGGTACAGGTGGTGCTTTTTGTAAACATATTTGTACAATACATATACAATTTGAAAAAGGACTAAAAACTGCACCTCGTTTATCATTTGAAGGTAGAGTAATGTTGGTCAGAATTTCAATGGGAAATAACATCGATGAACATTTTTTTATGGATATGTCTAATAAAGAAAACATGGAGAACGAAGTTGAATATAATTTTCTCGAACCCATGATTGTCACAAATTCAGTAATTGTTGAAATAAAATGTAGAATATTATAAAATATAATTTGATACATTTAACCACTATTTCAATTTTTAGTGTGAATATTCTACAGAAACTGAAATACAGCCGACAGAAAATGACTTTACCAACTGTAACAACCCATTTTGAGTTGTATTAAAATATACCGTAATTTATGTCTTCGTTCATTTAATTGTAAATATAAGAAAATTTTTATTTATTAATGATTTGTAAGTATGAGGTAGGCAAATTAATTTGCATTTTAGTGTAACTTAAGTGCATATCTTCTTAAAGGTTTATATTTCCACTTCTATAAAAAAAAATTTCTGCTCAATATGTTCGCGCAACGCGTCATCGTTGACTTAATTTTTTGCGCAAATCTTTTCGCGCACGGCTACATCGTCTGATATTCTAGGCGTCCATTTTGTTCACTTCCTGTGGTAGGCTATAGATGCAGGAAGCCATATTTTTTGGGTTTCCACCTAAATTTTGTGAAAAGTGCCATTGATTTAATGGTAAGATATATTTTAACGCATTATACTAAAAATTAAAACATTTGCTCTTTTCAGGCACTGTCTTTTTTTTTTACTTTTACACTTTTAATTTTACCGCTTTTGATTGTACAATTAATTATACTGTTACGTACGCTTTCATTTTATGATTGCAATTTTTATTTGAAAATTTCAAGAAAATGCAATAAATATTGGTTTATTCAATTTCAAAAAGACAAATTTATAAGAAATAAAATTCCATTTTGGTGAAAGTATTATTTCGAGATATTGCGCAATATTGGTGCAAAGATGACATCACCTTAGTTGACATTTCCGTAATCGTTTAGATACCAGAGGTTATTAAAAAGTTTGTGTACAAAAAGTTTCGAAAAGGTATTTATAACCATTATTTAGTAATTTAAGGCTATAACTAGTTTTTAAGATATATTTTATATAATTCTAATTTAACTGTTAATAAAATAGTATTATTTTTTTCATTTTGGTAAATTTTTCTTGTAAAACTCGGTTTAGTTGTTCCGAGCATAATTAAAAAATAACTTGGCGTCCGAGATCATTTTTATTAGACATTGCATTTTTTTTATTATTTATGTTCAGCGAAAATAACACAGCATAAATTTGTGGTAATTAAGCAGATCAAAAGATTGACTGAGTCGAAGGCATTATTTTTGGTGAATGGTTTGTATCTCGAGTTAGTTTAACGATTTGTTACGAGAACATTTTTACATTTATTTCTTCATTATATTTTTAAAACACTTTTTATACCTTATACCATTACCACTATTTTATACAACTTTGAAGTAAATTTGTTGAAGATCATCAATATAGCAGGAGGCGTTAATGGTAATTTGCTAAATAGATTTAATAGCATTGCAAAAAATTTAACAACGGCAACTAATTAAAATATTTTTTATTTAAATGTACAAATAATAATGATACAGTTCATCGCGGCAAGAAGATAAAGGTTCAACGAACAGAAATTGCACGTCGTTAAAGTAATATAAAGCAGGAAATCTGAAATGTGTATCCAAAAAGAGCAAAGTCTCACACTTAACTGCAGGTGCAATCAATATTTATTTTATTATTAAGACATTGAGAATAATACATTTATTTGAAAACATTATTTTGTATATTAGCCTTATCCCTATGTTTTAAGACTTACCTTTTTTATTTTATTTAAATTTGTGTTGAAATTTGAAACTTAATAAATAAAAATGAAAAATAGGGAACGGACGCAAGAAAAGGGCTAGGGATCTGAAATTAATTTGCGAATGATATATGGTATATCTTTTACATGCTTTTGTAAAATCACCAATTCGGATAGTGTACGGAAATTTCCGTTCCGTGCCCTATCCGAATTGATTACCCCGGTCATGAATTCGTATAGGATACGTAATTTAGCAACCTGGCCATAATGATTTAACATTGATTTTAACATTTATGTGAATTTCTGCTCGCCAATTCGGCCTACAGAAAATACTTTGTTATCAATGGAATGAGAAAATTATTGCGCATTGAATAATATCAAGCATTAAATTATTTTCATCGATTTTTATTGAAAATTCGAATATATATATATATATATATATATATATATATGTTGTTAAACATGAGTTGCCATGATTTTTAAAACAATTAATAATTGTAGTCGAATTAATTTGTTAGCGGTTAGTATTTATTATTTTTAGCATTGTTTTTTGCAAAAATTTAAATAATACGATTGTATACACCTGTAGTCGAAGGAATGTTGGGGCGGATAGCACTAAATTGGAAGAAAGTGTTTTGGGTATGATAAATATCCACCTAACATACAGCAGAAGGGATAATAGCCGTGAATTGAATGCATCAAAGTCGGCGGTATATCAGATACTGCAAAAGCACCGATATCATCCATACACACCCCAATCTCATCAGGAGGCATCTCAAGCAGATCAGGAAAATAAGTTATGTTTTGCGAAGAGATGCAAGAGCGTGCGAATCAGGATCGTCGCCTTATTTCGTCAAATTGTTCTACGGACGAACGCACTTTTACGTTAGACAATGAACCTAACGTGTAAAACACTCAATACTGGGCTCAAGAAAACCCAAGGATCAATTTATCTACAAGAACCCAATCCCCTCAAAAGTTAATACGTAGGCTGGAATTTTTAATAATACAGTTATTGGCCCATTTCACATTAATGGAAATGATGTCATTCAATGCGTAATAATTTTCTCATTCCATTGATACGAAAATATTTTCTGTAGGCCGAATTGGCGAGCAGGAATTCACAAAAATGTTAAAATCAATGTTAAATCCCTATGGCCACGTTTGAAAAGGGACACCCGGTATATAATCTTTTAGAGGCTTTGATGTGCTTACGCCAGGGGTTTAGTAATTTTAATACCTTTATTCAATATGTCACTTATTTGTACTAATTTAAAATTTGAGTAGAGCAGAAACCATAGATTTACAATATTCTAAGTTATCTTAATGATATAATCATAAAGGAATTTATTTTTGACATTGAACTGTTTTTTAAGATATCCTGGAGATGGATAAACATACATTACATTTATTTACATAATTTTAATAAGCTTTAATAATAATCAACGAGAAAAATGTATACAGCAATTAAATTATAAAAAGTGAATAATAATTTAAATAGCGTTATCTTACATCACATGTTTATCTGTTTAATCTTTATGGCAAATTTAATTAACCAAAAATAGGAGATAATTTGTGATAAGCATAAATATGTGTTAAAGATCGTCAGTAAAAATATCTGTGTAGCATTTATTTACTTAATTACCATTACTAAATAAAAATTAAACATTATTTCTGTAAAAAAATATATTTAGTATTGTTATAAGCTCTAGTTATTTTTGTTTTTATTCACCATATTATTCACCATATCCAATGCAAAATATTGACTTGTTTTATAACTATATTATCAGCTTGTGTGTTTTTCCTATTTTTATCTAGAAAACTCTATATTATTACTAATGAGTAACACAATACAGATAAGTGCATTAGTTATTAAAAAATAAAGATGGTTTGTAAATATTGTAAAAGTTAATTGTCCGCAGTACCATCTATTGCAAGTAGATTAAACTAAAAGTTATTATGTCACAACTATGCAACTTAATTATGAATTATATTCACGTTTCCACTTGAGTTGCAACTTCCATTTTAAAATAAAGGGTTCTTTATGGTGCTTATCCCTTCATTATTAATTCTTCACGGTAATTAAAATTATAAAAAAAATTACATGGTTTTGTCTTACATCATTTTTACGTTCTGCAATTGACTTTTAGAGAATATCAGAAACTAAGTAGAATGTATAAATTTGGTAGTGGTTAATTGTTGAAACGTCTTAAAATTGTGTTTATTTTCTACAGGGTAAGTCAACAATACAGTAAAAGCTGTGTCTGCACACTACCTTTTTGTAAGGTGGCACATTTTAACAATTTTTTCAGCTATTCAAGGTGGGGTCCAAAATCAAGGTCACAAAAAAACCTTTCTTTGTTATGGACATTTTATATATTATAGCGCTTAAAATGAAACATATCTGACATGTTTGAGGTTCAGTGTAAAAAATCCCCAATCTCAATTGTTTTTAAACGCCAATTCTGGTTTTATTTTTATTGAAAATAGAAATGGACAAATGGCAAGAAAAGAGTTACTAATCAATATTTGGTATAGGAACTACAAGATGTATTAAATTTACTGGTAGCTGGTCAATTTTCTCAAAGATACATCCCGTAGGTACAGTGGAAGGAATTTTGTTCAACCTCACATAATTGGTGTATTTTATTTATTGCACTGCTCACTCGAGTATTACCAACTTGAGCAAGCTGTGTGCTCCTAGAATTTACTCAAAAAAATGGGAATTATAAAATGTACCGTTTGTCAACTGTCATTTTATGCATAATCTCAAATCCAAGTGCGTATTTTGTTTAGAATAATAGATTACATTATTCCCCACAAAATGAGTGAGAATAAAATAATTTGTTTATTGCTAACACAAGCGGCACGTTTATTTAATAATAGTGGAAAAAATAGACGTAGGAAATGTATCTACTTGATATATAAAATGACCAATCACCGCCGAAAACATGAACGTATAATAGATATTTACGATATAAGTGCGGTAAGAACATTATTATATTAATAATGTGTTACCCGCACGAATATTGTACAATATTTTATCTACAACTGTCATGTAACAACAACTCCAAAAATTCGAAATTATATTGAATAAAATTGTCGGCATATCGTTAAAATTGACTATTTGAGAATACAAGTAACATGTAAGTATTTTGTAACCATAGCAACGGAATTAGTAATCAACTTCTGTCAAAGTGGCGTTTAAAATTGTAAAAATTCTGACTTAATATCGCTTAAATAACCATTACAAGTACATATATTATCAATTATAATGTCTTCAAGTGAAGATGATCTTCCACAAGATATTGAAAATGCAGCAACAGGCGTAATAGAAAATTTAGTACCACAGAAATCACGTGAGAGATATCATTTAACTTATGACAAATATGAGAAATGGTGTAAAGAGAAGAAAATTTTAAATATTACAAACGAAAAAGCATTACTGGTAAATTTCAACGAATTGAGTAAATTACAGAAGCCTACATCTCTTTGGTGTTACTACTCGATGTTGAGGACAGAATTGCTTATTAAACAAAATATCGATATCAAAAAATATATCAATTTGATAGCATTGTTAAAACGAAAATCAGAAGGGTACAAACCTAAGAAATCTAAGGTATTTTCGAAAGAAGAAATATCTAAATTTATTGTAAATGCAGGAGATGAGAAATTTTTATGCATGAAGGTAATATATAATAGATATTTGTATAAATGTAAATAAATATTAATATAATATATATTTTAAGGTTGTGCTAGTTATTGGTTTGGCTGGTGCATGTCGGAGAGAAGAGTTGACAAATTTATTGATAGAAAATGTAAAATATCAAGGATTTTGCTATCAAATTGTCATTCCAAATACCAAAACAAAAATATCGCGAGAATTTTTTGTTACATCTGGGAACATTGATGGTGTAAATTTAGTTACGATTGTTAGAAAATACTCTACATTAAGATGTAAAAGTTGCGGCCATCAACGATTTTTTGTTGGATACAGAGTAGGAAAATGTACAATATAACCTATTGGAATAAATGCTATTGGTAGTGTCCCTAGATTAATTGCCGAATTTCTTGAACTGTCCCATCCAAATCAGTACACAGGGCATTGTTTACGGCGTTCTTCAACTTCAATTTTAGCCGACTCTGGTGCAGATTTTCTAAATATTAAAAGACATGGCGGCTGGAAGTCTAATTCTGTCGCTGAAGGGTATGTTGAGACTTCGGTAGAAAATAAGAAAAAAACAGCTATGAAAATCTTAGAAAACCAAAAAAATATACCAACGACTTCAAAACATATGGAAACTAATATTTGCAATTATCGGGCATCGGGCATTTCCCCATATGGCATTACGATTGTATGGATTGCACTATAAACATATTTAACACATAATTTTTTTTATATTGAGTTCATTATGAATGTTATATTTGCTCTGTTTTGTTAATTAAATGATTAATTTTGATTAACTATTAGTTCCGCATCATTACCACACTAGTGCGGTAATGATTTCAATACCGCACTAGTGCAGTAATATACGTCATTACAATATTTAAATTAGTGTCAAATCGGTGTCATTACATGACAGTTGTAGATAAATGGATATTACAACTTAATAAATCGTTACCTGGATGACGATTTTAAATCTCATCTCAAGAAAGTGATTTAGTTTGATTAGACGAGTAACACAAAGCAGTGACTATCACTCGTAAACCAATTATCCAAAACATTCATTCAGTACAGAGCTGGTAAGTGTGCTTTTAACCTTTTATTTATTTTATTTACTTGTACAGATTTTTAATTACGGCTATAAAACGTATCTAATCTATACATAACAACAATATACATCAATTTAACGAACGGATGGACATTAAACATATTTCAATACATTAGGATCGACAGGTAAAACTATCAGTTTTAATATTCATTTAGAAAATAATATTGTAATAACTATGTTACGTAATTAATTAACTTAATAAAAAATTTTTGTTTCATTAGAGAATAATCTGAATGCCAGTAATTTTTTTTATAACTCACTGAGTATTTTTTAATTATGATATTTACAATAAAAAATAAGTGGTCTATAATTAAATTTTACTGTCATTCAAATTCCCCACGCAAGATCAAACCCTAACAGAAGTTCATACACCTGATTTACAAGATAGCCTCCTTATTAGAATACAAATTCAAATTTTACTTCAAGGGGTCACGGGGCGAAATCCCAACAGTAAGTTGCGAAGCCCTATATCTGTCTTACAAGATAGCATTAGACCTCCTTATTAGAATACAACTTCAAATTACCAGTCATAACCTACAAAGACAAATACAATTTCTAACCAGGGGCAACGACAGGGGGCGAAGGCCTACACTTGTCTTATAAGGTTAGAATCCCCATACCATTTCCAACCAGGGGGTACGACATGGGGGAGGGCCTACACGTGTCTTATAAGATTAGGTTAGGGCTCACATACAATTACACCAAGAAGACCGCGAGAGGGGGCGAAGGCATACACTTGTCTTATAAGGTTAGGTTAGAGCTCACATACACCAAGGAGACACGACATTGGGGGAAAGGCCTACACCTGTCTTACAAGTTAGCATTAGGGCCCCTTATCAGAATACAACCCTAATGTATAAACAAAATTTCGTAAGGTTACAATCTGTAGATAGGAATTAAAAGTATACGCACAATTGCCTAACCTCCAGGCTGAACTGCCGAAAAGGCTCTTAATACAACCAAAATGATCTTAATTAAGGGTTAAACTCCGACCAAGGGTTGCAAAAGGCCCCCGAAAAGAAACCGTCAAAAATAGGGTGAAAAAACACGTCCTACACGTGGGCGAGTAAAAAAAAAGGCCGTAATTAGGGATGAAATTTCCATCAAGGGTTGAAAAAGGCCTCCAACAAGAAGTCGTCAAAAATAGGGGTGAAAAATACGGTCCCCCACGGGAGCGAGTAAAAACAAAAAGGCAGTAGTTAGGGATGAAAAGGGGTTGACAAAGGCCACCGAAAAGAAACCATTAAAAATAAGGGTGAAAAATACGGTCCCCCACGTGGACGAGTAAAAACAAAAAGGCAGTAATTAGGGATGAAAAGGGGTTGAAAAAAGCCTCCGAAAAGAAACTATCAAAATAAGGGTGAAAAATACGGTCCCCCACGTGGGCGGTCTTGTGACGTCAATATCCAAGATGGTGGCCAAGGTACCTGTGTACTACTCACAGATTGTGATAATGGTGATGTTGCAAATGACAAAAATTCTGAGATAACTTATCCAGTTAATAGAAATGGTGTTATAAAAAGGCAAAATATTGTAAACAGTTTATAATGCATTTTACAATAACAAATGACATTTATTTTATAAGGTTATTAATCAGAATTTCTAATAAATCATTAAAACTACGTTTTTCTTTGTTTTCCTCTTCATAGTGTTTTTCATTTTGCTCTAGCATTTCATAAACTACATCTTGTAAATCTCCTGGAAGATTTCTTTTTTTTTAAATGCGTTTACCTGTAATGCAGTTAATATTGCAAAGTTACTTACATTTTTATTATTCCTAAACTTACTTATTCTTGGTGTACTGCTTCGACTGGAACTTGGTGTATCAGCACCATTTTCTGAAGCCGCTACCTCCTCTGTGGTAGTCCTATTAGTCTGCACATTTCCATTATGCACTACAGCGGATGGTTCTTCGGTTGGATCTTCCGCCATTAAATAATCTATTTTATCAAAAAAGGCCCAAGTTTTTCTGTTACGCCTTGTAGCCACTATTATGTTCCTTAATCGATTTGTATGTACGGATTAAACTTTTCCATTTATTTTGAATTTGATCCCAACTGTATGTATAATGATGTGCCTGCATTACGTTAGAGATTTTTGTCCAAACATGTTTTTTCATCGTATTTTTTTTATCTAGCACGGTTTTATTTTCTTCATATTGCTCTATAAGAAGTAGAACAGCTTCGTTTGGCCACTAAACACTGTACTTTTGGGAGTTCTCTTCCACATTAATTGTAGGTTGTGACTGATCGTACTCCAAATGGTTATTTTCGTCATCTATATGTATACCAATTGTGTTATGTTAGAAATTATTAACAAGAAAGTAGTAGCTATACCTTCTACGTAAACCATGTTATTTTCATCGATGGCCAAATTATGGTTATTTAAGCAGTTATGGGAACTCATCAGCTGCCAACTTCCTCCTTGCAACTTACAATAGGCACAAGTAAATACACTTATATTGGACGTCATTTCTGTGAAAAACGTACAGAACACGTGTTCTGTGGAAAAACGATTAAAATTGAGGTTATAGTGTAAATTCAACTTAGTACACCACCTCGTTACCCGGTGCATGAAAGTATTATTCGAACAGCGGTTCTTGCAATTTTACAACACAAGCGGTGTTTGGTAGAACTAATTATAAAACGCCTTTTAAGCTGTTCGAGTACTCGAACAATTGTTTGAGCCATTATAAAACACGCCAAATACATAAATAAATCAAGTCACAAAGGTGGTACTCGAAAATTAAATATTCCCAGTATTCCAAAAAACGAAACCCTGCTTAAGATTTATTTACGGGATTCGCAGGTTTTTACCAATATCTCATAAATTGCAGGAACGCAAATAAGTTAAATATGGAACAAAGGAGGAATCTGCACGCTGCTTCATTGTACCATAACATCATCTGTACAAACAAAACGCCCTATTTAAGTGAAAAAATTAGATACCGTTCTGATATACAACGTCTGATTATCCTCTAAACTTAAAGCATTTACAACTAATGTAAGAAACCTCCTTAGCTTCTATATGTAAGAGGAAGGAGGATCTTACCTAATATATATACAATTCAATAAATTGATCTACAATCGTATAACTTTATTATCACTCACCAAACTCAATCCGGTTTGATAGAGCCCCTAACAGGTTTATTCCATTACTGTCCTTGGCTTGGCTGATTACGCGGCACTTGTGTACAGAACATTTGCGTACATAACGAATTCGGAGGCAATTGCGTACACAAGGAAAGGAGAGATTTCCAGGTAAAAAAAATCATATTCAGATAGAGGCATTTGCCTACAACAGCAATAATAAAATGTGAGAATAAACCTTCCTTCACACTTTGTCCAGGCTTAGAACTGGCAACCTATAAAATTATTTTCTTAGATACCGAACTAAGAAACTAATTCTATACATTGACGTGTTTAAAAGTTTTTTTTACCTTTTTTCATTTTTATATTTTTTTTGTTTTTTTCTGTTTTTAAATTTTTTTGTTTTTGTGGGTTTTTTTATTCAAACTTAGCAATATAGGCCAGAGTTTTCAAACATTTTTTACACAACACAAAAAATTTATCTTCTTCTTCTTGATTGTCGAATAGCAGAAAACTCGTACCGTCATTCAATTGTAAAACTTCTTCCGGAAGAATTATTTCTTCAGCACTAACAGGCTCAATGATCTTACCTTGACCATGTGGCCTAATGCGGTTTAAACTTGATCTTACTGAAAACAGTGTGGGCATTTCAGTAACAAATTCGTAACCACGATTGAATAGCAGCCCAATTCCTTCGTTATAAATTTTTGAAGTTGATTCTTCTTCTTCTCGCATGCGTTTCTTCACAGAAGCAGACAAATGTGCTCCGAAACAGATCAAACTTCATTGCCACGAGTTTTAAGGTACTGCGGTATTTTTCGGTTTTCTCTTTAACACACAGCCAACTCACTACATCTTCTTTATTTGCACGGTGTTTTCTATACTATCTAGTATTGCTGAATGTTCTTTTTTCCTCGTTTCTATAATATGTAGTTGAGACATATTACGGCGTTGAAATTAAAACAACGTCAATTTAGCTCATAGACAAGCAGAAAAATTGAGAGTTCCCTGTTATTGCCAATTATATACCAGATACCTAATATCCACTAGATATTAGACAGGAACTAATCGCAAAACAGAAATAATGTAAATACTAATTACCTACCGCTCATTTCTCAGAAAGCGTAACCGCCTTTCCCAATAAGTCTTAATGGGATTATATTTAAAATTAAAACTTGAAAGAGCATTATAGATTGTACGCAAATACCTCTATCTAAAAACAATTTTTTGCCTCGGAATTTGTCATGTACGCAAATGCTCTGTACGCAAGTGACTTGATACCGGCTTGGCTACTGTAATTATAAAAAAAACACAAGGAGCATTTTTGACTACACCAATCTCAACTCATACTTTTACAGTTATTGTACAATTCTAAGGCCAATCAGCTGTTGTACACAATAGCTGTGTTTTTCTGTCTGGAGAACATTGTCTAAGAATCTGAGGATTTTCCTACGCCAGGTACTTCTACCCCCAATTACGTATCCTCCAATGATTAAACCGCCCTCATAGGAAGAGGATCTGTAGGAGTCTTCTAACGTCAGACCGAAGCAATAAGCTTTAAGTCCGAATACGTAACTCCAATGAATTAATGGGGAACTTCCAACGTTGGGGAAGACCCGGATTACGTAATCCTGGTACATAAGATGGTGGGTGCCCAGGGCTCTCAAGACCGACCACGTATCCTGTGCACAAACCACCCTCCTCAAACATACTGACCCTGTGGCTGAACATAACCCCAATGAGATAAAGGAGGCCTTTTAACGTCGGTAGAGAGGACCTGCAAGTCGAACGACCAAATACGTAGCAGCAGCGATGGGGTCCCATACACGCCTAATAGTTCGAAAGATAACGACCACTTCGAGGGCGAAGTGAGCGACAGGTTAGCCGAATGTAAATGTTACATGTTGATGGCATTATAGCAAATTATTTTCCGTTATGTAATTGAAAGTTAATAAAATATATGGGTTATTCAATACACGTGTTCCTTTTTCTTCGTCGAGTTCGTTGTATAGTAATTAAAATAAGGACCTAATAAATATGTCACGTATAATAAACTTAGGAGAAAAATGACGGTTTTTGACCTAATACAGACGGTCGATAACAATGTCGACATACAAATTACTAATATTGAGTTAAAGGAATGTTCAGTACGTATTTGAGTTTTTGTGCGTTTAAGGTGAGCGTACCTAACTTGCATTATTATTGTATAAATAGAGTAATCATTTTTTTACATTGTTATTGACACCTACATCTAATATCACTATGTGCAATTAATTTTCAGGTGTGAGTACGACAATAATTGCTCTTCTTAATGATATGCCGGTTCCATAACTATTAGGGATGATTAGAACCAGACCGGCGTTAGAAAGCCTCCTGTATCTCGTGGGAGTTCCATTCAGGCACGGGGTCAGTACCCATGCCATGTAGCATGTGGATTTTGTCTGTCATTGGAAGACCCTTGCAGTCCATTATCTTTGAGGAGGGTGGTTTAATGCACAGGAGGATACGTAGACGGTCTTATAGGAGAGCCTTGGGCACCCGTTATCTCATGCACGAGGATTACGCAATCTAGGTGTTCCCCAACGTTGGAAGTCTCCCATTAATTCATTGGAGTTATGTATTCGGACTTAAAACTTATTGCTTCGGTCTGCTTCTGCAGACCTTCTTTCTATGAGGGTGGTTTAATCATTAGCGGATACGTAATTGGAGTTAGAAGGACCTGGCGTGGGAAGATCCTCAGATTCATAGATAATGTTGTTCCGACAGGGAAAA
Source organism: Vesta saturnalis (assembly GCA_036346205.1). Lineage (NCBI taxonomy): Eukaryota > Metazoa > Arthropoda > Insecta > Coleoptera > Lampyridae > Vesta > Vesta saturnalis. The sequence continues at coordinate 8,355,753 of JARFJB010000821.1, forward strand.
CACAGCTATTGCGTACAATAGCTGATTGGCCTTAGAAGTGTACAATAACTGCAAAAGTATGAATTGAGATTGGCATAGTCAGAGATGCTCCTTGTGTTTTCTTTATAATTGCAGTAGCCAAGCCAAGGGCAGTAATGACACAATCCTGTTAGAAGCTCTATCAAACCGGATAGAGGTTGGTGAGTGATAAAAGAGTTTTGCGATTATAGATCGATTTATTGAATTGTGTATATATTAGGTAAGATCCTCCTTCCTCTTACATATAGAACTAGGGCGGTTCTTACACTAAAAAAGTTTAGAACTGCCCATAGAAAGTTTCTTTTTAACATAGATACGAATACCGCGACATAAACGTATTATATCAGCATAATTATGGAATAGACAGTTTATAAGAAAATTATATTAACCTTAATCAAATTTGAGATATATGTATATATAAATATATATATATATATATATATATATATATATATATATATATATATATATATATGTATACTAAGTACACTAAATTCATGTCAGTTATACTGCCTTTTAGTCTTTTTTGTTTTGTTGTTAAATTATAATTGGTTCCTTTCTTTGTAATGAAAACAAACTTATTATTATTATTATTATTATTATTATTATTATTATTAAAACGGGTTTTCCTAATTGGGAGTTGTACAACGCACTAGCGTACCAGAGTGCCGTGTTCGACTGAGAATGATCGTACCGCGACTATAGACGAAGAAGTATTTTCCTACAGCGTGCGAAGTACGTGGTTAAGTTTAGATAAGACATAACACATACACGTAAAAACATTAAGCAACAACAACAAACCACACACACTCTGCCATGTTACAGAGGAATGCTGGCTTGACTGCTTTTGAAGCCACCGGTGTGTACTTCGTCGACGAGGCACAGTTTACGGTTTCTGGGAAAGCGTTATTACGTAATAATGAGTAGAACGCACATTTATTGTTCGAGCTCATTACCAAAATGAGAAATGTTTTGCTACAACTGAAAGAAGTTTCCGCACGCATTTAGAAAAAAAATTGGCACCATCGGTGAAAGTTATTGAGAATTTTATTGAAAAATATGAACAATCTGTGCAAGTAAAGGCTAACAGCAACATATTTACAATCCTGGTGTCAGATCAGAGCAAAACATTGGTGAAATATGGACTAGCGTTGAGGAAAGCTGAAAATGTTACTTCGTAAATGTTCACAGAAAGTCAACATTAAAAGATCGAGTCTGCATAGCATTTTAAAGAAAGGCCTCTGTTTAAAAGCTTATAAGATACACACAATTAAAACGAGGCGATGATGAGTTACGGCGTACGTTGTAAGGCACGTACTTTGATTTCGCGTATTTTAATCTAGATTTACAATTTTTAGTATATTTTGTGCGAATATGCATAATAATTTTACCCTAAGTAAAACCTTTCTATTACGTCATTGACTCTTGCATATCATGCTTATTATGCATTCCCTAATGAAATTGTAATTTTATATTTTATGGATATAAATATTTATTTAACTCACCGTTATATATTTTAGTTTACATAGTTCTACATTGAAAATAATTTAATGACATTAATTAAAAAAAAATTACAACATCTAGCGGTAATAATTAGAATTTAATTTGATAAGAAATAACTTCTTCCAAGATATTTTTTTAAATTAGAAAACAGCAATCAGAATGACATATTTTGTAGGTTATTTGGCTGACTTGATGAGGTCTTTTTCAACGATCAGGCTTCTACTACTTCACTTCAGGTCGATTGGCCAGTGTCGTTTTAACCTTCTGTTCCTGTCTTGCAATAGTGGTTGTAAGAGTGAATTTCTAATCTGGCGTGGTGTTTATTACTTCTCTCTTGTATGACTTCCTTGCGGAGTGGTATTCCTAAATATTGGTGTAATGTTTGGTTACTCACATACCACGGTGCATCAACCATGGTTCTGACGATTTTCGACTGTGATCTGTCGATTATGGCAGTGTTGGATTTACTGGTGCATCCCCACAGCTCGATGCCACATGTCCATATCGGCTTGATAACAACTTTATATAACAGTATGTTGTTCTCCAGTGACTCCAAGGAGCCAGTGTAACTCAGAGGCGCATGTCTATCTGCATCCTTTTGTTCTGTATGTGTTCTCGCCATGTAAGTTATGAGTCTAGATGGATTCCAAGATATTTTACGTTTGTTGATACCGGGAGTTGTATATTGTTGATGGAGACTTGTGGGCATTGTTGCTTACGTAAGGTGAGAGTTACTTGTACAGACTTTGTTTTATTAATTTTAATTTTCCATTTATCCAGCTATTCTGGGAGTAAGGTAAGGTGGGCCTGTAGACGTGTTGTTGCTATTATGAGATCTTCGTTTAAAGCCATAATAACTGCGTCGTCTGCGAATGTTCGCGTATTTGTGCTGGTAGTTGTGGAAATGTCGAATGTATATATTAAATATTAATAGTATCCAAGGACGCTGCTTTGGCGATCACCTGTTTTAATTGCGTGAAAGGTAGAAATTTCTCCATTTATTCTAGTTTTGAATTTCCTATTTTCGAGATACGATTTCATCAATATATAGTAGGGTTCAGGTAAAATGCATTTAATTTTATATAGAAGACCCTTTCAAAGGCCTGGCTGACATCGAGGAATGTCATTGTATAGTATTTTTTTATTGTCCAGAGATTGTTCAATAGTGTTAACTATCGGATGACACTGTTGTGTAGTAGAGTGCTCGATTCGCAACCCAAATTGATGGTCCAGAATGACATCTTGTAGAGGTATGATGTGATGAAGTAGTTGTCGCTCTAGTAGTTTTTATACCGTTGATAGCACGCTTCTCGGTCTGTAGGAGGTTACATTGTTTGGGTCTTTTCCAGGTATAAAAATCGTTTTCCAAATCGTCGTTCTCCTACTGACAAAATGATATCCCGGACATATCACTACCTTCGAGAAACAGTATGTTTTCTTACACATCGAAGTGATCGAGTCTCCACGACATGCGTTTGCAGAAGAAGTCCTGACAGAAGTTGAAATCGATAGCCGAACGAGCATTAGACGAATAAAAGCAGAACCTCGAAAATTCTTCCAGAAAATGAGATGCATCCGTATCATCCGTTCAGCACCTTCTTCCCGGCGATTTGGCTCCAAGAGTTCGGTTTTGTGATGAGGCAACTTTTTCTCGGGATGGAGTGAACAATAGTCACAATGAGCACGTTTGGTCAGATGAAAATCCTCATGAAATTAACTTTACCGGATTTCAACATCACTTCACGGTAAATGTTTGGACCGGGAATATCGGAGACAGTCTCATTGAACCCCAAATGTACAAACAATTTTTGGAAGAAGATTTACCAGCATTGCTTGAAGATGTTTCCTTACTTGTACGTCAAAACATGTGGTATTTGCAAGATGGGCCTCCTGCACACTACGGGAGTGTTGTAACAGAGTTTTTGCACAGAAAATTTCCCAACCGATGGATTGGTAGAAACGGACCTGTACACTGGCGCCCAGATCAACAGATCTTACACATTTAGAGTTTTATTTGTGTCGTTAGAGTACGGGCGGAGTAAACCATCTTCAAGAGAAGAATTGATTGAACGAATTTTTGATGCATTTACCAACATTCGTGACAATTTCGCACAGATCGAATGACAAAGAGAGCCACGAAAGCGTGGGGCATTATGTGTGGAGGTGGGTGGATCTGATTTTGAACAATTTTTATTTGTCACCTTGTTATTTTATGTGCATTTTGTGCTATGTTGTGTTCTTGTGTGTGGAGATCTGTTTTTTAATTTCTAACGGTACTGCCCATAAAGAAGCGCGTACATAGAGGTGTCTATGTTTAATTTTATTTAAACCACCTAAATTAATTGGGATATTGTCCAACTCACTGTTTATATTGACAAAGACTGGTGTGTATTCCCTTTTCAACGAGATTGCCTCGGAAATAAAGTTTTCTTCGTGACGAATATTGTGCAATGTGGTGAGTAAATCAATTTATCACATTTTCGATAATTACAAGTCAACCTTACACCTGAAATTGTTAGGACCTTTCTTTTTCTAGACTTTTCTTTACACTGATACTATCTACGTTACGGTCTATCATGCTTGTGCTTGGAAGATCTTGAACAACTACAGATATCACACATATAAACAGCAGTGTCATCAAGAGTTGTTGCCAATGAATGAAGAAATCAGGTGTGTGTTCTGCGAACAAATTCAAGAATGAGCTAACCGAAATCGCGACTTTCTATCATGTATTTGTTTCACTGATGGGTGCATTTTCACACTTAACAATGAACCGAACGTTCAAAACGCTCGAGGTTGAACCCAAGACAATCTCCGAATCAAGCTTTCTACACGAAGCCAATATCCTCAAAAAATTAATATTTGGACAGGCATATTTAATAACAAAATTATCGGCCCTTTTGATATAGTTGATAATCTAAATTAAGAAAACTATTTGGCACTTTAGTGAGATTGACCCTGCATTAGAGGAAGTTGCCAATGAAAATGGGGAGGTCTGGTTTCAGCATGATGGTTGTCCAGCTCATATTGATGTAGATGTTAGAACATATTTAAACGACGCTTTCCCTAAGCATTGGATCGGTTGGTGTGGCACTATTAACTGGTCGATCTCCCGATTTAGCACCTACTCACAGTAATGAGATGAAGCGGTCAGTAATTGACCACTTTCCAACCTGTGGGGAAGCTACCATCGATTTAAACTATCAATGTCAAATTCACAACTTGCCAATTGTTATAAAGGGTCAAGAGCGCAAGGTAGAAACAAAAACGTTTTCCTTAATAAGCATATCTAATTAGTGAATTATCGATAATAAGTAACGACAAAACCAATAGAAAAATAGTAAGCATAACATTTATGGCTTCTCATTAAGTAAAAATTAAAAGTCGCATTGCCACGACCTTCAATATTAAACGAGAATCCGTGATGGATGTGTTTGATTTGAACTGTATAATGTTGCTTGTTCTATAATTGTGAATACAATCGTATACAAACCTCGGCAAAAGTACCATTCTCCTATCTCGAGAACTATACTTCTCTCGACAGGAATGGAACATGGTTTCTATTTTCTATTGGTAGTGGTATAACCAAACCAGGTGCGCTGACCCAAATGGATAGCATTTACGATGCTGGAGATGTAGTGCAGCGGGTCGCTAGTAAATTGTTCATTATATATATATATATATATATATATATATATATATACACACACACACACATACACACTCACGCCCGCACACACACGCACACACCCACCCACCCAAATAATTATTTTGTCCTAAATGCGCACGTGTAGATGTGTGCGAGTGCGTGTTGGAGTGCATGTGAGTGTGGGTGTACGTGTAAGTGTGCGTGTGCGTGTGCATGTGCGTATGCATGTGTGTTTATGTGTGTGCATGTTATAACAAATAAAAAATTAGGTGTGAGTGATTGGTATATTAAAAAGGTAAATTGCACCACGGTCTAGCTTAGAAAGGTGCAATACTTACAAAACTTACTGTAGGTCGATAACTCATTTATTTTCAGGTGTGAGGGAGGCAAAGATGTGTCCATAGATATAATCAGTAATGCATTTGTTTGTTTATTATTGTTGGACGCCACTCAATTTTATAGGTTCAATAATTAAAATACAACAAAAATTGAGAAAGTTGTACATTAATAACATAGATAAACTGAATAACACTAAACAACTGTATTTATATGTATATTTACGAAACCAAAATGTCTGATTAATTTCAGCATAAAATAACTAAGACGGTATTTCTCGTAAGGTTTACGATTTTAAATAATTACTAATTTAACACAAACTACATAAGCATATAATCTACCTTTACTTAAAATTCAAAACGGAATATGATCAACACTGTATTTAACAACAAAACGTACACTTGACCTATGTCAACAAAATAGGTTATGAACTTAAATGTTTTTATCTTAGAAACAAAAGTCAGCTGTTTCTATTCTGTACGACCGTATCAAAACAACACTATATTGATTTGTTATTTCCTTAAAATGTATGTTGCATTAAAAGGATATGTACTTACATTTCTCAACATAAATATAATGTATTAACTTTATTTTCAAACAGACTGTAAGTTTGAGAACTTCATTTTCTTTCTATAGGCTAAACATACGGTACGGTAGGCTAAGGCAATCTGAATTGTCTTCATTAACGTAAAAACAATATAAACGAAATGTAGACCAGGCTACAAAAGCAGGTAAACTAACAGCAAGTGGTAATGATACAAAGGTGTCCCCATTTTTAATTGTTCAAGACAAAAATTGCACTATCATGTACGCCATTTTTATGCATATTAACATCATAACGTCATGCACCACGCCTTTTGCAATGATACGAAATTAAGAGCTTTTCTTGATACAATCGGTTTTCCTTAAAGTAGAGGCGCACCCGTGTTCCCTAGTTGTTGTGTGTTTGTTTGTTCCCTATTAAATATAATATATACAAACCTTATGCAAGGGAGCAAAACTTAAAACGTAACGTAATGAATTGTAAGGTAGAAGAAGCGGAAATGCATTAAGCGTGTTGAGTTCGCATTTGCGCATAGAACAACAAAAATTAATGTGGCTAAAATATCCGTTGCAGACGATCAAAATATACACGCAGGCATTCGTAATTATGTACACTAAAGAGAAAATATCGAAATATACCAAAATTTAATTACTGAAAGAAAAAAAGATACCAACGTAATGTAAATATATTTATCAATAACACAAATTTCGAAACTTAAATTAAGAATTGGCACGTTACAGTGTGTGTGCGCGCGTGTGTGTCTGTAGCCACGACACCTTGAAATATGTGTAACCGAACGAAATGCTATATTTAGTGTTATTCTTAAAACGTTTTGGTTAAATATATTCATAAAGGTACTTTATAGGAGGCGTGAAAGTACATTTTGTGGATATCTCGAAAACCATTAGCTTTACTCCAAAAATCGAATTAACATTTATTAAAGGCAATTAAATTTTAGATAAGTTTTATTAACAAACATTTCCTATATCGTAATAAATAAACGCTAAAAAATCAAGACTACGTAAAGGACTTCTGAATATTTCGAAAACGTGTGCATGAGTGCGTGCGTGTGTTCAGGAAAATTACGTAAATTATGGAAGAATGAGAATAAAATTGCGTAAATTGCATCAATTCTCACTAAAGTATTAACTTTGTTAATTTAGGATACACAAAAATTCACTTTAACAAATTATATTAATATTTTAATTAATTTTAGATTAGATCTCATAATACGCATAAATTAAAAAAGTATATTATCTCCCTAGTTGGTATTAAATACCGTAGGAGGTAATTTTTTTTAAATTTGTATTTTCCAAAATTAAACCTCTAAACAAGTTGTGGCATGTAAAGTAAATATACCATTTTGAATTATACAAATATTTGTTCGGTAATTTTTTTTGCATATCTTTGTACACAAATTAGGGTTGTATAGTTCTTGAAATACTAGGTTTTGATTGTACAGAATTAAGTAAAATTTAATAAACTTATGAAAGTGTTTTATATTTTACTTGTTATTAACTCGATTTTTATTAAATCGACTAACATTATGGAAGGTGGGAAAGTTTTTCGAGGCGGCTGAGTCAAATTTTTTGGACATTTAGTGTAAGAGGAAGTATGAATAACTTACAAATATCCGTTCTGCGACTGATAGGCCCTTTTTACTATGTATTTGCTAATGAAAGATTGCAAATACATAAAAAAGGTATGTGTTGGCCACACTTTTTTGTTTTCGTATCAAAACGTTGCAAAGTAATCCCGGTTTATGGCATCTATGGTTATAAAGAACATATAATTCCGCAAATTAAGCATAAATTACTAGTTTTGTGAAAATAAATTTCTTAATTACAAATTTGCAAGGTTTTAAATAATAATATGTTTCTGGCATCGTCATGATAAACGCTTCTATTATTAGGATGTTGTATATTTTTCAATAACATTTTATTTGCAATATTTGCATTTTTCTGCCAACCCTTTATTCTTTAATTCAATTAGGAATATTCATTCAAGGAATATATGGATTTCAGGTTTCACCTCCTTTTTATCAATTCAATAAAACACAGTTTGGAATAAAATCAATATAGGGTAGTGGAAATTTTGTAAGAAAGAGAAAGTTTTCAAGTAAGAAGAGATTTGTTCACAAGTTTGGTCTGGAATAACAATTATATATTTATTTTCGAGTCGCGCTTGGAGGACCAAGACCTTTCAAGTTTGCGTAACATTTACAGATATGAAGTTATGGAAAAAATGTATCTATTAAAATACCAAAATGATTCTTCCTCAATTTAATTTATTTTTAAATTGTATTCACATTTCGCTGAAGTTTATACGAAAGAGACCCTTAGATGTTAATGTAATTTTTGTGGTTGAAGTTTAGATGAAAGTAAATGAGAAACTTCATCAGCATTAAATATCAAACTTAATTAGAAATTCAAATGATAATGAGATTTCATGACCTGCACCTACATTGAGAAAAGTTAGATGCTCTGTTCCATACAGCATCCGTTTAACTGATAAAGGGTCAACGTTCCGTTGTAGTAATAGAAATTTATTAGGCCATGAAGTGAGCAAATCTTTCTTGAAACATACTTTAATTATAATTTCAAAGTTAAATCTCACGCACAATAGCAATATAGATAAATAAATGGAAGCGCGAAGTGAAATTGCAGTTGCACTGTCATTACAGTTGTAATGTAAAATGTGCATGTACATATAACTCGTAGAAATATCAACCAGAAAACTGTCATTTGCATATCTGTAACAAATGTCAATGTCAACGGAAACAAATGTATATGATATTCGTATATCTTCTCTTTCCTGTTAACATCATTTTTAAAGTATGTTGATAACATTAAAGAAGTTTGTAAATTTTCATTTACTATAAATAACATTAATTCTATTTACTTATTATTATAATTGTAAAATTTTAGGTACACCTTTTTACGGTTCCACTTGGCCCACGTTCAGTGGGTATTTTATCCTATTATGCTTATGCCATTATAGTGATTCAGCCGGTTTGTATGCAATATTTACTTACCGCCTTTCCGAACACCTACAGGGTGATTTACGTAGACCGTGCATAAGGGGTTTTTCAATTTTCAGTTAGATTATAAAATTGGAAATAATCGATCATGTGCGTTATACCTAAAATATTCTTATTCCTCCAGCTATACTGGATATGCCAAAAGTCGGTCCCAACTTTTTTATTTTAAATGAAAACCTACATCCTTCTTCAAATAGTTCCTTTCACCTTCTAATTCCCAGTTAGGCAACTTAAGTTATGTTAACTTATCTATTATACATAGTTTTTGGCATTTCAATTTGGCGTAATAGCTTACGAAAAAAATTGTATCGCGCAAACCATGCTAAGCTAGGAAATCAAATTTGTGGAGCAATTAGCTGGAAGTCCAGGATAACTCTTGATTTCCCACCTATTTTTCCATTTTGTATCATATGGGTGCGGGCTATTTTCAAATGTCGTGTGCACATATGCACACAAGCACACTTGCACACATACACACGTACACACGTACACACGTACACACGTACACACGTACACACGTACACACGTACACACGTACACACGTACACACGTACACACGTACACACGTACACACGTACACACGTACACACGTACACACGTACACACGTACACACGTACACACGTACACACGTACACACGTACACACGTACACGCGTACACGCGTACACGCGTACACGCGTACACGCGTACACGTGTACACGCGTACATGCGTTTTTTTCGCTACTACTGTAAAGTATTGTCCTGTAATTGGATCAATCTGAAACCGTTGATATCAATGTTACTCTATCGATCGACAAAGTTAGCAGATCAAGAAAATCTCAAGGAATAATTAAATAAAGTACCAGATGCCCTAATCAAGAATGGATTTAATCATTATGACATTGAATGGATTCCCAACCCTTCATCAAAGACACAGCAAGAAACCGCCGTTGCCCACCGCCTGCCTGCCGTATATCAAGGAACCGACGGATTAAAGCATCAGAATTCTGGAAAAAGAGCATGAGAAATCTATATCCAAATCACATCCAAAAATAGCCAACATACTGCAAAACCCTGAGGACTACATTGATTTGCAGAACGAAGGAGTATACGAAATTCCTTACTGAGATTGCGATGTCTTACATTGGGCAGATAACTAGAAAAATAAGTGAAAGGAAACAGGAACATGTAACCGTGGTTAAGATAAACTAACCCACATCATCGCGGGCGCAGCATATAACGATCATTGATCACAAAATGTACCAGACCTTTGGCCAAGATCAAACACTCAAACAGCAAGAAGAATAAGGGAAGGCATAGACATCGAGAAGAATCCTAGGGGCATGAGTACAAAAGACGACGCATTGCGACTATCAGCATTATGGAAAAGTGTTCAGGAAAAAGGAGAAAGTTCAGAAAAACAGAAAGTGAAACTACCAGCTACAACAATGGTCCCGAAATAGGAGAAATGGTTGGATCTGGTAGTCTCTGAAAAAAAATTTGGAACAAGCATATTCTCAGAATGTGGTAAGAGTCTTCTAGTCGATTCTAGGTCAAGATAACTAATTTTGTTTAAAGTTGACGCCATGCAACTTAACACAGCAAGCGTCAACGTCATTTTCTGTTTCCTTCCATTCCATAGGCACTCCGAATCTCATACGACTTCTTTGATCACTGTCTTTGATCATTGTCTCAAATGTTTATGGCACAGTTTACAAACAATTTGGGGTATCCACGGCTTGCAATCATCCACTTTTTACAAAACTAGTTATAGGTTTTCTGCATTTTTAACTGTGTACTCGTTGCAAATGTAACAAAACACATTAGGGTTATTTAAACAGCTTCTCCGCTATGGAGACATGGTTTTACCTCGGTTTATAAAAGAAAATGTATCAATGTAATGACAAGCTACGTCTGCGAACGTACTGATTACAGCGAATATTTATAAGTGAGGTTAGAATGAAAACTGTACGTAGGAAAAATGTCAACAAAATATTTTCAGTGTTGCCAATGCATAATTCGTTTAGAACCATTAAAAGTTTGTCGGCACCAAAATTTTTTGTTTGATTTGTTGACCTGTGTAATAGTAGTATATTACGTTGGTTTGGTCACATTGAGAGAATGAACAACGCAAGATTGACGAAGCAAGTATATGTGGGTGAGGCTAGAGGTAAGGCCGTGTCTGGTAGGTGCGTAAAACTTGGCTGAATGTAGTAGAATGTATGATAAAGCAAAGAAAGATAAGGAGTTTTAAAAATAAAAGGGCATGTCAGAGACAACGTATAAATCTTGCGCAAGCTAGGGAGGTATGCGGAGATAGGAAAGCATCGAGAAATATTGTAAATGAAAAATAAATAAGAAGCAGGGATTCCTTTGCCTACCTCGCAAGGGAATGTCGTGAAAGTTAAGTTAAGGTAAGTTTGTATAAGGTTATCTATCCCGAAAATTTCTAGTTTTCAAAATATTGCAAATTAAAAATTTTTAATATGGCGATTTTGCTGTGACTTTGTTATAATGTTTACTCTTAGTTGGCTAAGACGGCCTTGAAAAACAATTGAAATCTGAAAAGATGTATGGAGTTGTCAGTGTGACACATCTGTCAGAGTTTCAGTAAAAATGATGACATATCAGTCCAAAAACAACTTAAAACTCATAAATAATAATCATATCGGACCGGTTAAATTATACAAACGAAGATTATTTAAACTTATGTATTGTTTATGGACAATGTATTTAAGTTATATCAAGAACAAGAGGTATATTAACAGTTCGATACCCGCATCAACAGAATCCAGTTAAACAAATTACAGAAATTTTCAAGGACTTTGGATACGTCAAAATAGCACAGTATTTTAAAAAGAAAATAAAAAAAATTGGATGTGGAAGTAAAAAAAGAAGTTAGGTAGGAGTGAAGAAACATTGCTTTTTAAATAACTGGCGCCCTTGAACTTGCAAACATTTTTCGCATCTATACTGTACTTGTTTATGGGTTGCTTTTCTTATTGACTCATAAATTCATTTCTTACCCGCTGCATGCAATCTTCCATAGTTGGTAAAGGAGAGTTGTACACTCGATCCTTAATTGTACCCCAAATAAAAATTCGAGCACTGAAAGATCTGGGTTGCGGCGTGGCCAAAGAAAAGGAACATTGTTGGCTATTCACCGAACGTCAAAAGTATGTTGTAATAAATTATCAACAAGATATCCACCATGTGAAGGTACGCCGTTATGTTGGTAGAACAGGTTTCTATAAACATTTACTGGCAAATTGTCTAAGTAGTCCTATTCAGAATTTCGCAAAACATTCACATAGTCTTCATTTATAATTTGATAGGCACATTTTATATCTTCCATTTAAGTTTTGTTGACAAAAATGTAGTGCCACGGCGCTGTCATTTCTTACCGCACAATAAACGTTAAAATGCCAAGATTCTTGAAAATATTGTTTTCTAAATACATTTAAATTCGAATGCTTCCAGTAATGAGAATTATGGCGACTAAATGCTACGTATTTTTTTGTAAATTGGGCCCCGTTTGTCCAAACGATATGTAAAAAAAAATTGTTTCCTTGTGCTCAAGTTATCATAAATTCACAAAATGCCACTCGCCTGAGAAAACCGGTTTCTTTTAAATGTTGCACAATGGAAAATGTGTATGGATGAAATTTATTTTTTCGCAATATCCTGTAAACTGTTGACTTGGACAACACTGACTCTAACGCCACTTGTCTTACAGACTTTGTTGGATATGCAGCAAATTATCTCAAACTAGCTATTTCAATATTTTAATTATTGACGAGCGGTTTATTTCTTTGTACTATTGCTTTGACGGATCCAAACTTCTTGAAAATCTGCATAATTTGTTTAACTGCGCATGATGATGGATTCTGCTTTTGCGAATATCGAATGGCGAATGTGTCACATGTTCTTGATGCAATTATCACCTTCTCCATGAATAATAAATAGGTTTAAATCATCTTCGTGTGAGTAATTTAGGCGCCCCGGCATGATTGTTTACAACTTTTAAATAGTAGAATGTCATAATGACAGCTTCTTACATTTATCCAGCGTTTGAATGTTTTTCAGGGCCGCGGCGATTTATCTTACCCAGCTAAGAGTAATCAAAGCCACAGCAAAATCGCTATTTAAAAATATTGAATTGGCAATATTTCGAAAACTACAAATTTTCGGAATAGACAACCTTATAAAAATTCACCCTCATTTTTAATCATTAATCAGATAAATTGAAAAAAAATTGGTGGTTGCCATTTGAAAAAATTGACTTATAGCTTTTTCTCAAGTTTATTTTTTGAACTCCCTGTATAAGTAAGTACTGACATGTCAAAAAGTCTAATAATCTAGGTAATTTTCAACAACGTACTCTAAAGTAAATATGAAAGGCTTCCTTATAGGAAAAATTAATTATTATTTTAAGGCTTGAAAACGTCATTTTTGACATAAAAACTTCATTATGTCAAAAATCCTTAAACTTTGGTATATGGCATAATATACAAAATCGGCCTAAAATTTTTAGAGAGATTCGAAAATGTAATAATATACATAGGGTGTTCCATTTAAAAAAAGCAAGTTGACATCTACTCCCAGTATAACCGGAAGTGTCACAACTGTCAAAATATTTTAATCGTATGTCCCCCACCAGCATTAGCCAAATTATCAAAATTTCTCTATGCATGGAAAGTCGTCCGTGGTCAAAAAGGTTTTAACAAATCGTGCATCTTGTCCATTTTTTTTTAAAAACCATTCACAAAAATTCTTCCGATGAGGATAGTGGGGAGCAATAGTGCATGTACTTTTGTTTACGTAAAACTTTAAATGCCTGGGTGTACGACACACCACATTCTAAACCTAACACTCGCGTACTTATTAAGGGCTGCTCATAAACTCTACCTAAAATGCTTTCATCTGGTATACGAGTAGACTGTCCGGAGTTTGCCCTTTCCTTCAAACTTTCATACTCTAATAAGTTGCGGTGAACAGTTCTAAAGGTGCTTTGATATGGGAGTCTTCTGTTTTTCCAAAAAAAGCAGTGAAGTAAACGTTTTTCTTTTGTTTTAAGGGGTGACTTCAACACATTCTGCGCGTTTTTTATTAATAAGTGCGTTATTTCTTTCTAAAATAAACCAATTAATTATCTCAACGCAAATATCTCAAGAGCTGAGCGCCAATTCGAAAAAAAACACCTGGTATAATTTTAGTTTCAAAATAAAATGTGAGTGAATAGTAACCTTTTTTCCAAAAAAGCAATTAGGTTTGCGCTTTTCTTTTGTTTGAAGTGGCGACTTCAACCCATTCTACGCCACTAATTGAAATTAGTGAGACATTAAGGTACACCAAATTTCAATTTGACCGTCTAGTTTTTAGTAAATCTTGAAGTCTTCGGCAATTTTTTTTCTTAAACATCCTGTATCTCGCTTAGGAAGCATTTTCGGAAACGCATTAATATGAATTTTGACTTATTTTGGAACCCAGAATCTCCAGTTTTCGTTTGTCGGTGATTTTAAAGTACACCCTGTATATACAGGGTGTCCGTTTTTCGATCTCTAGCATGGGGATCTCAGTTACCTGAAGAGATACAATGCCGGTTAAATTAGGGCAAAGTCGCGCATTTTGGTGTTCAATAATATGTCATTACGCAATTTCGGATGTTTTCAGAGGTTACCTTTTCAATTTTCGGTTTTTCTTTTTATACCAAAAACTGCAAAAGATGGACATTTTACTGAAACTTTATTAAGGACTTTTTACGAGAAATGCAAATATGTTACCGAAAATTTCAAGGTGCTCTTGATCTGGAAGTTGTAGTTGTTAACTTTGTTACTTTTTATTGATCTTAAGATGTCTCTTCTTTGTATTTTGGTCCTTAACGTCTTAATTATTTTTCTTCGTAAATAATGAAGATCATAGTACAGTTTTGTAAATAAAATTTTCTACAGTTTCCTATAAATAGTAGTCAAGGGGAGAAAGGTCCAGTGAACGCGACGGCCAACGTATTGTCTCCATTATTAGAAATAACTTTACGGGGGAATAATTGCAATAAATAATCAGTTATCCTTCTAATGTTATGTGGTGGAGCACCGTCTTGCTGGAACCAGATGTTATTAAAGCGGTTGAGGCAACTATTATATCAATGTAATCCGTGAGATATGTCCTTAAAAAATGCAAGTATCCATCTGCAGTTAAAGTGTCTTCATAAATGTATGGACCAATGGTTGTGTTGTCAAATAAACCGACCCACACGTTCAGAGCGAATCGTATTTGTGGTCGACGTCCTTGATGTTCATGAGTATTTTCAATCGACTAGACGTGTTCGTTATGACGATTAAACATACCTGAGTTTGTAAACTTACACTCGTCAGTAAATATGATGTTAGAAAGGAAATTTGGATTTTGTTCTAAGAGATCCATGACATTCCTACAAAACATTACTCGACGTTCATGATCTACAGGATGCAGTACGTGAGTGACATGAATCTTAAATGGGCGATATGTCTTTTAGTATACTGCATTCTAGCTGTCGCGATGTATTCATATTTGTTGCGATGGCCGGTGTGGAAGTAGAAGGATTATCTTGAATCTATTGGAAAATTATTTATGGAGATTTTTAATGATTTTTAGAAATTCGCTTACTGCTCGTCTAGCAACAGATTTTTTTGGCTAACAAAACGAACCAAATTTCAATGTAGCGATGAAAAGAAGTTTTGAGGAGGCTGCTGCCTTTTTGGATACGCTCTAGGTATGTTTGTGCAGTAATATGGGTATTTCGATGCAAAGCGTATGGGTGGGTGGGTGCGTGCGTGCGTGCGTGCGTGCGTGCGTGCGTGTGTGCGTGCGTGGGTGGGTGGGTGGCGCGTGCGTGCGTGCGTGCGTGCGTGCGTGCGTGCGTGCGTGCGTGCATATATATATATATATATATATATATATATATATATATATATATATATATATATATATATATATAATATATATATATATATATATATATATATATATATATATATATATATAATAATATATATATATATATATATATATATATATATATATATATATATAATATATATATATATATATATATATATATATATATATATATAAATGCTGTTCCCTACGCAATAGCCTAAAACTAATCCTCAACGTTAAAGGGTGCGAGGGTACGCTTTGAAGGGAGTTGTCACCTTCAAACCACGAGAGGCCTTACCTGCTTCGTTCGTACATGGTCAAGCTAAATTTCGATCAGGAAAAACATTTTCATCACATACACATACTGAAGCTTCATTTCAATGTTTGTGTGAAAAAGGTTTGCCTGACTAGGGCAACAATTACGCTTGAGCCAGCACTGGTTGGTGCATTGATTGTTGGCCAATTTTGCATTATATTTAACGAGTAAAGCATGTTTAGTATAAGATGAATTTACATGTATTCGTACATGACAGCGTAAACACAGAGACGTAGGATTTAAACTAGCAATAAATATTATGAGTGTCTACACAAACACCAATCAGTTTTACAGGATTATACAACGTTACATTTATGTTGTGTATTTTATGAAAACAAAAGTATGAGAGATCAAATGCATCTTAAGATAACATGTTTATACTTTAGATGCTAATGATACATAATTTAAAAATATGTATTGTTAATTTTTATGTGTTCTTATTAGAAAATTACCAATACTATACTTAACAAGTATGCTGATAAATATTTTCCAGCACACTCCTTATTGCAACATATAGGGTACACCGATCCTTAAGCCCTTCAACCTAAAAAACAGATAGATAAATCAAGTTTTAAAGTCTGTACATGAAAATTTGGAAACTTTGACGGAATTTGTCAACCGCTGACGATAACAGTTTAGCTACTATCAGTTATTTTGAGTCTATAATTTCTGTTGACACTTTGACACTACTTTTTACGGAATTCAATCTTGAAGTGTATTCCAAATATTCATTACTATACGGTAATTGGTTTTTAAGTGATTATTCAATCGAGTAAGTATATTCGGCTACTTGTTTACTCATCAAAATAACCCTGAGAAAAACAACCATTTCTATAGAAATTTAAAAATAGCCACAATCTAAAAATAAGTTTCAATAATCAAGGTAAATAAGCAAAAACCTTTGTAATTTTATTATGTCAGTTTTTAAATCTCGTCACGATTATTTTAGTATACCTTTGTTAAAATTCTAATTATTTAACCTCTCTTGCATTTGGTGATTGTGTCATGTTTGGTTACAACTATAAATTACTTGATTCACAATTAATGATATGTATTATAAGTGTTTTGTAACTGTGGTTTCATATTGGTTGAGTTGATCGGCCTATTTCCACAGTTTTTACTTTTTGAGCGCGACGTTTCAGAAGCGGACTCTGCTTTCGTCATCAGGTTTAATCTTGAGAAGGACTGTTTTCACACTTGAGTCGGATTCATATGCTACGATATTTTTCCCAAGCACTTGACTACTCAAGTGCCATGTATGTGGCTTCTTTGAGTTGAGAATACAACTCGCCGGAAGCTCAAAGAAGCCACATACATCACCGCACTAGTAGAAAATCCAATAAGCCAAGCTAGTGTGGAAATTAAACCCATATGGATTCCAATAATGTGCGAAGAATTTAAGCGCAATACACCTGCGCAATAAGTTACGGCACAACATGCGCAATAAACTACTGCGCAGCCACGAAAAAGTTTAATATACAAGGTGTTTCATTAAGGCTGGCCACCGGCCATATTTCAGAAACTAGTGGACATAAAAAGTGGAGAAAAAAAATTCATTATAAAAGTCGCCACGAGAAAATCCTGGAAATTATTTTTAAGTTCCGTAATTCATCGCAAGGGGGCGCAATTGAAAATTAAAAAATAAAATTATAAATTTCTCCGAAAATTCCCACATTAAGGCATACCTTTGGTAACATCGTTAGAAAGCTTAGACAATTCTGCATCATTTTGGTCTAAGGCTCATTGGCGTACCGACCTTAATAAGAGTGGGGGAAGCTATTGAATGTGTAATCATTTAAATCGCTGTTATTTTTAAACGACTTATCCGATTGTAGTAAACCTAGGCTTGTTTAGAAGAAAAAGGTAAGTACTTTTAACTGTCGCATCCATTGGTACGCGATAGCTCATAATACAATTGTTAGAGGGCGCAATTTGTAATAATACCAGTATTTTTGATTTTATTCAGAAAAATTAAATCATACGGTATAATTATGACATCATAAGCGGAAAGTAGCTTAAATTTGTAACAAAAAACGTAAATAACGCAATTTGATATCTTTATTTGTTCCAGAGTTATGGCGAAAAGAAGACTTTTTTACCGTTTAATTTAATAATTGATTGTTGCTATGGTTTCTTAAGGTGTATAGGTTGGATTAGTAACGAGGAATCTGCATTTATCATAGTCTGTGCCTCCCTTCACACTCTATCTAGGCTTAGGACTAGTCCAAACTAAGCAAATTGCAAAATTTGGAGCGTGTTTAGAGGCCAACGGGCCATAACAACGATATCAAAGTAATGATTGATTTTTGTTTAAGAACTATTAATTCTTCTTCTTGTACTGGAAACAGCTGTTTCGATTTCGTCTCGTGGAATCGAATTTATTGCAATTTCAATTCGGTGAATCATGTCCTCTCGGGTGGTTGGTCTCGTTTCGTAAACAATATCTTTTATTCTTCCCCACAAGTAGAAATCTAATACAGTTAAATCCGGGGATCTAGGTGGCCACGGGAACAAACTACCCCTTCCCATCCAGCGATTTGGGTATCTAACATTTAAGAAATCACGGACTCTTCGGGAATAGTGTGAAGGACATCCATCATGTTGATACCACAGGGATGCTCTCACGTCAAGGGAATGTCTTCTAAAAGATTGGGCAAGTCATTTTGTAAAAGTTTAAATAAGATTCACCATTTAGGTGTCCATGAAAACAAATGGTCCGATAATTCTGTCACCTAAAACACCACACCACAAATTTACACTCCATCTGTTTTGGTGATCCACTTCGCGCATCCAGTGAGGATTTGTTTGCGACCAATAATGCATATTGTGCAAATTAACTCTGCCGCAGCTAGTAAAAGTAGCCTCATCGGTCCATAAAACTTTGGAAAGGAATCGAAGATTTTCACTACACATGTCTCTCAGCCAATAGCAATAGTCGAGCCGCCTGTCAAAATCAGTGTCTGATAAAGCCTGGTGTAAAACTAGATGATAAGGATGCAGCTTAAAATCCCTTAAAATTCTGAACACAGAAGCAACACTTACACCTAGTTCTGTGGAAATCTCCTGATGCTTACGTGAGGCTCCGATTCTACGTACGCAAGAACATTAATACTATTGTCTTCATTTCTTATGCGACGTCTTCTGACAGGAAGTGGAATACGTCGTACATTTCCTGTTTGTCTTAAACGTGTTGCCATTCGCCGAAACACTTTTCTAGTGTAGTGCCTTCGATCAGGATATCTGATAGCGTATTGTCGTTCCGCAATAGTTGCATTTTGAAAACATTCATAATACACGGCAAGCATGTCGTAAGCCTCGGCATTGGTATACGACATTTTTGAAGGATAGCACTAATTTCTGATAAGGTACAATGAAACCCAAAACTAATGAAGGAAAAATTTTTACAACACAACATCAATCAAAATTAAGTAAGTTGACAACTTTTTCAATTTATTTACCTCCATGGAAACGAGCCGACTTTGTTCCGCAGCAAATTAGATTATTATTTTAAAACACACCACATTAGAATTACGCCTTAGAAGTTTTATATGATGTTATAAACGTACAGAAGAAGAATTAATAGTTGTTTTTTACAAAACGGCCGTCAATTTGAACATTTATAGATTTTCACTAGTTTTTAACAGTTGTTCATGATTTTGTACCATTCTATTGAAAAGTTTCTTAAACAAAATCAATCATTACTATGATATCGTTGTTATGGCCCGTTGGCCTCTAAACACGCTCCAAATTTTGCAATTTGCTTAGTTTGGACTAGTCCTAAGCCTAGATAGAGTGTGAAGGGAGGCACAGACTATGATAAATGCAGATTCCTCATTACTAATCCAACCTATACACCTTAAGAAACCATAGCAACAATCAATTATTAAATTAAACGGTAAAAAGTCTTCTTTTCGCCATAACTCTGGAACAAATAAAGATATCAAATTGCGTTATTTACGTTTTTTGTTACAAATTTAAGCTACTTTCCGCTTATGATGTCATAATTATACCGTATGATTTAATTTTTCTGAATAAAATCAAAAATACTGGTATTATTACAAATTGCGTCCTCTAACAATTTTATTATCAGCTATCGCGTACCAATGGATGCGACAGTTAAAAGTACTTACCTTTTTCTTCTAAACAAGCCTAGGTTTACTACAATCGGATAAGTCGTTTAAAAATAACTGCGATTTAAATCATTACACATTCAATAGCTTCCCCCACTCTTATTAAGGTCGGTACGCCAATGAGCCTTAGACCAAAATGATGCAGAATTGTCTAAGCTTTCTAACGATGTTACCAAAGGTAACACTTAATGTGGGAATTTTCGGAGAAATTTATAATTTTATTTTTTAATTTTCAATTGCGCCCCCTTGCGATGAATTACGGAACTTAAAAATAATTTCCAGGATTTTCTCGTGGCAACTTTTATAATGAATTTTTTTTCTCCACTTTTTATGTCCACTAGTTTCTGAAATATGGCCGGTGGCCAGCCTTAATGAAACACCATGTATATGTTGAGACGATATTTATAATGCTAAATATCATAGTTAGTTAGATATTGGCTCAGAGTAAAAGTTACATTAAATATAAAGTAATTGCATTGGAATTGATTAAGCATATATGTAAAGCGCAAGTTGCAGAAGTTCAAAGTAATATAAGTCTAAATACAAATGTGATTATAGGACATGTTGTTAACTAGTTAATTCAAATTTCACAAGTATTAAATTGTTATCATGTCTGAACAATATTATTTTCATGCGAATAGTTTCCGAGCATCTTCGGAAGTGTAAAGTAGGTGGTTGATTCAATAAAATGCATGTAATCCATACGAATCAGTAGATTCTAGTCTGGTAACATAAAATGCTTCTATTCTAAGACAAAAAGAAAATAAATTGTATCAATTAACATAGGAGTAGTTAACCATATGCTAACGTGTATGAAAAAAGAACAGATTTAATAAGATTCATATAACTTATAAGTGAATAATGCGAAATTATACAAATAATGTGTTAATAACTTAAATATTAGTGTGTATAGAAAGTGTTAAACTTAAATGAACATTATAGATGTAATTTAAGTGTAAACATTGAGAAACCAGTTTATGTTGATTACGAACACAGATGTTGAGATGGAAGTTTTCAAAATAAACCATAAGTGTGTTAGAAACTGATGTATCCCTATGTATTTTGGGTCATAGAATCCATTTCTGTTTATAGTTTTCCTGTAGGAAGTAGAATAAGTTAGTTATATGTAAATTTATATATGAAAATTTTCATATATGTTGAAATTTAGATAGTTTAAGAATTTTAAAAGGAAGTAGGGCAAATTTGGTATCTATGGAAACGAAATTTTGTGTAGAATTCAAAAATAATTATGTTTTTAAGATCTGTTCCCATATAAGAAAGTTATATGTAAAATTAGTAATTTACAAATTTCTGAAAAATGGTTAGCCAATCAGAATCAAGCTTTGTTATCTTTGTATAAACAAAATACTATAATTTGATTGGTTGTTAAGCAAGAAAAGCACAGGAAGTTGTTATATTTTTTTCTCATTATCTGTTAATTCTTCAAAGTGAGAACATGTCACTCGGGGTGTACATCAATTCAAATTTAAAATGAATTGCGTGTTTTGTATAACCTACAATAATGCAAGTATTAAATAATTGAAATTCTAAAATTGTCATAAGTTAAGTAAATGCGAATATTTGTCCGAGTGATGTGGTATCGTTAAACAATTGAAAGTAAATTGATTATTTCGATTAATATAAAATTATTGTAAAGAAATTAATATGGTGTTATAGTTTTAATAGAATTAAAATTAAAATGTTTCAATTAAATAAAAATCGATTGCAGATAAGATTATTGTATTTTATGATACAATAACCTTAACTTAAATTATTATATTTGAAAATATAATAAATAGAGTCAAAATGCATCTGAAAAGTGTTGAAGAAAATATTTATGCTTATGTTGTGGATCTTCCACCGCTGGATCAATATTATTTATGGAATTTGAATTACTTATGATTTGGATATTGAAACATCAATGTTGAAAATTGAAAAAGCCGAAAGAATGCAAACATAAATGTGAGCTTATGAATCATATTTTTATTTGAGGTTACGTTGAATATTATTATGTTTATCACCTATGTGCGTGTGTGTAAAGGATTTAGGTAAATTATATACTAGTCTGGAAATAGTACAACCATTCATTAATTTTATAGTGATTCAATATTATTTTAAACAGCAAAAGATACTTACCGAAAATATATCTTCGTTATTGTTTAGTCATAATGAAATAAGTGCACAAATTCAGGTCAATGATAATCGCATGCGCGCAACATGCTATATAATTACAGGTGATACAAGGTGTTTGAATAAATTTGAGAATATACAATTCTAGATTTATTTTAAAATCACAATTGATTTTAATTTTGGCAAAAGAACCTGATGTTTTTTTTTTGATACTGAACTAAAACTGAACTCTATCTCCTGAGATGCTAGTCGAGGCAATTTTATTAAACAAGTTTAACATTAATTATCATAATGAATTAATGATGGCACAACGTGCTGAAGTTGTAATCAAATAATTTATTAATGCAATTCATCTCAAAATACTTCATGAGAATCAAACGTGGTGATAATTATAATTACATTAATAAATATAAATAAAACATTGCAAGAAATTTATGAATTTCACAGATGTCAATTTTAACAAGATGAAGAGTTATGGTATTAGGAATTACAGAGAAGCTTATTTTTTTTGCATGCACATTTGTTTGTTCCACATTGAACCTTCGAAGTTTGGCAGTTTCATTTTCTAAACCTCTGTCCTTCGAACGTCAGGTATTCTGACAGTTAATTGTATTCCTTGAGCTCGCTGAACTGCATTCCTTAACAGCAAGTCACTTATAATCCCAGATTAAGTTCTGACGCGGAAACAAGTCGTGCCGCTTCTTTATAACTTTCCCTACAAGATTTTTATCGTCTACAGGTCCGCGGTCGACCCTAGGAACTTCAACCATAAGTTTCACCAACTTCAATATCTTTAAAGTTTTTTGAAGAATAGGCAGCCATCTCTTCTGCGGCGCGTTTTAAATGTGCATATGATTTTTTTCATTTCTGTACAATAATAAATTCTCGATTGTGTATCTCACAGAGTAACTGTTACCCTCAGCTCTCATCACATTCACCAGAAACGCCGCAACTAACATGGACTATATTTTTACAATTAAAGCATTTACACCATCCAGTCGCTTCGTTTTTGCATACGTAACATAAAATAATATTTTCATCATTCACGGCAGAGGCATTTAGGGGTTCGTTGTTTAAGATAATTATGTCTTCATAATTATCAAAGTTTCATCTTGAGAAGTTGGCAAGTTTTTAATTGTAGTTTCAGTTAATGCCAAGCTATAATCTACATCTGCAGTATTTTGTAAACCGTTGTTAATGTTGTTATTTCCATCTTCTAGAATGTTTTGCAAATCTTCTTCAGTTTCTAATTTTGACACCAGGCCTGAATGCTAGTACGTAGAAGTAAGACCAGTCGCAGATTGTCCAAATAAGACTTTTGGAAGGTGACTTCTTAATGCTGCAATTTTAGGAAGAATATCTTTGAAATTGGACAAAATAACAGCTAAGAGAGAATTATTGTCTTTCATCCATGCTGTCATCATATTTTCTATATCTTGGTTACACTTTTCAACACTGCCCTGGCTTTGGCGATGTCGTGGTCGCCCGTGCACTACGTATATGTCGACGATAAAGCTACTGACTCCTTTATTATATCCGCAGTAAACTCTCTACCATTATCGCTTTGTAAAATGTTGGGACACCCTACTTCCAATAATATTTTCAGTAGTTCAGCGGCTACTTCAGTTGCACGTTTAGATGTCAGGGGCTCAGAAAGCAAAACTTAGTCGTATGTTCATGATAATTCAATAACCATTTGTAGCTATTATCTGCCGCAGACTGTAGATCAACAATATCGATCTGGCCTTTTTTATTGAAATCTTCTGTAACTATTGGACGAACATCTATGCCGGTTTTTTTGAAGCTTTTTTTCTTCATTCATGTGTTGCACAGCTTAAGAAATGCTTTTATTGAAAATACTGGAGTAGGGTACTTGTCTTTAAAGGCGTAGATAATTTTATCTCAACCGCCATGACCAGTTGATATATGTGTCTTTAATATATAATCATAGTATTCTTCGCTTGGAATAATCCGTGCAAGTGGCGACGAGAGGGTATTTCGCTTTAAGATGAGAACTTTGTTATCACCTACCTTCATACCGTAATATTTCTGGCCGTAATGATACTGTGCATTTGAAGGCTTCCGTTTTTGAGATTTAGAAAGCGCAAATTCCTGTACTAGTCGTAACACATTTTGAATCCTTCCCAATGTCCATTCCAATTTTGTGTTTATTGTCAAATTGACTGCCGTAATATATCCGTAGTTCTTCGTAAAACTGCTCTTTCGATTCAATGTGTTCATTTGAAGGCGGTGCGATATCTAATTGGTTGTCGCCTATTATAGAATAGATGCATCACAACTACGAGATGAAATTAGTAAAAAAATTGCCCAACAAACAATAAGCATTACCTACAGCTTAATCAACACACACTACACAAAATACGTGGAGTTCTTGTAGTTTACGATAGGTTAAGACAAATTAATAATTACTCAACACAAAGCTCACAAAACACGTGGAACTCGTATGCTTTATCGGCTCGTACAAACCTGCCGGTGAGGTGCTGCAGTCCCCTTTCGTCTCAAACCCCGTGAAAAGTAGATCGCTTACAACTGTAACAACAACTTTCCGAAAACTTGTAAATTTCCGTAAACAGAGATCATTAAACTAGGAAAGTTGTCAGAAATATCTTACAAGTATACTAAGGTGGCTCAATTGTCTTACAAGATTACTTAAATCTATCAAGAAATATGTGGATTTTATAGTCGTTTGACAAATTTCCGGGCGCTTGCAAATTTCCTTGGAAACTTGTAGGTTTACGGATACAACATTTCTGCGACATATGTCTATATAAACATGTAGTTATATATATATATATATATATATATATATATATATATATATATATATATATATATATATATATATTAAGCCGTAATTTGAGAATGGCTTTCGGTATATTTTATTTTTGTAACTAATAGGGGTTAAGGGCGGAAAAACATGTTAGGGTAGAAACAAGCAGGTGTACGCACAATGCTTTATTGCCTGGGACCGTAACGAATCCTTGAAAGTTGCTGTAGGCACATTCTTGTGGTAAAAACTACATAAATGTAATAATTAATTGCGTCGGAACATAGCGCAAATTCAAGGGAATCTTTGTTTGTTACTAGGAAATTTAGCATTAAATGTAGGGTTTCTTACGGACGAATGCACATTCTTGAAATTAAAATTTCGTTCAATAATTAATATGAAACTGTTCCAATGTAAGGTTTCTTGTTTTTTTATTACTTTTGAAAGACGGAGGTTGATTTTCGGGAGTAAAGATAGTGAGTTTGAAATCGAAGGGGAAGGCAGTTGCTGTTGAAATTTTGATTGAGCCAGATTGCTTTGATTGTTTTAATTAGAAACTTCGATTGTAAATCGTTCGGTCTATAAATATTTTGTCGTGTACCTTTTAGAAAAACTAAAATGCTAATTGGGCCTTTTCTTTTTGTATAGGTTTTAATGTAAGTTTTTTCAAAAATTAATCTATAATTAATCTCCGCGGCGCCGAGTTTTAAACCGTGTATCTTAACTCGTCGTATTGGTGGTAAAGTGTTTAACTAAAGGGAATATATTCAAGTGTGAATAGGTATTTTTAATGTAATTAAAGCTCGCAGTATACAATTCTACAAGCCTATGTAACGTATTAAAAATCAAACATTCCTTTGCAAAGGTATCCCATTCGCACGCGGGCTCAGTAAGCGGAAATCTGCTAAAATAAAATACTGTACAGGGCCCCCTCACTCATGTACTTGGGTGAATTAGCATTGTTGTGGGTGTGCACGAACGGGTACAGGATAAAGCTTGGTTATAATTGTAAATAGGCAATTACTGAGTATTTACATACTCCCGGGCCTAGATGACCATTACAACATCTCGAATTTTATTTTTATTGTTTTATTGTTGTACAGATAAATGTGTAACCTGAGAAAGGGACGTTGTATTTTTTTAACGCACTCAAACTTATATATTGGTCACGATGTTATGATCTATTTATAACTTACCCTTTTGTTTCATGAGTTTTTTTGTCTTTGATTCAGTCTGGTTAATCCGAAGTGTAATTAGAATTGTAAATAAGTGCAGAAGATTTTAGGTGGTGGTTGCCGAAGTTATTTTGTGGAAAAGTTTCTATAAATGTAGGTCGAAATATGCTTCGTTTCCGAGGTAATGAGTGTTTAAATTTGAATTTTTTATTCATTTTTATTTATTATTTCAAAGAG
The DNA here is from genome assembly GCA_036346205.1 of Vesta saturnalis. Classification (NCBI taxonomy): domain Eukaryota; kingdom Metazoa; phylum Arthropoda; class Insecta; order Coleoptera; family Lampyridae; genus Vesta; species Vesta saturnalis. Next base: position 8,382,516 of record JARFJB010000821.1, read on the forward strand.
TTTTAAAGATGTGAGCTCCAAATTTGCAAAAGCCTGTGGGTAGGGTGCTGTCAATATTTCTAAAAAGTTTTATAATCTAATACAGTAAGATTACACCAAAACAATAACACAAAACAACAGTAATAAAAATAATTTTAAATAGGCGCAAACAGATGTTCAAAATTACCTCAGTCACACGTCATATAAGAGACAACTCTTCGCCCCATTGACTGTCATATTCGCCGAAATATTCCTACTGTATTTCTTATTGTCACACAGCCGGTTATACGATTCCTAAGGACTTCAACATTTTCGACGGGATTGTTGTAAACTAATGACCTGAAAAAACCCCAAATGCAGAAATCTAAAAAATTTAATTCAGGAGAGCGAGCTGGCCAATGTTGCGTACCTTCCGTACCTATCCAACGATTTGGATACACTGTATCTAAGTGAAGACGTACATTAATGCTAAAATGCATACATTTTGTCTGAGGTGAAGAGGAATTTCTCAAAAAGTGCAGGCAACTCTTTCTGTAGGAAGTGATGTAAGATTCACCATTTAATCGCAATGGGAGGAAATATGGACCAATTAAATGATCATAAAGTACTTCAAGCCACACATTTACAGAAAATAGAGGTTGAAAATGCGCTTGAAAGATTCCATGTGGATTTTCATCAGCCCATATGTGATTGTTATGAAAATTTCATATAGAATCTCTCGAAAAACTCGCCAGCAAACAAAACGCCATTTAAAAAATTAGGATTTTGAACAGTTACATTGAGAATTAATTGGCAAAAAACGTGAGGCGGTAACAAGGTGATTCAGAATCTATATCGAAAACTGCCTCTTCTAGTTGCACAGTTCGTACTTCTCGCGGCACCCAGTCAGCAGTTCGTTTCATAAATGTACCATTTTCGTTGGTGAAGGCGTTACGTGAGGAGGTATCCTACATTCTGGATACAACTGAGCAAACAGTTGTCGACCTTACAGGCCATTTCATTACTTCGACCATAGGCAAAATGCATATTTCCCATTTCCGCGTTTGAAAAATTTTCCATTTTTTTAACACACGAAAATTATTCACTTATTGATATTGATATTGTAGTAAACCAATAATGAAAAAATGCTAATTTGACATTTTGACGGGATGGTTGTATTTTATTTAAAAATATTGACAGCAACCTACTAGATAATGTATTAATAGAAATTAAAAATACACAATTTTCGATAAAAAATGTTTTATTTTTTTTTGCTCAAAACCGCCTCCTGCGAAAAAAATTTAAGAGACCAATTTAATTCAGAATTGATGGCTGACTTCCACAAAAATATCAAAATGGAAAAAAGTCATTAGCACGACATTCTTGTTTATTAAAAACGTTCCAATCTCGCAGGAACGCCACTGGTGCCATTAGAAATATTCAGATTACTCCAAAAAATGCACATTTATCCCTACAAAGCGTTTTGCAAATTTCGAGTCAATATCTTTTAAAACTCTTTGAAATAATTAATTAAAATTTAAAACTTAAACACTGTATCTCGGAAATGAGGCATATTTCGACCTACATTTATAGGAACTCTATTCCCAAAATAACTTTGGCAATCACCCCCCCAAAAACATTGGCACTTATTTACCCTACATATATATATATATATATATATATATATATATATATATATATATATATATATATATATATATACTGGGTTCCCATATTAGACTATACAATTTAAAAGTCGAATAAAAACTTTCTAATCCAAGTAAATTAACTTTTTAATGGACTAATATGTAGCTTATTCTGTGGGATTTATGACTAAAGTAAATAACAATTCAAGTTTTAAAGATCAAGGAGGCGCCTGTCTATAAACAACGACTTAAGTGTTTCTGTCAAATATGCGTTATACGCAAACGATATAATTGCTCCAGTTTAACAATTTTCATTGCATTATGAATTATTCGATTCAAGAGCGTGTGTTTTCTGTGGAAGTCTACATTAGAATTGGTTCATTTGAAGAAGTTCGGCGTGCATTTCGACGGCAGTTTGGAAACAATAATAGGGGCGATGCACCAACACGCTTTACAATTGCGGCGTGGGTTCGTCATTGGCGTGAAAATGGCTCTGTGCAAAACATTAAAAGCCTGGACGTCGAAGAACGGTGCGTACGCCTGAAAATATTGAACGAGTGAGAGCTGCCTTTACAAGAAGTCCTAAGAGATCGGCTAATCGGCAATCACTTGCCCTAGGAATATCTAAGGAAGTATCCACAGAATTCTGCATAAAGATATAAAATTTCACCCTATAAATATCAAATGGCGCATAACCTCAGTGATCTAGACAAAGGAGCGAGGGTGACATTTTGTGAAGAATTTTTACATCAGCATCGTGGAGAAATTCTTAATTTGCTAATGAGCGACGAAGCAAATTTTCATTTGGACGGTGTTGTTAACAAGCAAAACTTTAGATACTGGGGACTAGAAAATCCTCACGAACTGTTTACCAAAAACCCCCACAGTCCAAAAGTCGTTGTTTGGTGCGGTGTAGCATCATTTGGAATTATCGGTCCTTATTTTTTTGAGGCTGAAAAAAACCGTTCTGTTACAGTTAATTCCGAACGCTACATAAACATGTTGCAAACGTTTCTTATCCCAGAACTAATTAGACGAGGACTAAATGGCGCCATATTATTCCAGCAAGATGGAGCAACGGCTCACACAGCCAGAAACACTATGAGAATTTTGCGAGATTTTTTTGACGGCCGTATAATTTCCCGATTTGTAAATTTGAATTGGCCCCCGAGATCTCCCGATTTAACGGCCCCCGATTTTTTTCTCTGGGGATACCTAAAGCAAAAAGTTTTTGCAAGTCGTCCCGCAACAATTCCGGAGCTGAAGGAGCAGATTCGAAATGAAATTGCAGGAATAAATGGAGATTTGCTTCGCCGAGTGATAAATTTTGAACTTAGAATTCAAAAATGCATTGAAGTCGAAGGAGGGCATTTGGAAGACATGATCTTTAAAACTTGAATTTTTATTTACTTTAGTCATAAATCCCAAAGAATAAGCTACATATTAGTCCATTAAAAAGTTAATTTACTTTGATTAGAAAGTTTTTATTCGACTTTTAAATTGTATAGTCTAAAATGGGGAACCCTGTATATATATAGAAAAATATAATCAGTGGATTTTTCATATCTTGGTAGTACTAATGCTAATGTTTCCAAATTATGTTATTTATATATTTTTATGTAAAAAATGCGAGAATGTACGTAACTGATATTTGGCTAGGGTTGCAAAACACATGTTGGGGTTTGAGTAGCAGGTATACGCTGCTTTACTGAAGGGGCGTAACGAATAATTGGAAATTCTTATGCGTCGATTCTTAATCTAAAAATATCACTAGTTAGTGATTAAGTACTAACGGCACCGACCGCGATCAAGAGATATCATTGCTTATTACTTGGAAACTCGAGACCTAAATGTAGGGTTTGTTACGGACAAATGCATATTTTTAAAATTAAGATGTCGCGCAATAATTAATATGAAACTGTTCCAACGTAAATTAATGTTTCTTGTTTTTTATTACTTTTGAAAAATGGGGGTTGATTGCGGAACTAAAGATAGTTAGGCTTGAAATCTGGGGAAAGGTAGTTAGGGTTAGAATGTCAACCGAGCCAGATCGAGAAATAATTGAATTAAAATAATTCTTGCGTGTACGTTTTCTTATGGATTAGCCAACGCTAATTTGTCATTTCTTTCGTTTGTTACTTTTAATGTGTTTTCCAAATATTAATCTATAAATAACAGTCACCCTGTTTGAAGTCAAACCGCGTATGTTAACGATTTGTGTCTGTGATCAATTAAAGGAATACATATTCAAGTGCAAGTAGATATTTTTATAGAAATTATGGCAGGCAGTAAATGATCCTACAAACCTATATAACCTATTAAAAATCGAGCATTGCCTTGCAAAGGTGCACGCGGCCTCCTTCAGCTGAAAGCTGCGAAAATAAAAGGCAGTACAGGACTCCCTTACACTGGTATTGGTGTGAAGTAGCATTGTTGGTTGTTGGTTATATTTACATGATACCGCTTTGGTTATTAATTTTAAAAGGCAATTGTCAAGTGGGTACACACTCCCGAAACCAGATAACCATTACACACCTCGAATTTTATTTTTATTGTTTGTATTTGTTGTATAGATGGATGTGTAACTTGAGAAAGGGGTGCTGTATTTTTCTAACGCACTCAAATTCATATATCGGTCACCATGTTGTGATCTATTTACAACTTAGCTTTGTAAGGATTTGTATTTGTTGTATAGATGGATGTGTAACTTGAGAAAGGGGTTCTGTATTTTTCTAACGCACTCAAATTCATATATCGGTCACCATGTTGTGATCTATTTATAACTTACCTTTGTAAGGATTTGTTTTAATGAGTTTTTTTTTGTCAGTTGTTATGTAGAATTGTTTGCCTGCGAACTGATTTCTATTTATTTGCAATTGGTTGTAATTTTTCATATGTATTTTGTGCTTTAGTGGTCACTAAGCAATTGTGTACGTGTAAATTCCTTGTCTATTTTCATTTGTTTTACTGTTGTATTTTATATGTACCGCAATTTGCTTTATTGTTTTATGTGCTTATTTACTTAAAGACCGGCATGATTGGTGTTAACGGGCCACATGTTTGATATTATGATTTTAATTTTGATAATTTATGACACAATTGTGGGGTTTCTTTTTTTTATTGTTGTTTTTCTGTGTAACTAAACTGCATTTTATTTATTTTTCTCTTAACGTTATTATTTTGTACGCACTTTAACCTGATTTAATGGTGTTTTGTTATATATTTAACCCTTTCATTTTTTTCTGTTATTTGATTTATTAATGTACTTGTGCAATCAGTTCTTTATGGATAAAGTGGGTTTTATTGGTGGTTCTTTTCCACAATAGTACACTAACGGGCTGAACCACCATTGCGAAAAGCTCGTTGATTATAATTTGAGTCGTTTCATTGTTTTTTACCTGCCTCTCATGATGCAATACTAACCTTATCCAGCCTATCTAATTCAGATAGCACAACGTACCCACCACTAGACAGTCACTTCGTTTGATCAGATTTGAGGTTTATGAGTAATTAAATATCAGACTTCTAAATAAATTCTAATCTTTTAATTATCGCCACTAACAATATTGTCAGTCAGTCAGGATAAATCACTTAGCGATTGTTTTGTTCTTGAATTTGTATTATTGCAATAAGTTCAAATTATGCTTTTCAAGATAGGGTAACTGGGGACGCTACAATATATATATATATATATATATATATATATATATATATATATATATATATACATATTTTCTTTAAAACTTGTGTAATTAAACGTAAAAAAAAATTAATTCAACGTTTCGGGAACGTCCTTTGTTCCCTTTGTCAAGAATTTATTTGACAATTACAGAAATTGAAATAAGGTAACTATTTTTAACAAGTACAAAATATGAAACAAGGTAACTAATTTAAATGTGATCTGGACGAGTGTGTTTGACTTCGGGTAGTTGGTCTAGTATGTGATGTAGCAGGTGCAGAAGTGGGGACGCCAGGAATAGTTGCAGCATAAGTGTTTGACATTTCTGGAAGATTTGGAGTTGGTTGAAATGTAGAATCAACTTGTTTAATGATATTCTTCCAAATTTGTGGCATTCTAGAAGTGTCATCTCGTTTATTGAGGGCGTTTGGTGTTCTTTCAATTTCAACTGCTTCTCTAATAATTCTTTCTTGTAAGGTATATAGAGGTGCAATTAAACGGATATTGTTGGTATTAATTTGGTGTCCTGTATCTAAATGATGTGTATCTAAAGACGATGAAGGATTGTGCTGCTTAATTGCTAGTTGGTGTTCATCGGCTCTCGCATATAATATTCTGTTAGTTTGTCCTATATAAGTTCTTCGACAGTTGTTGCACGGTATCTCATACACTCCTTGGCTTTCATTAGGAATTTTGTCTTTGGGGTTTCTTAAAAGTTGGGACAAAGTTGAATGTGGTTTGAATACCGGTCTGAAGTCGTTTTTGGGAAATTTCTTTGCTATTCTGTCTGTAATTTCCTTTATATAAGGTAGAATAACAGGAATCTTTCGTTCATTGTTTGACAAGTTATTATTTCTTGGTCTTCTTATTTCGTTGGTAATTTTCAATATTTCTTGATCTTTGTATCCATTTTGAACTAGTATTTTATTAATAGTCTTCATCTCTTCTGTTCTAGAATTTTGGTCAGATAAGTGGTAAGAGCGATATATCAAGGATTTCATAACGCTACGTAATTGACCAGGATGGTGATGCGAGAGAGAGTTCAAGTATCTATTCGTGTGTTGGTTTTCGATAAACTTTGTGTGTAAATTTACCATTAGGAAGTCTTGTTATTAGGGTGTCCAAAAAAAGGAGTGAATTATTTTCTTCAACTTCCATAGTAAATTTGATGTTGTCGTGAATGTTGTTAATATGTCCTAGAAAATGGTTCAAGTTTCTTTTTCCATGGGGCCAAACTACAAATGTGTCGTCAACATAACGAAACCAACATTTAGGTTTTAAATCTGTTTCTATTTAGATTTCCACAAGTATTCATGTTTAAGTAAGACATTAATGGTTCTAATAAGATTTTATTCAAAACAAGCCTTGCCCTTTTAAGAAAAGCGATTGCCAATGAAAGGGCTAAACTGGACTATCTCAACCGTACCCTTTATGACACATTCCAAACTTTACATGCTATCAAAATTCACCCTTTCATATTCGATACGGTAGATTGTCTCATTGAAATAACTGTAGAATTGTCCTTGATGATAAAAACTAACCGACAGAAACAAAAATTTGAACGTCTGTCTCATACATCGCAGGCAAATAATGTAGAACCGTTAAGGACAGTACACAATTTCAGTGACAAAGAACTTAATAATAATATTCTAAATGTTTTAGGTAAAGGGTTCAATTTTACCATCACTCCTAAACGGATTCCCGTAGAAAACATCATCACTAACGTGGAATACGCCTTAAAAGATACAGAATCTACGGTAGCTGACGAAATTAGACTCAACGTAGCACACATTCTTCAGAACTGCAAACTTCCCAAACAAAATATCACCAAACAAGACCTCCAAATGTTACACCAAATCAAAAATGACGACCAAATATTAATACTACCCGCTGACAAAGGAAACACTACTGTCATTGTCAACTCTAAAGACTATCACCACAAGATGTCTGAACTGCTAACTTCTTCAGAATATAAGAAAAATCAGTGCAATCCTACCACCTACATAGAAAAACAACAAAATCTATCATTAATTCTACAAAATTAGACAAAGAAACAAAACAGAAACTGATTCCAAGAGAGAAGAGTTCAAGAATCCCCAAAATATACGGACTCCCAAAAATACATAAGGAAAACTGGCCATTACGCCCTATCGTCAGTGCATTCAATTCTCCGACTCATGACCTTGCTCGTTATCTAGCCAAAGTTATTCAATCGATTTGTGAAAATGCTGTATCCTACATCAAAAACTCTTGGCTCCAAATGACATTTTAGTTAGCTTCGATATAACGTCACTTTTCACCAAAATACCTATTGAAGACACGATGAAAATTCTACAAGAAAAGCACTCAATAAACCAAGACATACTCAAATTGATAAACCACTGCATGCACTCAACCTATTTTACATACAAAGGACAATTCTACAAGCAAATTCAAGGAACACCTATGGGCTCGCCTCTCTCTCCAGCTTTTGCGAATGTATATATGGAACATTTTGAAACCATTGCTTTAAATTCTGCAGATTTAAAACCTAAATGTTGGTTTCGTTATGTTGACGACACATTTGTAGTTTGGCCCCATGGAAAAGGAAACTTGAACCATTTTCTAGGACATATTAACAACATTCACGACAACATCAAATTTACTATGGAAGTTGAAGAAAATAATTCACTCCCTTTTTTGGACACCCTAATAACAAGACTTCCTAATGGTAAATTTACACACAAAGTTTATCGAAAACCAACACCTACGAATAGATACTTGAACTCTCTCTCGCATCACCATCCTGGTCAATTACGTAGCTTTATCAAATCCTTGATATATCGCTCTTACCACTTATCTGACCAAAATTCTAGAATAGAAGAGATGAAGACTATTAATAAAATACTAGTTCAAAATGGATAGAAAGATCAAGAAATATTGAAAATTACCAACGAAATAAGAAGACCAAGAAATAATAACTTGTCAAACAATGAACGAAAGATTCCTGTTATTCTACCTTATATAAAGGAAATTACAGACAGAATAGCAAAGAAATTTCCCAAAAACGACTTCAGACCGGTATTCAAACCACATTCAACTTTGTCCCAACTTTTAAGAAACCCCAAAGACAAAATTCCTAATGAAACCCAAGGAGTGTATGAGATACCGTGCAACAACTGTCGAAGAACTTATATAGGACAAACTAACAGAATATTATATGCGAGAACCGATGAACACCAACTAGCAATTAAGCAGCACAATCCTTCATCGTCTTTAGCTACACATCATTTAGATACAGGACACCAAATTAATACCAACAATATCCGTTTAATTGCACCTCTATATACCTTACAAGAAAGAATTATTAGAGAAGCAGTTGAAATTGAAAGAAGACCAAACGCCCTCAATAAACGAGATGACACTTCTAGAATGCCACAAATTTGGAAGAATATCATTAAACAAGTTGATTCTACATTTCAACCAACTCCAAATCTTCCAGAAATGTCAAACACTTATGCTGCAACTATTCCTGGCGTCCCCACTTCTGCACCTGCTACATCACATACTAGACCAACTACCCGAACTCAAACACACTCGTCCAGATCACATTTAAATTAGTTACCTTGTTTCATATTTTGTACTTGTTAAAAATAGTTACCTTATTTCAATTTCTGTAATTGTCAAATAAATTCTTGACAAAGGGAACAAAGGACGTTCCCGAAACGTTGAATTAATTTTTACGTTTAATTACACAAGTTTTAAAGAAAAAATGTCTTATTTAAACATGAATACTTGTGGAAATCTAAATAGAAACGTATATATATATATATATATATATATATATATATATATATATATATATATATATATATATATATATATGTATATTCACACATACTAAGCAGCTTGACTAATATTAAATTATATTTAGCATTTACATCAATTCTACATACATAAAGACAAAATTTACATCGATTGGGGCTTGTGTCTAGATAACACAGTTGGTTAATGCGGTACTCTAGCAAAGTGCAGGTCGCAGGTTTAAATCCTACTCGAGGTGAACTTTGTATTTATGTATGTAATAGAATTAATAATAATTTTTAAATACAGAATTAATTTTGGACTTATTCGTTCCTAACAAAACTTATGATAATTTAATATCAGTCAAGTTGCTTTGGTATGTGTGAATCCTTGCGATATTGCAGGCTCACATTCCATTAATATAAGTAATTTGATTGTAATCTTTTTATACTTAGAATTTACATCAATTCTACATACATAAGGATAAAATTTACATCGATTGGGGTTTGTATCTCGGTAGCACAGTTGGTTAGTGCGGTACTCTGGCAAAGTACAGGTCAAAGGTTCCAATCCTACTCGAGGTAAACTTTTTATTTATGTATTTAATAAAATTATTAATAATTTTTAAATACATATTTACTTTTGAACTTGTTCATTCAGAATTTAAACCAATAATATAATTTAATAAAACCTTTTGGTTGTTTGTTAATCAAGTCCGATTCAGAAAATATCTTTTGAGATGTATTTTATTTGAAAGGGGAGCTGTTTTTCCGCAAAACATTCATAAATAACTAGCCTAATACATTTTAATTTTCATTTCCTTCAGGCTGATGAAAGCACAAGCTATATTTTATCAGATTAAAGGTGCGCGTTGAAATATTTTCCTTTAAATCAATTTAAGCTTTCTTTTAAGAAAAACAAAAATTTCAAAGGAAAATGTCAAGTGGCATTTTCTAATCTTTACTTCACAGTTAATTAATCAACGCTATTTAAGCAAAAGAGTAGATGAAGACCTTTTAATTCAATCCTGTCAGTTTCAATGGCACTTGACATCACTGCAGCCGTTAATTCATTAATGAATAATTAAGTTCGTGAAGTGGATGCAGCATTATTTGACATTATAAGTTGCTTAAAAATATACCGTGTAATTATTTAGGTAAGATGACAGAGCAAGCAACAAAAGGAAACCTCACTCAATCCCAAGGCATGTGATTATGCTTGTAGAAAAAAATTGATTTAATGGAATATAATTAAAGGATAAGAATCTAAGTAGAAATTTTACTACACTTTGCACAATGTACAATTTAAATCGCTATATCAACAGATTTATCAATTAAATGGCAGGAAATGCGAGAGAATTAGATCTTTCATTTTAATTTGCAGTTGTCAGTCAGTGCGTACAAGTGATGTTTGTTACCTAACATCAATAAAGCTTCCTGAACTGTTTTTTAAATTAATATGAAAGCTGTTCATTCACTCTATATTTATGTATCCTGACCTCTCTTATTTGGGACAAAGGAAATTTAACTGAGTGTGCGCTGTAAAGTTGACAACCCTACTAACTTGATTCCTTTGTTCAGAACTGCCCTTTTGGCTTTCTACATACAGACGAATTTCCTCATTTCCTCGCTTTTACGTACTACGGATGTGAATTCATTATTATTATTATACTAGTAGGGCTTTCAGTGAATGAGGACTCTTTCTAAGATACAGATTAAAGCGAGGGAGCCTTTATCTGTAATGAATATTTTTATATTTATGTAGAAATCTAGAACACTTTGACTAATTTCCGACCATTTTTAGAAGAAATCGTAAATGAAACAAATAAGGAAAAGCTGTTTTGCCAAGATACGTTATGTTTTGCAAACGTAATCTAAAAGTTTGCAAGGGTAAGAAATTTAGTTCAACGATCTTGAAAAATCGTTTCAGTAAATGAAAGTATTTTAAATTCATTTCTGTTTCGCAATTTTCAATGTTTTGCCTGTAGGATGCGTAGGGATTTTTATTTAGAAATATTTCCGTGAAAATGATGCAAGCGTAATCATTTCTTACAGCGATTGCATCATGTACACCAGTCAAAAGCAAGAGGGTGGAAATCTATTCCTTTTACATAATGGACCTATCTTCTACATTGTGCGCTTTATACGCTAAACAGAAAGGACGCCAAATGTTTGACAGAACAATCAAGAGGGGTTAAAGGGCTGATTAGTTGGCATGTCAAATCGTGTTGGTGTCGCACAAAGGATCATCATTAAATTGCTTTAATTAATAAACTTAACAGTAAATTTTATTATAGTAAATCTAGAATTTAAGTCAAACTGGTGAGATCTCCTTAATATAATAAAAATTCAAGACGTGAATGTTTAGATCCGAGTAAACGTAAAAGTTTTCGTAATAACTAGAAACAGTATCAAAATTACAAGATTCGAGTTCCATTTTGTTACATTTCTCTTTGTTTATATAGATTCGACACAGTTTTTCGTATGTAATTTCCATTAGTGTTGCTTTGAAGTTTACGGTTACCATTTTTTATCAAAACAAAGTATTTTGTTACATTTATAAAAATATTTTTTGCAATAGATGTTCCTCATTTCCCTTTCATAAAAAACAAATGTATTTTGTTGTATTTATCATACACTCTAAAGTTATAAAAATAAAACACAGCTTCATGATACATCGTGACTATTGAAATTACACAATGTGACTTTGGTAAAATATTACCTGCTTGAAAACTTGATTAAGTATTCAAATCTGGTAGAAATGTTTGATCATGACATGAACTATAGTTACATTTGCAGCATTGAGGACATAGGAGGTACGTTAAATCGCCCCCAACCCCACTTTCTATTTATTGAATCTTGTTCAACAAAACGGAATTTTTTCTTTACACTTCGCGTACACTTGTATTATACCATTATGCACTAAAAGTTTGGATTGAACTTCTTCACAAACATCCAATAATCGACTTCAATGATTATTAACTGTCCCCTCCCCACTTTCAATTTATTGACGATTCTTCACGTTGTTTGATTGCGCACCCTTTGGACAACATACAGTGTGTCCAGAAACTCTCCTGACAAACGGAAACTACACATACTAGACATGATTTTGTGTCGATTTAACCTAAATTACCTTAATCCAAAAATGCCTCCTAAGGGAGCTAGAGCCCTTTGAAGATGGCAACGTCAAATCACTTTCTGTTAAATATCTCAAAAACACCGCTACGTAATAAGTTCAAACTTGGCACAACGAATAAGTCGATAATGACAAACCGGCTACTGAGAACATAATTTTCTTATTGCCATCAGACGCGGTCCACAGATTTTATTTTAGTTTTTTATTTTTTTTTAATGGATTTTACATCAAATTTAAAAACTTTACGATATTTTCCATACAAAACGTGCTCTTAGTTGAAATCGCTATCTCGTACATTACTAAATTATGTTTTCAATGTCTGGTTGGCTGTGATAAATCAACAAAGGGTGTCTGACTTTAATTGTTTTTATTAATTATTTAATTTGCTGTAAAATTTTGTGGAAACCATGATTCATAAAACAAATGTTTTATTTTCTAAAGATAGTATAATACAATTTATGTATCTAACATAAAAAAATAACATTAAGGGCAACTAACAACAAGAAGAACAGAATGAATTTTTATAACATATGTTCTATATGATGACCATTTGTCTCAATACATAAATCTATTCTTTTCTGTAAAGATTGTCTAATTCTTGCAAAAATTCCACGATTATTTCTAATGTCATTGTAAGCGTCTTCAATTCTTTCCCATAACTGATCACGTGTATCTATTGAAACAGCATAAACTAATAATTTTAAGTATCCCCAAGTGCAGAAACCACAGGGCTTTAAGTCTGGGGATCTTGCAGGTCAATTGACTGGACCACCTCTTCCAATCGATTGATTACCATAACTATTCTTAAGAAATTGACGAACTTCTGCACTAAAATGAGCTGGAGAACCATCGTGCAAAAACCATAAATTCTCTCTGATCATCAGGGGAACGTCGTCTGTTAAATCAGGTAAAACATTTTCCAAAAAATGAAGATACACATGTCCCGTTAAACGGCTAGATAACTCTACAGGTCCCAGCAACTGATTACCGATTACACCTGTCCGGACATTAATACTAAATCTTTGCTGGAGCTTAGTCTTTTTCATTTCATGAGGATTTTCGTTAATGTATGTGTAATGGTGTGCATTATGTAAATTAAAAATCATATCCCAGCTAATGCTAGCTTCATCGCAAAATAAAATATTAGAAAACAAATTAGGGTCCTGATTCTTTTTGTTCCTCAACCAGTTTGAAAACTCTACGCGGGCAGAGAAATCGCATTAACCCTCTAAAAATGAAATGGATTAGAGATTCCTAGATGAATAATGTTCCATATGGAAGATTTGGAAATATTAGTATACATAGCAGAGAGTCTTCCGGTGCTAATCTCAGGATACTTTTCAATTTCCATCAAAACCTCGTCTTCGTATTCTTCTGTAACATCAATGTGTCTTACCAGTTTCAGTATTCTTAGGAACTATTGCGCCACTTCCTCTTATTGTTTGGTGTAACACTGTAAATTTGAGTGACTGAGATGCCTTCTGTTTGGAAATGTTTCCGCGTATCTTCATTCTGCTGCACGAGCGTTACACTGTACTTCCCCATAAACTAATTGCATGTCATTGGAAAAACTAACCATTCTGTTGTAAAGTAACAAATTTTTATCTTTTTAATACAACAATAACTGTTTGACATCAAAACAATTTGACGTAACGTCAGATTTTGTTGATTTGTCACAGCCAACTAGGCATTGTAAACATAATTTGGTAATGAAACGGTATTTTCTGCCAGAAACACAAAAAGTTTAAATTGATTTTACTCGCAAACGGTACGAGATAGCGATTTCAACTAAGAGCACATTTTGTATGGAAAGTTTTTAAATTTGATGTAAAATCCATTAAAAAATTGAAAATAAAAAATTAAAAAGAAAGCTGTTGGTCTCTCCAAGTGGACCATTTCTGATGGCAATAAGAAAATCGTGTTTATAGCGGCCGGTTTGTTATTATCGACTTATTCGTTATACCAACGATTTGAACTTGTTACGTAGCGGTGTTTTTGAGATATTTAACTTGACGGTGTCATCTCTCAGGATGCATTCTTGGATTAAGGTAATTCAGGTTAGATGGATATAAAATCATGTCTAGTATGTGTTGTTTCCGTTTGTCAGGAGAGTTTCTGGATACCCTGTATTTTTCCTTCACCACCACTCAGGTTGTTAAGCCATGAACAGATTTTGTTTTACAACTCTAGCCACCCCACTTTAATAAAATTAGGTTTTTTGCGTACTTTGTGCTTGTACTTGCATTGCACTATTAGGCTACACTGAAAGTTTGGATTGCTTTTCCTAACAAATACCCGATAATCGATTCTGAACGTTACTAAACTGCCCCTACCCACATTTAATTTGTTAATAGTTATTTATGTAACAAGTGCAAAAAGGGATAGTTTGTTACACGACATATGCCTTAAGTAAACCCCGTCCCCTTGCTTCGCACTATTCGCATTGCACTATTAGGCTACCCTGAAATATTGGATTGCTTTTCCTAACAAATACCCGATAATCGATTCTGAACGTTACTAAACTGCCCCTTCCCACATTTAATTTGTTAATAGTTATTTATGTAACAAGTGCAAAAAGGGATAGTTTGTTACACGACATATGCCTTAAATAAAGCCCGTCCCCTTACTTCTTATTAGTTTTTCGACCTTTGTGAGGTTACATGACCTCCTATGATTGGTCCCCCACTTTTCTGCGTGATCGTGTACGTGCGGATGTGTTTGTTTAGCTAAGTGTTTGTAGGCTAGCTTGCTTGAGTGTTAATCAGCTTGCTTGGTTTCTTTGGTTTGAACATTTGTGGTGTTAGTGTTGTTCGTGTGCTTATGCGCATTTGTGTGTTGTAGATTTGAGTATTTTGTGTTTGTTATAAATTTGCTTGTTTGCAAGATACCTTCTCTTAGCTTCCAAATTATCTTGCCAGATGTCCAAGATGTGTTTTTTTTTGGGTTTGTGTATTTGCGGCTTTTGCGTGTGAGTCCGTTTGTTGTCCAGTTTGCATGTTTGATAATTTCTTTGTTTGAATATACATTAGCTTGAGGATTTAGCTGTTGCGGAGTCTTATTCTAAGCCACATTATCTGGGAGATACCAATCCGTACTGTTTAACACATCTTGCACAGTCGTCAGCAATAGCGCTTGTCTGTTTCGACCTTGGCCACCCCTTGTAGCCAAGTCGATCCGACGCAATTGTATTGTTCCCTTGAGTAATAACCACAGCTGGCAGACCGATTATTAGCCAAATTGTGCCACGGACGATGTAGCATTCCCTACTAACGCTATCGTCTTGCTACTACCGGACAGTTTTATATATATATATATATATATATATATATATATAAATTTTTTTTTGTTACTTACATAATTTTAATCACATTATGTTTCACTTAGATTGGTTCTCGTGCTAGTATACGGGACTTGCTATTATTTATTTAAGACTAAATGATTTACTTACGAATAAGTTCAAAGTTTGGTCTAGTTATTTATTTATACCGTTACAGCTAATAAAACAAATTCTTATGACAATGGTTGTTTGTGTATTGTTATAGAAAGAGTATTTATAGCAGTTATATAACATTAAGTAGGAACTGAGCGCTTGTGTACATTTTTTGTTTCTTGAATCACGTCCCGCTTGTTTTGAATTTTTATACTACTGTTACAAACACGTATTTATTATTATTTTATATACTTCACGGTACCGAGGGATAGAATATGCGACTTCATTTGTTCTCTATACTTTTCTTATTGGAAAGTGTTTACGTGTTTGAGTATTTGTGCTTTTAGTTTACATTACGATGATATGAGTTGTAACATTCGTTAAAAAGAACCGTATTTGTTTTTCGTAGAACTTCAATGCTATAGTAATCCTAAATACTATTTATGTGCCTTTTTTCAATAAGCCATTTTACACGTACTAACATTCTACGAGAAGGGATAAGATAAAGAATAAGTGTACAATGACGGAGTCTGGCGAGGAAAAGAGGATGATGGATAGATATAAAAGTAGTACATTACGTTGGTTTGGTCACATCGAGATAATGAGCAACGCAAGTTTAACGAAGCAAATATATGTGGGCGAGGTTAGAGGTAAGGCAAGGACTGGTAGATCACGTAAAACTGGTTGAATGTAGTAGAATGTATGATAAAATAAAAAAAGATAAGGGGTTTTAAAAATAATAGGACATGTCAGAGACAATGTATGAATGTTGCGGAAGCTAGGGAGTTATGCAGAGAGTGGAAAGAACGGACATAGATTGTGAATGAAAAATAAATAAGCGGCAGGGATTGTTTTGTCTATTGAAGGTTATGTTATGTTAGAAGTCATGCAACCTCAAAGGCATGAAAGGATTTTTTAGAATTCAAATAAATCACAACGAGGCTTATTAAGACCGTTTGGAACTCTAAAAGTCCCATTCGTAGCGCTGAGGAACGCAGCACCGATTTCAGAGTCTGCAACTGTCAACATTTTCTAATTTTTCAAAAAAAAAAAAAAAAACCTTTAAACATAAAATGGCCTTCAGATTTCAACTTCCGGTAAAACCGAAATTTGACAATATTTTTCAAAGGTAGATGAGGTCGGTAAAGATTTATGTAATTTTTTTCGGATTTTTAAAGTATGTGGCTCTTCAGCTACTTCTAATGATTAGGTGTCGCTGAAACAACCTGTATTATA
The DNA here is from genome assembly GCA_036346205.1 of Vesta saturnalis. Classification (NCBI taxonomy): domain Eukaryota; kingdom Metazoa; phylum Arthropoda; class Insecta; order Coleoptera; family Lampyridae; genus Vesta; species Vesta saturnalis. The sequence continues at coordinate 8,399,383 of JARFJB010000821.1, forward strand.
AAGTTGTTTATAAATTTAAACTTCAGTTAAACGAGGAACCGCAGATTTATTGAGAAGGGAGGAGGTGGATGCTATATTTGATAGGCTTTTGATCAAATTGAGCTTGTAGAGTATGGATTTAGTCATAGTATTGTAGACTTCATTAAATTAAACTTAGTACCGTTTATAATTTGTTGCATTAAGAGCTCATAACTTTCTGGTATTTGTCCCAGCCTTAAGGGTTCCTCAAGGCTCTAACTTAAGGCCAAATATTTTTACATTTATCTGACTTTCTAGCTGCTAATGCTTCTCAAAATTTGCTTTTTGCAAATGACTTCGATATTTTCTGCAGTATTTAGTCTTAACGACTGTGAGAAGCTGCAAAGCGATGTAAATAACCTATCCAGTTAGTGTCGCCTAAATGGATTGTTAATGCTTTAGCTTTTTCGAAAACTTATAAAACGTGAAGTTTTATTATTCGTACACGTTAGGACATTAATGATCTGGGCACTATTAAATACACTTTTTGCTAGTTCGATCTCATTTAGGATGTAGCACTGTAATATGGCACCCTTTACCCGAAAGGTACGAAAATCAAATCGAATACGTTCAACGCCGTTTTGTAAGGTATTCAATTTTAAGTTGTTATTCTTGAAATTAGTAGGATTTAAATAAGATTTCCACAAAGTAACGTTAATAGTGCATTGTAAAAACTTTATCCTCTCAAAAAAATATGTTTACGATGTGAGTATAATAATATTTAAATTAGGTACTTCTCAAACACAGCTTAAAGTATTCCAATTATATAATCATAACGTAAGTCTTGAATAAATAGTTCATAAATTGTTTCAAGACAATGCATAATATATGTAATTAAAGTTCATTACTGGGAGCAAATAATTAACATAAGATATATCTTGTAAATTGAACTCTTGAAGCTATTTGAGGAAACCAACAAAGAGGAGACGTAATAACCTTAAAATTTATAGTATCATTAAAATACAATAATAGAAGAACGTACTAATGAAATTTGAAACAAAACAAACTGAGTACCATAACTAGATAAATCTACACCCACTCACAAATAAAGTACCTTTTTATTTCTTGTATATACGTTCGTTAATCTGAAATCTTAATAGTCAGGATGATACGGACTTGAGGAACTAATAAAAAAACCCATGTAGGATTTTAGTTTTTATCTTCCTATATCTATAGTGCGTGAATAATGTAAAACGCCTCTTGTACAATCTTTTTTTTTGTTGTAAAACATAACGCATATATTTTCTGGTAATATGATTACACACAGAAGTATTGTTACGTAAAATAGAAATAATAAACGAGAATTAGAATTTGAATTTTAAATTGGGTGTAATTTCACCCCTTTTGATCACAATAGGGAGAATAGTGTGAAAAAACGTAAATATATAACGTTTGTATGAAAGTATCTATTATAAAGCAATCACAGCGGTCTACTAATGTACTTTTTATATATCTTGGTAATTAGGTACCTTTACGGTAGAATGACCACGTTAATCTATTTTTTAAGTTAAAATCAATATTTTTATATTGAAAGGGACGGATCGAATATTATTATATAGACGTCTGTCTTTCATGAAATTATGATGTGTGTCTATTGTTAACATGTAATGCTTTTTATGTTTTTCTCATATATTTACTTTTAGAAGACACTTTCATTAGCGTGGACCATTAATATTGTAGAATAAAATAAAATAAAGTAAGTAATCTATAATATATTGCGTAGGTATCTACAGGGTTTTCGTAAATCCTTCACCCCCCGTGATCAATTTTAAGTTTCGCGCTCGCTTTAAATATGATTGCTCTAAGTTGGTAATTGTCAATAGGTCGAAAAAAAATTACTAAATCGTAATATTTAGTTTTATAACCTCATATTTGCGTTACTTCTGTTTGCAGTCATTTAAAGAACCTCTTTTGAGCTCTTAACGTTACGAAGCTATTGTACAGGGTGGCCAACTATAAATACGAGGTACTGTAACTGGAAAACTATCCATCGTAGAGGCTTGCGCAAAAAAAAGTTATTACTAAAACGTCCAATACAAAAACCTGGAAAATATTTTCAAGTTTCTGAAATGGCCGCTAGGAGGCGTAACTGAAATCTTGAATCTAAAAAAGTGATGTTTCTGTGAATTCTGCTATATTAACCTAATAAAAAAATAACTGATCTTTAAAGTCGAGGATAATCTGAACTCTTTTTGTTTCGCACTCTTTGACGTATGTCTAAAAATAAAGTGGTGGGGGGTATTCAAAGGTTTCCTTAAACAACCCCCAGAATCTTCGAAACGGCTAGGCCGATTTTAACAAACTTGGGCGCGTTGAAATGGGGTATTCTTGGGCTACAGATGTTAAAATAATTGAAGTTTTGTTAGTTTCACATGTCGTCGCTAGAGGGCTTTGTTCGACATTCCGACAGTAACGGTTAATTTTCGCAAAAAAATTAAATGCATAGGTATGACTTTTTTCATGAACAAGTAGCTAAATGATCTCTAAACAAGCTCGCGAAAACCGCATCTCGATATCTTGTTCCTAACCTAAAATATCGGCCAAAGAAAACTTTATACGAAAATCTCTTAAATTTTTTTTTTTACTATATTTTTCTGGAATTATTTCTATTATGTAAGTTGTGGCCCTAAAAAGGACCGATTTAAAAGAGGAAGGTTTTTAATGCCCCCGTAAATGCTCGAAATGCTGACCATCACGCTCTATGCATTGCTGAAGCCTATCATGACTAGACAAAACTGCAGCTTCAATTTCGGCTCTCGGTATGTTACGTATTACGTTACGAATCCGGTTTTTCATATCTTCTCTAGTAGTAGGTTGAGTCCGAAACACGATGTCCTTTAAGCGCCCCCATAAATAAAAATCGAGGCAAGTTAAGTCTGGCGATCGCGGAGGCCATGGAAACAGACCTCCTCTTCCAATCCACCGCTGTTGAAATACTGCGTTAATATGCTCTCGCACATTAATAGCAAAATGTGCTGGGCAACCATCCAACTGCAAAAACAATTTTAACCTTGTTTCCAGAGGCACATCTTCCAACAACAACGGTAATTGATTGGCCAAAAAGTCAAGAAAAACGTTGCCATTTAGAGGTTGCCCTAAAAAACATGGCCCAATAATTCTGCCTCCCAGTATGCCACACCATACATTTAAACTCCAACGTCCTTGGCGCTGAACTTCACGCAACCAATGGGGATTTTCTGCAGACCAATAATGCATATTGTGCAGATTGACTCTCCCGTCACTTCTGAAGGTGGCTTCATCGGTCCAGAGAATTTAGAATAAACATTCTCTATTTTCGCGTATCATGCCTAACATCCAATGGCAATAGTCTAACCTTCGATCAAAATCTTCCTCTTTCAAGGCCTGATGCAAAACGACATGATATGGGTGCATTCTTAAAGTAATTAAAAAAAGTTTAAACGAATACCTATATATTTTGATGGCCATTAGAACTTGCCTATGGTCCTTCAAAATATTTTGAACCGTTGTCCGTGATATGTCCAACTCAGTGGATAATGCTCTTGTGCTAACATGAGGAATTCTTTCAATATAGCCCAGTACACGGTTAATATTTTCTTGTGTTCTTCCAATTCTTTGCCGTTGAAACGTAGGCCGAAAACTACCATTGGCTCGTAAGCTCGCCACTAATCGGGGAAAAACTCTTACATCGCAAGGACGGCGATTCGGATATCGAGCCGCGTAAACTCTTTTAGCTACTGCGGCATTCTGAAGACATTCAAAATAAACCGCAAGCATATCAACAGCTTTATTGTTCGTAAAACGCATTTTGAAAGCACAAAAATTGCTCAAAGTAACGCGAAAGTATTGACAACTATTGACAATTTGAGGATTATGTATGTTTTGTTTAGGTATCTGTTTCCATTGCCTCCTTCTATTAATTGTATTTTTCGTATATATCCATAGTGAATATCCATTTAAACAAACAAAAAATAGGCCTTTTAGCATTGCTTACTTGACCGTAGTAATTTCAAAAAGAGTGATTTTATTCTGGTGAATAAATTTACAAACATTTAAAATCGCAATTTCTAGGTAACCTGTTCAGAGCCGAAATTGAAGCTGCAGTTTTGTCTACCCATAAGAGGCCTCAGCAATGCACAGAGTGATGGTCAGCATTTCGAGCATTTACGGGAGCATTAAAAACCTTCCTCCTTTAAATCGGCCCTTTTTAGGGCCACAACTTACATAATAGAAACAATTCCAGAAAAATATAGTTAAAAAAAGATAAAAATGTAAGGGATTTTCCTAAAAAGTTTTCTTTGGCCGACATTTTAGGTTAGGAACAAAATATCGAGATGCGGTTTTCACGAGCTTGTTTAGGCATCATTTAACTACTTGTTCATGAAAAAAAGTCATACCAATGCATTTCATTTTTTTGCGAAAATTATTTTAACATCGGTAGCCCAACAAAAGATCTTTTCAACGCGCCCAAGTTTGTTAATATCGGATTAGCCGTTTAGACGATACGGGGAGTGATTTAAGGAAACCTTTGAATACCCCCCACCACTTTATTTTTATAGATACGTCAAAAAGTGCCAAACAAAAAAAGTTTAAATTACCCTCGACTTTAAAGATCAGTTATTTTTTTATTAGGTCAATATAGCAGAATTCACAGAAATATCACTTTTTTAGATTCAAGATTGCAGTTACAGCCCCTAGCGGGCATTTCAGAAACACGAAAATATTTTCCATGTTTTTGTATTGGACGTTTTAGTCATAACTTTTTTTTCCGTAAGCCTCTACGATGTATAGTTTCCCAGATGCAGTACCTCGCATTCTTAGTTGGCCACCCTGTACAACAATGGTGTTCTCATCGGGCCAAGACGCCTTTATTTTAATGGCACATTTCCGCAGTGCCACCCGAAACCCTGACGGAACTTGGAGCTATTTGTTGCAGTTCTGCATTGAGCAGTTTTTTTGAGGCTTTTCCCGATGTTAACATTGAATATGATGTGTTTAAAAAACATAAGTCACGTCTTATTACACGGTGTGAAACCAGGCGCTGTATTTGCAATGGCAAGTCAACAGGTCGGCCGACTGTTTTAACTGAAGAAGTTGTTAATGACATTCAACAAAGAATGAAACGAAGTCCTAAAATATCTATACCCCTCAAACAGGTACGTTAAATCTACTAAGTTTATGTAACCTGAAATATGAACATGATTTTTTTACTAGTTTGTCCACTGGTACTTGCCACAAAGCTTTTAAAAAGACGTGACATATCGATCCTTACAAAATTGTTTCTGTACAACAATTACATACACCCGTCTATAATCTTCGAGTGCAATATTGTCAATGGTTTAACGAACGTTTAAACAACAATAATTTATTGTTATTTTACAAAATGTGCTCAAAATGACTACCATTGTATTTATAAAATCAAGAATAGATTGTATTATTTATTGTTATTTTACAAAAGGTGCTCAAAATGTCCACCATTCATTTCTAGGCACAAATTAATCCTTGGCTTCATATTTTCAAACACACGTTCAAGTTCAATTGGAGTTTTATTGTTTATTCTTGTTCTATTACACCTTCCAATTCTTCAAGAGTATGTAATCGATTTTGAAATATATTAGTTTTAATTCGTCCAAACAGAACTTCTTGGAGGCCACTAACCTGTACTAATTATTTGGTCGCTATAAAATTGTTCCAGATACTTAATCGTTTCATTAGCGGTGTGTGCAGTTGCTCCATCTTACTGGAAAAAACCTAGCTGTTGCTCATCATGTAAATTTTCTTCAATAGCTTGACGCAGAATATCACGATATCGTTCTCCATTTACGGTCTCATAAAAGAAAATAGGCCTAATTATCCTCCTTCTTGGCATAGCCACCCAAATACCAACTTTTTGGGGATGTAGAGGTGTTTCGATGTAAATGTGTGGATTTTCTGCTGCCCAACTTCTGTAATTTTGGCTATTCAAATAATCCCATAAATGTATCCATGCTTCGTCTGAATAAAATGTTAAGTCTAACAACTTATTTTTGTTTAAACGTTGGTTGAACCATTGATAATATTGCCTTCGAAGATTAGAGTCGGGTGCATGTTATTTTTGTACAGAAAGTTTTTTGTAAGAACGCATATGTAATGTCTTTTTTAAGCTTTGTGGCAAGCACCAGTGGACAAACCTGTAAAAAAATTAAATGCATATTTCTGGTTACATCCACGCAGTAGATTTAATAGTACCTGTTTGAACGGATAATTGTGGAATAGCTTTTTTAGGACTTTGTTGCATTCTGTGTTGAATGTCATTAACGTGACTTACGTTTTTTGAATACATCATATTCGATATTAACATCTGGAAAAGCCTCTGAAAACTATTCAATGCAGGACTGCAACGAATAGCTCCAAGTTCCATCAGGGTTCGAGTGCCACTGCGGAAACGTGCCATTAAAATAAAGGCATCTTATTTTGTACAGTATCCCTATACAAATTCAAATTAAGATAAATGACAATTCATCTTACGTCACAATAGCCTCAAAAGAACTTTTTTAAATGTCAATTAAATGTAAATGAAATTCGAAAAGACGGCAAACAGAAGTAACGCAAATTTGAGATAATGCAATTAAACTTTTTCTTTCGACATGCTAACAACTACTAACCTAGAGCAAACATATTTAAAGCGCGAAATTTAAAATTGATCACGTGGTCGTCAAGCGTTTACGAAAACCCGGTACAATCTAGGAAAATAGTTAATACGCCCGCAATAGTGTTTAATTAAAAGCGTTACGTCAACATTGATTAAACAATCTTTGATTTTGTGACGTTGTTACGTTAAATAATTTGTTACTCTATGTGTATTAACTAAATTGTTATTTACGTATTTACGTGACAGGTTTGGAAAGATAACCAAAATGTGGTGCAGCTGCTCAGTCGTAAAAACAAAAAAAATGGAGTAGTCGGTTCGGTTGTGTAGTACTTAATAAACAGCAAAATATAAATAAATAGGACGCCAGGGTCTAAACTGATACCTGAACCACAAAACATTGTTCCCTATTTGACCCAAAATAAGGGTGTACTAATTCCTCACCTTACAACACATCAATTACCGAAAATAACTACAGGCTTCGTTGTTAATAAGATTGTATTAATATCTATACAAAAGTAATTGCGATTTTACAAGAAACTAAATTCAACTTAATGTACTTCTACAGATTGAGTACAAAATATTACTTATTACTATTAGCATGTGTATATATATATATATATATATATATATTTATATATATATATATATATATATATATATATATATATATATATATATATATATACTAATTTTTAATTACTAAATGAAATTCAAATTGATGCTGACTCGATAATAAATTAACCAAAGGCGATTGTAAAACTGTACCTACATATGGTACCGAGAACAGCCTGCAAGTCACTGATAATTATTCTTACCTGATTTACCCAATTCAAAATATAAATATAAATATTATAAGTATTATACGTTTATGCCATCTGTTATTATTTCATTTTAGCTTATTTAAAATGTATATAGAAAATTGTGTAATTTCAAATTTAAACCGTGACAACGTGATAGGGCGCGCACTATTTAATTTCCACTTAGAGACCACGTCTACTTTCACTTTCCTCTTTTCTGATTGGCCGTTGGCTCTTCCTTAAGCTCCAGACTATGAGGCCTGATGGGAGCCGTAAATCAAGTAACACCCAGTTCCAGTTTCTAGCATCTGATTGGTCCTTAGCCCCACCCAGACCCACGCTGGTATGGTCTCATTGATGACTTGAGCGTGAAGCCATGCCTACTACCAGTTTCTGGCTTCTGGTTGGTCCTTAGGTCCTGCCGACTAGAATGTTCATCGTAGAACCGCCCCTCGTTCTGTTTTAATTGTGGACCTAACGCTTTTTATTTTGGTTGGTTGTTTCCTTTTTGCTCATTCTGCCATCTACTGGCGTATTTTAAAAGCTAGTAGAAATTTTCTGCAATAAGGTTATCATCATCATGTAATGGTATACTTTAAATGCTGGTGGAAGTTTTTTGCATTTGATTACATGTCCTCATCTAATAGAATATTTAAAAAAACTAGTGATTATGGAGGGAAATCTGTAATGTGAAATAGTGTTATATTATTGTTTGTGGTTTAAACAGTCTTATGTTTTGCTTTCGAACCCCTATACTAGTACCCATATGTCATTTCATAGTGCTCCACCAGGATTCCGTAGCTTGCCCTGGAGTATTAGTCCTATTGCAGGGCCCCCTTGATTCCACGTTCGTTCAGGTTTAGTAATAGATACTAATTTCTTACATATTTACGTTTTATATGTAAAAGAATAGCTGTGAAAGATTACATCTGGGCACTAATTTTGAATAAATACACAAGGAATAAAATTATAAGTTTCGCAATATTATTTTAAAAATTGCATAAAATTCATGCCTTTGTATATGTATTGGTGTTAGAATAGTAAGAAGAAGAAGAATAAGAAATGGATGACCTTTCTACTTTCCCTAAATCTAAAAATCCAAATTCCATTCCAACGTTTTTTATTTTTACCAATAAATACCCGATTTGTGTATGTGTATATTTACCGATTGTTTCATCACTCTATAACCAACATATAAAATAACTAGGATCATGTAAAGTATATCGCGATATGGTGTAATAATCATATTCATAATGTTGCTAATGATGGTAATAATTTACTTAAGTTTAACACGTTCACTGTCTAATAACCTACTTGAATTTCATATTAAATTTTAACAGAGACTATTGACGGGTTGGCAGGTTATATACAGGGGACTTGATGGTATACAAGGCATCGATTTGACCCATATTTGGGTCATGGACTAGGACAATACTTTTTTATGGTAGGTATGTACTCCCAGCAAACGAATATTTGCATGTATTTTTTTACATTAATCACTCTATAAACGTAAAGCAATGATACAAGTGCAGTATTATATACTGGTCAGCTTTATATATCATGGTAGACAGTATGCCTCAAAACATTCTGAATAATACGTTGACGTTGACGTAGTTATTATGCCTGCAATAGTGTTTAATTAAATGAATTATGTTAAAATGGATTTAACAACCTTTAATTTTGTGACGTCATAGAGCACGTACTCTTTCCTTTTCATTTTGAGACTAAACCTGCTTTCACTTTCTATTTTCCTATTGGTCTTTGGCTTTTCCCTAAGCTCCAGTCTATTACTTCCGATGTGAAGCCTAAGGCGTTTCTAGCCTCAGATTGGCCCCATCCAGACACAAGGTGGTATGATCTCATTTGTGGCCCCAGGGCCAACTCAGTTCTACAGTCAGTGTGTGGCTTCTAGGTTGGTTCTTAGGTTCCGTTCAATAGCTAGAGGGCTAGGACTAACGCATGCTGATTGGTAGAGCATCTCCTCGTTCTGTTTTGATTGGGACCTTAGGCCTTAGGCTGCTGTCGATAGTGGCGTATTTTAAAAGCTAATAGAAGTTTTCTGCAGTGGAGGTTTCCTGCATGTATCTGCGTTTTGGCATCATGTACGGAATAAAACCCGTTTGAAGAATCCTGAAGTTGTTATGGAGGTGAAATCTGAAATTTGAAATAATGTTATATTTTTGTCTGTGGTTTAAATAGTGTGTGTTTTGCTATTGATCCCCTACGTGATTACACATATACTATATCATATCGCCCTAAAACCAACATATAAGATAACTAGAACCACAATTCAATCATCGTGTAAAGTATATCGCCATACGGTGTAAAAATTATATTCATACTGTTGGTAGTGATGGTAATAATGTAATTAAGTTTAAAACGTTGAGTGCCCAATGACCCATGTATGGGTCATGCCTTACGGTTTCTTTGCCACTTATTTGGCCCACGTTTGGACTGAATTTCATATTAAATTTAACAGGAACTATTGACCGATTAGCAGGTTATATACAAGAGACTTGACGGTATACAAGGTAAAAATTTGTCTCATATTTGTGTCATGGACTTGGACCATACTTTTTACGGTAGGTGTTTACTTACAGTAAATGAATATGTGCAGTGCATCCCATTTTGGTTGAGACAGCTCAGTTGTTGTTAAAGATAGAACCTTGCGGTTTTCGCCGTCCTGTGCCACTTTTTAGTGAAACTCAAGATGTCCTGAACGAATGTTTCCTAACTTCATTCGTTCATAAGTTATAGGGCGTTTTTAAAAATTCACACTTTTTGGACCCCCTCCATATCTACGAAGTTTCTCAGCGATAATGTCAAATTGAAAACTTATCCCATAGAGAATTTTATGTAGAATTCAGTGGCGCACTCAATTTTTTTTCGGGGTATGGTTATGGAGATACGACTCAAACTTATGATTTTATCACCTCATTAAATTCCTTATTTTGTTCCCTTCAAAATAATAAAATTCTCTATGGGACAAGTTTTCAATTTGACATTATCGCTGAGAAACTTCTTAGATATGGAGATCCAAAAAGCGTGGATTTTCAAAAACACCCTGTAATTTATAAACGAAAGAAGTTAGGCAAAATCCGTTCAGGCCATCTTGAGTTTCACAAAAAGTGGCACAGGACCGCGGAAACCACAAGGTTCTATCTTCAACAACAACCGAGATATCTGGCTGTCTCAACCAAAATAGGATGCACTGTACATGCAATTTTTTTATTAATCACTCTTTAAACGTATATAAATGCAATATTACATACTAGTCAGTTTTATGATAATATGGTAGGCAGTATGCCTGAGAACGTGCTGAGCAATATTTTGACGTTTTTTGTTTTCTTAGCTGCATCATTCACGTGGAAACCCTAAGACTTTAGCATCAAATAACACCTATGGCACCTTTTTCGTGGAAGTGCACCATTACCATCTCTCGTTTCTAGTAGTTTATGAGTAGATATCTTCGTTTTTTTTGGTAGAGCCTCCACGTCGTTGATGTTTAGAAGGCCCTCTACAACTGATTCTGCATATTGAAGAAGCATTAGTTTTTTACCAGTGAGAGAATTGAAAATAATCGAAAATAATGTGATAGTTGATTAGTACGGTGTTACATAATTTTGTACCATATCAATGATTTTCGGAGTGACGTACACAGTAACTTGACAACTAATCAGAATTGTCGACTCACTGTTTTCCCCTATTATAATCTAGTACTACCTTAGGTTTCAATTTCTTGTTTCCTTTTCGGCCGGCCCTAGTATCTACCATTTGATCTCCAAAGTAAGTAGAAAGCATGTGCACGTCCCGTTGGTCTTTCCACTTCAGAAAAGTCAAATAACCTTTTGCATATTCTTTTTGCAGGTTAGTACCGATTACTTCTTTATCTAAACTATTTCTGTTTTCTCATGGTATCTATCAAATATAAAAACTTTGCCAGGTCAAGGCTCGTATATTAGTTATCGGTTATTATTACCTAACATTCCTCCAGAAGAGATTTTGTTAAATTAACAACTGTTTAACCTGGCAAATCTAGGTCATCATTTTTCACTAGCTGCTGGCTTTTGAAGGGTTGTACTGCCGTAGAGAATACACCTGGGAACGGTATCATTGTTTCATCAACTGCGACAGTGGTCCGAGGTTTGTACAAATCTTTTGTAGTGTCCATTAACATATCCAGCAAATATTTAATTTTGTAAGTTCTAGTGACGTCCTGATCTTCATTGTTTGCAAAGTGCTAAAATCTCAGTACCAGAATAAATCTATTATAACTCATTGGAATACGACGAAAAAGAGAATGAAACTGCAGAATATTCATAACAAGAAGCAGCTCTGAAAAAATATATACATATAGTAATATTAGATATTACTATCAACATAGTATTATAAACTCCATAATAAATAATCAAATGATGATATTTCTCGGAAAAGTCTGAATCTTGAGTAGTTTTCTCCAGAATGGTTAAATGACACCATATGTGGAAAAAGGTATTGTTAAAAAAGAAGAAAGTTTTTTAGAAAAAAATTATTTTATTACTCCAACCCCTTTTAAGTAATATCCGACTAAATTTATTGAATTTGAAATTCATTGTTAAGAAACAAAACTGAAAAGTCTTATTTTAAAAGCTAGCTGTCGTGGAATCATCCATTGTTTAAATTGATAATTTATTGTTTATTATTGATATATGTTTGTAGACACACAGTTAAAATTTAATTTCATTTAAAAGTGAGTTAACCTAATTAGTGAAATTATGCCGTTTTCAAATTTAGAAGCTTTTGATTTGTTAATGGTTTTCGAAGAATGTAGACAAAATTACAGAGCGGCTAAAAAAATGTATGCGGAAAGATATACTCAACGTGCCCGTCAATCCTTCAATGTTTTTCGGAGATTACCGGCACGTATTTGTACCAAAGGGCAGGTGCAACCAACATACAATCGCGGAAATCGAATTATACGACGTGTACGTAATGACAAAGAGCCTTATGTTCTCGCTACAGTAATTGTTGATCCGCATATTTCAATGAGAGGACTTGCAAGGGATTCTGGAATTAGCCAATACTCTGTATGCAAAATTTTGAAAGATCACAAACTTCATCTATACCATGTTCATAGGCACCAAGAATTAAATGAGAATGATTTTCAAGCTCGAGTCGTCTTTTGTAATTGGTTAATAAATAAAGGTCTATACTTTCCTATGCTAGCTAGTTATTGACAATCAACATTTTGGAGTGTTAATACGGGGTATGGTATACTTGAAGGAAATATCACAAGCCCTTATTTTTTCGAAGAAACTCTAAATGGAATACGGTACGCCGAGTTTTTAAGCAACAACTTGATCAACTTACTGGAGAATATCCCACTTGTAAAGCTAGCAAGAATGTGGTTTAAGCAAGACGGCTGCCCAGCTCACTTTTCTTTGGTCGCCAGGAACACAGTAAATCACCAGGTGGTACGGCCCTACATTTTTTCCTTTGGGGTCGGATCAAGGATATTGTTTATAAAGAAAAAAGGAGAGATGATATGAAGCTGAGAATTCGCAATGCTTGCAATTCATTAAGCATTCAAGAAGTACTTAAAGCCACTGATAGTGTAACTAGAAGAGTTCAACAGTGTTTATCAGTAGATGGAAGACATTTTAAACACTTGTAACATTTTCTAATACGGTAAAATCCAACTATCAATTTTGTTTGTTAATAATGCATTTTAAATTTAATAATTTTAGTCGAATATTACTTAAACGGGGTGGGAGTAATAAAATAATTTGACAATTGTGGGGCGTATTCTTGTATTGTTTAGCTACATAAGAAGGTTTGGTTTTCAATTAATATTCTAAATTAGTAGACTAGTAGTGGAAGGCACCAATCTAGTAGTACAAACGCTGTTCCATACCGCTGTTTACTTACTCAAAAAGAATAATTTGCTTTGAGTATTACTCTAGAACAAACAAGTATTTACCCACTTTGCCAGACAAAAATAGTTTACAAATTATTGGCGTCAATTATGCAAGAAAAAAACTTACCATTTCCTCATTATTCGTATCTCGCCATCGGGTGAGACGAGAGGATCGAGAAAATCTTTTTGACGCGAGCAGTTGAGCTGCATACCTATTGGTTTCCAAAACAATCATGTCTATGAGTTCTTTATTGATTATGGCTTTGTAAACATTTAGAGACTCAATATAATTACCTTTACATTCAATGTTCTGTAAACCTGATTTGCCACAAAAATTGTAGTTGCGCTATATCTAAAACCTACTTATACCATAGAAGATTAATATCTTCATTATCAGGGCTATCATTTGTATTTTCTTCGCAGCAGAAATTCAATTTATGTGTATTGTTAAGAAATATGCCAAACCCCCATACCTTCAGATTCATACTCATGGTCGAAAATACCATAGATGCAATTTTCACTTAGGGCACTAAGGAAATCAATTTCATCGTTTAATTCCTCGTTAGCCAGTGGTTTGTGCCACATGATCACGTTTATAATTATTGTAAGCGCATGTAGTTACAAAAAACTTTACCGATAATTGTATCCCTAATTAACACGTCTTACATAAATCTATCGCCTAAACTAAAAAGTATGTGACAGACGCAATCTCCGACAGGTAGATTGATGACGAACAAGAACGAAAGTAGAACACGGATACCCTCCCCACCACTTTTTTTACGTTACAAGCCCCGCCCACCTTCACTTTTTACACACCCACGTGTGAGACCGTATTTTCCACCCCTATGGTTTCTTTTCGGAGGCCCTTTTCATCCCTAATTATTTTTTACACACCCACGTGTAGGACATGTTTTTCCACCCCTATTTTATGGCTGCCCACGTGTGAGCTGGTATTTTCTACCCCTATGGTTTCTTTTCGAGGGTCAACCCTTGGTGGAATTTCAACCCTAATTAGAGCCTTTTTGACAGCAATTCTTTGTACTTGTTCACGTGAGGCGCAGATGTAGGGGTTGGTCTTGGAGCTGGGGCTAGATCTTGGACTTGGGATTGGTCTTAGGGTTATTTTTTTTATAATCATCTAATTAAGGTCTTTTTGGTTGTATTAAGAGCAGTACCCCTGGAGGTAAGGCAAACGCACACGCATACAATGCTGGAAATTGCATAATTACCCTAATAAGATATTATTAAAATTATCTATCCTATTGTTTTAAAATAGTCATATGCTATTGGGTACGTTCGGATGATATTTTACCTATACGAGAAATTTATTTATACCTTGTATTTCTAATAAGGAGGTTCTTGTAAGACACGTGTAGGGCTTCGCAACTTGTTCTCGGACCTTCGCCCCCTGGTTGGAGATGGTATGGGAACCCTAACCTTATAAGACAAGCGTAGAGTTTAGCCACTATCGTGGCCCCCTTGGTGCATTTGTATGTGGTTCTAACTTAATCTTACAGCTGTAGGCCTTCGCCCCGTCATACAAAATTGTATTCTAATAAGGAGACCCTAGCCTTGTAAGACAGGACTCGTATTAGGGTCTGCGCCCTGCCCCCTTTGAGTTAAAATTGATTATAGTGCCATCTAGTGGCGTATAGACTAATGAACATTTTCTATAATAGAAGTTGATAATACACACCTCTCTTGCTCTATCTTGTTTTTCTCTCTCCCTCTCTCTTTCGGCTCTTTCTCACACACACAAACAAATCAATTAATTAATTAATCAATCAATCTCAAACAAATCATGCTCGATTACCAGATCAACCTCAATCAATCAACCGAAATTATTTGTTACAGTTTGCGAAAACCAGATTACAGTTCAAAACTGAATACATTAAAGTCTAAGTAATGATTACTTTCCAGTCTTTTTAATGGGGTTTTTATAACAGTTAACGAACACGTTACTATGAAACAATTTTGTGTGTGTATGTAATTGAACATGCAAATAAACCAGACATAATTTTCCGAATGTATAGGTGGTGCCTGTTTAGAAAGAGAGAATCTGACTATACAAAAATTAGCATTGCATTAGAGTAGAAATTATTTATTATTTCACGTCATATTTAATTTAGACTTTAATGTATTCAGTTTTGAACTGTAATCTGGTTTCCGCAAACTGTAAGACATAATTTCGGTTGATTGATTGAGATCGATCTGCTGATCGAGCATGATTTGTTTGAGATTGATTGATGAATTAATTAATTGATCTGTTTGTGTGTGTGAGAAAGAGCCGAAAGAGAGAGGGAGAGAGAAAAACAAGATAGAGTAAGAGAGAGGTGTGGATTATCAACTTCTATTATAGAAAATGTTCACTAGTCTATACGCCACTAGATGGCACTAAAATCAATTTTAACTCAAAGCGGACAGGGCGCAGACCCTGATACGAGTCCTGTCTTACAAGGCTAGAATCTCCTTATTAGAATACAATTTTGTATGGCGGGGCGAAGGCCTACAGCTGTAAGATTAAGTTAGAACCACATACAATTGCACCAAGGGGGCCACGATAGCGGCTAAGCTCTGGGTTTCCATACCATCACCAACCAGGGGGCGAAGGCCCAAGAACAAGCTGCGAAGCCCTACATGTGTCTTACAAGAACCTCCTTATTAGAAATACAACGTATAAATAAATTTCTCGTATAGATAAAATATGATCCGAACGTACCCAATAGCATATGACCATTTTAAAACAATAGGATCGATAATTTTAATAATAATATCTTATTAGGGTAATTATGCAATTTCCAGCATTGTATGCGTGTGCGTTTGCCTAACCTCCAGGGGTACTGCTCTTAATACAACCAAAAGGACCTTAATTAGATGACCATAAAAAAATAACCCTAAGACCAACCCCAAGTCTAAGACCTAGCCCCAGCTCTAAGACCAACCCCTACATCTGCCCCTCACGTGAGCAAGTACAAAGAATTGCTGTCAAAAAGGCTCTAATTAGGGTTGAAAATTCCATCAAGGGTTTACCCTCGAAAAGAAACCATAGAGGTAGAAAATACCAGCTCACACGTGGGCGGCCATAAAATAGGGGTGAAAAAACATGTCCTACACGTGGGTGTGTAAAAAATAATTAGGGATGAAAAGGGCCTCCGAAAAGAAACCATAGGGGTGGAAAATACGGTCTCACACGTGGGTGTGTAAAAAGTGAAAGTGATCGGGGCTTGTGACGTAAAAAAAGTGGTGGGGAGCGTGTCCGGGTTTTACTAACGAACCAAACATTGGACTCTAAGCACATAATACTTTAACATCAGAGTCCCATGCCCTAAATATGGGACATTAGTTTTTATATAGGGGACTGCTACGCATTTATCATATGGACCGTAAACGTCTTAACTTGCCAAACGATGTTAGTGTGACTCTATAGAATAACAGCTAACACTATTGCAAACTTGGCTTACGACATCAAGCTATAATTGTAACAATCGATATTAAATATTTAAAGTGCATATTTTTATGAGGCGTATCAAATAAATAAACATTAAAAAAGAATAGTCATACCTTAAGCCGTGTTTCCTTTTCTCGTCGACGTTGAGCTAGTTACACCAAAAACTGCGATACGCCACAATAAAGACAATGCTTCTCAGAAATAAACAAATTATGAGTATACATTAAGTGCCTATTAAAAATTCCTAAAAAGGATGTCATAATTTTCATTCAGTGTAGCTAAAATATTTTAATTTAAAACGAATTTGCGCTACCTTACAAATGTATCTAGTTCGAATTTGCAAAAACATACCTAATTAATTAGTATAAAAAATAATTAATATAGCGAATTATTATTTTCATAAACTACACATCCAAGACTATGGTTCGCTCTAAGCAAACAGGAAAATTTATTCACAACTAAATTATAATATAATTATTTAATTAATTAACAACTGAACAATTTAAATAAGATAACAATTAAAACAAGAGGTATTTAACCGAGTAATCTAAAAAAATCTGATGTGTGCAACACATGACCTCACAATACAATGTAATTGATAATTTAAACAAGTACAAGTAAAATTGAAAGAATTTGATGTGTTTTATAACTAGTGTACTGTGTTTTTTTTTTGCTACTAGAAATTTTGTACAGTTTTTTCATTTCATTAAATTGTTTATTAGAAAAATCGTAATACATCGACAGAAACAATTAAATATGACGACCAAGACACATTATCTTAAATTTAAGTTATTACTTAAATAATACCGATAAAGCTTGACGTACTGAACAGAAATGATCACGATCGAAAAGGTTGATCAGAAAAAGTAAATAATCATAATCACCCAGTATACATTTATTTAGTTCTTAAATTGAAAACGTGTAAATATGTGCATAAAAGTGCAATTTTTATAAACATATAAATCCACTTGTCACCCATGTTTCTATTGATGCGGTTATCATTTTTACATTTATTCCATTGTTAACTTTTGTTGTTGCGAAAACAACAGTTGTTAACTATATTTAATGGTGACTTTTGAGGGGTGTTGTTGCGTGGAGTTGTTCTAGAGCGAGTGTTTTGGAAGTGTTTGCAGAAATTGGTGGAAATATTTAGATAAACGATCAAGGTAAATGTTTCAATCTAAATTAGAACAATTTCCATAATTATAATTGTTTATTATTAATTGTAATTTTTTTATAAAATCGTGTGTTTTTGTGATTTTTTGAATATTTATTGTTTCACAGATGGGCTTCAAAATAAATGATTTATATTTCCTTCTTCAAGTTATTAAATATATTTATTGTAAGTATAAATTTTAGATGTTACAATCCTAAATGATATACATTCTACTTAATAATGAAGAAAAAGTAATTAGAATTCTGACATTTTAAAATTTCGCATAACGTGTAAAAAATGCAAACGAAAAACTCCAAAAAATTGTTTTTTTCCAAAAATCATCTGAAATTGTCATAAATGGCTCAACACGATTAAAAATGCAAAAAAATATTTTCGAACATTTTCTAGCAAAGGGCCAAAATAATTTTCTTTCCAAAAATCGTCTCAAATGGTCAGAAATAGTTCAAATCGTGAAAAATGTAACAAAGGGCCAAACATTTTTTTTTAAATATCGTTTTAAATGGCCAGAAATGTCTTTAAACGTCTAATAAGATAAGATAAAAACCTCGTACATTATCAGTGGCGAAACTACATAATTTTTCTGGGGGGGGGCCAGGCCCCACGGGCTCTTTTTGGGGAGGGGTGCGTATAAAAATTTTGTTGGGGCGTACACACCACTTTTTTATAGATGCATGCGCATGAAAACTACGTCAATCTTGTTTTCACTCTCAATTTTAAACAGTTTTGGTTTTCATCATCATGGTTTGTCATATACCTACTTTAAGTAAAAGACTTTCTTGTTTTCACATTTTATTTAGGAAATATAACATATAAGTATGAATAAAAAAAACTTCAAACTAATTTTAGTTTTCTATCTGTTTTTATAAAACAGAGAGAACTTGTTCAGCCGACAATTTCTGCTTAACTAAAGCATTTTCGATACAGAGAAGTGATAAATTTGAAAATCTATCTTGTACCATTGTGGTTCTCAGCCATGTTTTTATCGGCCTACAGCAATTTGTAGTAATTTGTAAAGATTTGGAGTCAGATCCCCCTTCACTTGAACTTTTAGATTTTCCAACGTGATTTCAAGATTTTATTTTAAATAAATTTCGTATCACTAAAACTTCAGCTTGAAGTGTTGAGATTTCGATATTGAAGGCCCTCTGATAATTGGCGACGAACTCAAATGCTTGATCCAAATCTAGTTTCATAAAGGAATCAATCGATCTTGCAAGGGGAAGATTTTCAAATCGTTTTTCATATTGCCAATCACGTTGTCCATGACTTGGTAGTAAATGTTGACTTTCCAGTATTCGGGAGCTGTAGTTCCTGCAGGTATGTCGATCAGAGATGATTTACCCAGGGTTGAGTCAGATAGATATTCATTAAGCCTTTGTGGTTGCTTCCTTTTTTTTTGAAATCCTTAAAGGCTCCAAACAAATGTCTTGTTCTCCTGAGAATTTTTCTATTTCACTCCACAGGTCCTCAAATTTGTTCCTCTTCTCTTCAAAGCTACTTATAGTGCTATCTAGGATATCACTAGCCTGACCTAGTGTGACATCTTTTCTCTGAAAATATTTACCCAGTACATTTGCGACCATTAACACTGAATGGAAGACGAACAAACAAACGATAAATTGTGGCTTTATCATTGATGCCTGTATTCCAAGTGCTTCTACAGAATTTTTGTCTCGCCCTTGTTCAATTTCCTCATCCAGAGCATTTCGAATTGCTTGGAAATTTTTCAAAAGGGATTTGCAATTTTCATACCGACAACTCCACCTGGTACTGCTAAGACTTCCCATTTCGCCCCCCGACTTTATACCTAGAGCATCACGGGCGTTTATGAGATGAGAGTGATGACCGGGTTGAGAAAAGTGGACGTATATTGCCTCCAGAGTGTTGAAAAATGCAGCTGCAGTAGACACCTTAGCACAACCGTCGACAATTACCAAGTTCATCTTGTGTGCCAAGCAATGAAAGTAAATGGCTTGTGGATGATCCTCCCTTATTTTGGCTTGCAGTCCTTGGTGTTTCCCAAACATAACACTGGCTCCATCATAAGATTGGCCAATTAATATGGCGTTATTCAACAAACTGCATTTACTTAGATACTTTTTAATAAGTATTTTTAAACTCTCGGCATCTCTAGAAGAAGAACAATGTACGAAACCAAGAAAACGTTCCTCAACTTCCAAGCCTACGGTATATCTGATTGCCACGGACAATTGTTCTTGTTTGTAGCACCTAGTTTCATCAACCATTATAGAAAAAACTACATTGCCGCACTTCTTCTACAATCTGTTCATTAACAAGTTGAGATACGATGCTTATTATTTCATTTTGTATTTTGGAACTACAATAACTGATATGTCTGTCTAGATGCATCGAAAAATTCGTGTCATGTTTTACCATAAGTTCACCCAACTCCAGAAAATTTCCTCGGTTAGTAGATGTTGCGTCTTCTCGGTGTCCTCGGAGTGGCAGCCCTTGACGTGTCAAGTATAAAATCATGTCGATTAATTTTATCATATAATCTCGGTTCTGTATTATCATTTCTTCTTATTGTACGGTTAGCTTCTTATGAACATCTCCTGCCTTCAAGGAATGCTTGTAGCCTACAAACCTTTGCATACAGTCACTGTGAGCCAAAGAGGTGTCATGTTTTTTCAGCGACTCACTTAGTTTCCTCCAATTACTGAACCCATTAATCGAAAACTTTTCATTTTGATCTCGAATATTTGCAGAATGCCGAAAATGTCTGCAGACAAAGCAGAACGCTTTATCTAACTTCACACTATATTTAAGCCACTGATAAGTATCAAAAAATTGAGACGAAAACGATCTCCGTCTATCTCTAAATGAACTTTTTGGAAAAAACAACCGTTGGGTCCCTTGGCTGCGAAGGACCACTATCAAGAGTTCCCAGATCTTGATCTTCTGGATCATTTCGTCCTCTTTCATTTGTTTCTGCAGATGTAAAAACATCGGATGTTTTGCTACCTTGCCCTTCTTCAGCGGTTTTATTTACTGGAGTAGACGTTTGCCTTGTCTCAGTCTCATCTTTGTCGGGTTGATTTGTGGCAGATTTGAAAAACGATCGTATGTCTTTGAATTTCTTCATGTTCAAACCGCCCACAATCTGCAACGCAAATAAAAACAAATTTATAAACACCGAAGCTAATTGCTCGGACACTGATGGGGAAACAAGTAAAAGGCGTGAAAGAAAGTACAAATCAAAATCCCTTTGCAGTTTTAACTTTAAACTATTATTATTATTATTAGCTGAAACTTGTGATGCAATCTTTCCTTTTTTTTTCATCCATCAAAATTTTAACATCTTATAATACTCTAAAACAAACATACAAATAAGTAAAATTACCTTAGTCCTTAGTTGTTTGTGGCAGTTGGCCTTGGCAGTGGCTATTTGTTTGCTTTGATGTTTTATTTCACACAGCACTGTGCTGTCAGCACAGAAGACTCAGAACATGGAACACCGAACACAGGTTATATTGGCACTTGGCTCATAATAATAATAATATTACGTAAAACATTAAACATAACTATAACAAGTAACCCCATGAATTCATCGTGCGTTGCAGCGTTGCTTATATAGGTACCGATGACGCAAGCAACCCTTCTCGAATCTTCTAGAAGTTCGATGACTAATAATTTACGTAAGCTGGTGTCTGCGTCTGCCGAGGCATCGTAATTATGATTCATACATCTAGATTGTTCGGAATAATGAATCACCATTTCCGGTATGTTACACTATTTTTAAGTTTCAAGTCTCGCTTCCTTTATAAAAAGTTATCTTTTAGAATGTTAATGTAAACTGTATGTAAACTAATCTAATCTACTAATCTTTGCGGCGCCTTTATGCTTGCTGGGTTTACTACATCGTGAAAGAGGAACTATACATGCTATTGTTTATGCATCAACACTCAACGCATATCAGTATCATGAACCAAAACAATTCCAAGAGCAGCACAGTCACAGTCAGCAGCCTACCGCCGCCGTGCCGCTTAGCTAAACAAATATTATTTCACCGATACAACTTATGCTCGAATGACGAATATTCTAATGTCCTTGCATAATAAATAATAATTAATAATTGTACTTATCACTATGTCACTATTACTACTCGTTTGTTTATCGCAATGGTTTAAGATTTAACGAATTAAGTTGTTAGATGGAATTTAAGATAAGAATGAAAAATGGGGAAGTGCTCCGTTTTTCTGGGGTGTATCACGGCTTGCCTGGGGTGTGGCTGGCACACCTTGCACCCCCCCTAGTTTCGCCACTGTACATTACGCGTCTTGAACACGAGACACCGGGACATCAAACAAACGCGCTGCCACTGCGCTACCGGAGGAGTTCACGAATAAACAAAAAACTTGGTAGATATTCAATTCTAGGATGATTCACTTAGTTGCTTACGTAGACGTACCGATTTGCTACGAATGACCGTTCGTATTTATACACTCTATAATAGTCCAAATCTGGAATTCCGCCATTTTGACTGGACAGATTTCACTCAAAAGTTCATCATTTCGGCTACTCATGGATCCGAACCTGGGTACCCAATTTCATGACGATCGCATTATCTTTGTGGACTCTATGGCGCTGGATCGGATATAGACAGACAGACATACATTTTGAAACTTTCATGTTGAACCTATTTTTTCTCCAACTTACGGTAAAGCAATCTTTACGTATGGTAGCTCAGTTTAAAGGAAATTTAATCCTCTTTAATAATACTATTTTCTATCTATTTCCTATTTTGCAATAATTCACCAAAACTAAAGCGCTGCGCTCGAAATTCCGCCGACCGATTACAATAGCTCCCAATACTTTCGTATTGCGAGGTAAAAATCATATTAGTAATTGAAAAACGTCTCCAAAAAGTTTTGGTTTTATACCCATCCTTAATCGTTAGGTAAAGAACACCACTAACTACATTGATATTTATTTTACAAGGCCGCGCCTCCCATATGGGCAACTCGTGCGTTGCACAAGGGCGCCGTGGATGCAAAGGTGTCTGTCAATGCCTCTCAATTTATAAATTTTCAACAATACAAAAAAAAATAAAATTGTGTTGCCGTCATTTGAAAACGAAAATACTAGTAATTATTTTCTATTTTACAATAATCACAGTTTTATTTGGTAAAAAAAATAACAAACGTAGATAAATCATACTTTATTCATAATAAAGGCTTAGTGATTTGTAGTGTTGCGTTTCAACTTGTATTTTAACGAGTATACAATTATTCGTGTTGTAACTTGCATTCTGTGACTTGTAGATTTGTTTTATATTTATTATATTATCATACCGTATGACAAATAGTTAAGAAGAAAAAATTTTAATAGTAAATTTTGTGTTCGTTTAATCGCTTATTACTTAGTTATTAGTTCGAATTGATTAAGGTAAGTTCAATAAGTTAATAAGTAAACGTAAAATAAGTGAGTATTAAGCTACTATCTCACTTAACGTATTCCTACCAGCTCACTCGTTGCGAGATCACCTAGATTAAAGAAACAGTCCTTTAACAAACATTCTTTAATAAGAAACCCCGTAAAACTTTTTGTTATCCTACCCGCCTGTATAAATAAATACTCCCGTAAACGAAACGTTTACGAAGGTTTTTAATATCTTATACCGCTCCCGAATCAGAGAACCACCAAGTAGCCGTAACCAATCCACCATCGCTATCTAAATCAAGCACGAAAGGCGTATCACCGCTGTAAACGAATTACTATTCCCCGCACACAAATATCGAATTGGAGAATATCCAATATTAAATTTCCCCTGTGTAAATCACTCCAAACACAGTAGCCATCCTTTACTTTATTATTTGCATTGCTAATTGTGTCTTAAGAAACATAACAAATCCAGAGGAAACACCACAAACTTCTTACATTAAAATCTCTGCTACTTACGAAAAATAATTAGAAAACATTCTAATTACCCGTAATTAGTGTGCAACGCTTATTAGGAAGGTTACTGTTTGTTGAATAAAACTCTTGTAAACATATTAGTTAGATACGAGTAAAATTTCTCCTATAAACTCTAAAATATCACTTCAAAAGTATTGATTTTCTGAACGACCTAGAAAAGCAGGTATCAAATCACCTTTTTCTACAATCGATATCCAAAGTAGGCATTTGCGCTCGTATTTGACAACGCAAACGTCATCTTTTTCGAGGAATGTCACTTTGTCGCTTATAAGTGACTAAATAAAAAAAACGCTCGCTCTCCCAATTATTAACTATAAATCAAATATGCATTGCTCAGAGTATCCAATGACAACGAGTAAATGACATCTTTCATTTGAATGAAAAATTTTTTTCAATCATCAAATTGAATAAATTTTTGGAAATATGTGAACTGCTCGATTGTAGAAAAAATCATGTGTGTAATTCGAGCGCAAATTCATTGTCGATTTCAAGATTGCGCGCTCCTTCGTCGCGCGGCAAATCTCTCTTTCAGTCGACAATATATCATTTTGCGCTCTTAATACACAAATAGCTATTGCATTTTATTTTTTAAACATATTTTTAACCAGAAATAACGTTGTGATAACGGAATAAATCAGTTACTCGCAGCTTACTTTTACTACTCAGGAACGTACTCAAAATATTCCCATAATTTTATTTAATTTTCCCTTTTCTTTCTTTATTCATTTCATATAATTCATTTTTAGCTCTATTGTAAATATGCCGGTAATGTTACTTTCGCAGCAAACCTAAGGAGACCACCGTTCCCGGACCATCGTCGCAACTTACACCGCCGCCCGAATAAGGACCGAGAATAGTCAAGACCCCGGGACTAACCCTTTTGGGGACGTTTTTATATATCAGTATCTTAAATATTTAGTACCTAAGTGTATGTATCTGAACAAATGGAATTCTATAAGTTAGTTAAGTGTGCATTTAGACATTATAAGTTATAGGAAGAGGAACGAGAATGACATAAACGATTTTGTTTTTTGGGTATGTACAACTCCATGGCCATGAGAATGACATTGGATACCAAAGACGAGGACGACTTAAAGCAATATTCACGCCATGAAGGGTTGCAAAAAAATTCCGTAAATCACTTCATTTAGCTGACTTAAAACAACACAAAGTCCTACCAGTGTTGTGAACAGAGCAATTAGGGACAATCGAAGCTATTTCTATTAGACAATGTTCAGGTAGTCCTAGGGGAAAAGAACTGAAACTTTCTATACAAGTGGGTTTGACGTAAGGAAGAGGTAGTGGAAGTAGTGGTGTATGGTTATGGTTATCAAGGAATCTTGTGGGTTCAGAAATCATTTGGGTGAGATTGCATGAAATAGCAAATGTTTCTACAGTATGACTATCAGGATTAGTAGTAGATTAATATTGAATCCATATTTTACTAAAAGTATTCCTGAACAGGCTAAGATTTGCTTAACGTGCTAAATCACTAAGGAACACTAGGAGGGTTTAGGTATGTTGTTAGGCTAAGGAGAAATGTTTATGAATGGCTACCTTAAATTTGCTTAAATCAAAGTTTGGAGGAAATCAGAATTGGATAGTACATTCAACAATTTGGTCACTGTGGGGAAAAATGTAGATTGCGCCCGTTTAGTGTGACAAGATGGAATTTTGAGTGCGTAATTGTGGTGTGGATGGACAAACAGATTGTTCCGAGTTTGCGAAGGTACGAAAGAGTGTATTTAGGAAGCACACTTGCCATTATGATAGCGATAGAACATGGAAGGAAGCGAAACTATTCTTCTATGCTCAAGAGACTGTAGATCAGAAATTAGAGACGGTTCATTTATAAGTCTTACAGCTCTTTCTTGGATGCGGTTTACCATATCAAGGGCGTATTGGGAGCACTGACCCAGAGGTGGGAATTTTATTCCAGGTGAGGTAGAATTTGTGCCTTATACACTAACAGGAGTTGTTGCGATGTGAAGTACTGTTTAGATCTGTATAGAAAGCCCAGTTTATGGGCAGCTGTTTTGCTGGATGGTAGTCAATCCATGAAAGGTTCGATGATACGGACATCCCTAACATCGAAATAGAGTTTGAAAACTTGAGATCTGAGCCATTCATATTCGCAGCAGGAAATAATCGGTCTTTCTTGGTGGACACAAGGCAACACTGGGTTTTGTCGGCGTTGGACGTGAGTAAATTATTTTTTCTCCATTCAAGAATGCGTTCTAAGACACTGTTGATTGAGGCTGCCATTTTCACTTTAATGTTCTGTCTAGATTTATTGTTGTGGAAAAACTGAGAAGACCTACAATGTAGAGCGCCCTCTCAAAGCAATAGATCGAGTTAGTTGTTGAGGAAATGAGGCCCTGTATGTATAGCGGGAAAAGTGTAATTTCTTTCGAAAAGGAGCCATCGACGACAACGCGTATACGTCTTTTGTCAACAAAGCTGATGATCCAATTGATAAGCGTATCGGATAAGCCAAACGAGATGAGCTTGGCAAGTAGGCACTTGTGCCAAACCTGGTCAAAAGCCTTTGAAATATCTAAAACTACTACGACTGGTTCACCGGACCTTTCTAATGTGTTATTCCAAAATTGGGTGACATTTGATAGATCACTCATTGAAATGTTCTGTCTGAACCCATACTGGTGGTCGTTTAGGAGTTTATTGGACTCGGGGAACGAAAGTTGGTGGTGGTTGATGGCCTTTTCCACGATTTTCGATAGAATGGAAGTGATAGCTACTGGTCGATAGTTTGAGCGATCGGTTTTATTGCCCTTTTTAGAAATAGGTTCGACATTTGTCAACTTCCACGATGAGGACAACTCTCCAAATGACATGGAGATCGAAAGGAGTTTTGACAATACATGTACTAGCTTGGTAGAGCATTTTTAAGGACGATATCTGGAGTACCGTCTGGCCGGTCGCCTTGTCAAGTTTATTGATAATTGATTTTAGGAGCTTATATCGACAGTGGATTGGTTTCATAGCGTATGGGATAGATTTGAGCGACGGCACAATTTTATCAGAATGATTGAGTCATGAATTTGATGCAAAGTGATTGACAGAGAGGTTAGCTTTGTCAGCAGGATCAGCTACTATAGCACTGTCAGGAGACGTGATGGGAGGAAAGGAAGAGTTTTTACTGACGGCTTTAGTTAATGACCAAAATTGACGACTACCCAAAGGTCATGAGACTAATTCTTTGCATTTACGTTCTTCAAACATCTTTTTGGCCTTGGTGATGATGCATTTGCAACTATTCCTTGCGGAAATATAGTCGGGGTGATTTTCAATGTTTGAAGATGAGGACCGTTTAAAACAAAACTTACGGCAGGGAAGGTTGCAAAAAATTTCGCAGTTTGCTCCCGTTAATTGATTTAGAACACTGCATGGTTCTGTCTGTTTTCGAGTAACAGTGGGATTTCGCAGAGAGGAAGTTATTTCGATTACGGAGTGGTCTGATTGACCAAGTAGGGAAAGGAATCTTGTCCTGGGGTTGTCAGAAATTCTGGTGGGTTCGGAAATCATTTGTGTGAGATCATAGGATACAGCAAATTATTCTGGATTATGACTTGCGGGATTAGTGGTAGATGCAATTTGAAGCTAATCGGAGTTGTGGACTTCAATATCTACCAGAGTTGAAATATCGCAAGATGAAAACTGTGACAAGATGTAGTCTATTTTCAGACTAAGGTAATCAGAAAGAGCTTGGAAGTTATTATCATTGGGAGACCTATACAAACAACAGTAGAATTTCATAAATTGAGGCCCAAAATGTTTTAATCAAATCACGTCGGATTTGTTGTTTTCCTGAGTGAACATCCTCTTACAACCTACGTTGTCCTTGGTATACGCACATACTCCACCTTTAAAGTGAAAGTTAGAGTGGATATATATTCCACTCGTTGTATAGATCGCGAAGAGACTGCTTCAGTTTTGAGATCTCAAAAGGACGGATTCAGTTTTAAATTACACTGCATTTTTTGCGAAGAAGATGCAGATCTTCAAAAGGAAAAGAAAAGGGCTAAACAATACCGGAGAGACATCTTTCTCTGTGCACAACTAAACACAATTACGTCTATTCGACATGCGGTTCAGCAGAGGGGTGATGATTGGGTAATGAGGTCCTTGCAAGGATTTGCATGGAATCTAACCTTGTGGCGTCAGAGGGTCGCTATCACGGCAATTCAAATCCAATCCCACTTCGACAAAAGGTGCAGGCAGACCTAGCTGTGACGTAAGGAGCGAGGCTTTCTAAAAGATCTGTGCCGCAATTCAAAGTTAAGAGAAATGTCAAGTTTTCTTTATACGAAATACAAGAAATGATGGAAAAACTGCTTCCTCCCTGATAATCTCCCTATTCCATACAACACTTAAAGAATAAACTACAGTCCCACTTTGACGAGACGATTTACTTCTCGGAACTACCTGGTGTGTCTTCCATATTTTGCCTAACAGGAATCTGCTGATGCCGTGATAACAAAGAACTGGTACTCTGAGAAGAAGACGGACAAGATTCAGGAGCGCTTGAAGATCGTGGATGCTGCAGCAGCAATTATCAGAGATGACATACAAAGTACCATATATGACCTAACTACTTACTCAACCAAGGAACTGAGAACATCCCTGTCTCCTTAATGACGTTCATCAAGAAACTCACCAAAAGAAAAACTGAGCCAAAGAATTTACAAAAGAAGAAGCAAGCCCTCTGCGAAGCCCTGATATCAGCTTGCAGGCCAAATTCTTACACATCAAAAGTACTCCTAGAAGTTGGCGTTTACCTTCACCGACACTACGAGTCGAGGGATCTCATAGACATAGCATATGCTTTGAGATTCCCTTCGTCGTATTAAGAAGTGAGAAGATGCGAGCATTCATTAATGGTTGCAGACGACGAGCAAGATTCATCTCCAGCAGGATATATCCAATATGCATTTGCCAATGCGGATATAAACATTCGAACTTTGGACGGAAAGAGTACCCTACATAATTTGGCTGGCATCAAAATTACATCACAAAAGATAAGGGAAGAATCACCCCCACTAGTTCCCAAAGTGATTTTTTCGGATTCTACAGAACTGAGATTACGTGGAAGAATGAGCATTTCTACGTATGTAAAACCTGCGACTGAAGGTCTGGTTAAAATTAGAGTCAAGAATGTAGAAAAAGAATCTTTGCCTGGAAAGTCTTCTCCTCGTTATGTGCCGTACTATACAGATGTGCTGTGGATAAATAGTTATCTCATCGGTGACCCACTCAAACCCAGTTGGAACGGGTATATGCAGACAAGTGTGAGTTCTGCATATAAAATTAGCGATGTTCAGATATTGCCGTTCATCAACTTGGATCCTGAAAATCCGTCAGCTATATACACTACTCTTTCGTTTGCTGCCAATGAATGCCGAAAATAAAACCAGAAACCTTGTTTCGTTAGTTTTGATCAGGCGCTGTATTCGAAGTCCCTTGAAATTGTAGCAGCTGATGGCACAAATGGAGAGCTGAATGGGGTAATAGTCAGACTTGGAGCATTTCACCTCATGACGTCTACTGTGGGATCAGTAGGAAACATCATAGCTGGAAGTGGTATCGAGGAATTATGGTCTACTGTCTATGCAAGTTGATCTGTTCCACATATAACGTCAGGTCATGCGTTTGCTCCAGGTCTTTGAGCCCATTTTCTAACACAGCTTGCTCTTTGCATCCTTCTTCTACGTGGAACCAGTGTACTTAGCCGTAATGAAAAGAAGATTGAGGACGTTTACGAAAAAGTGAAAAGTAAAAACATTATTCCGCGCGAGCTCGAAGCTAAATCCGAAATCATCGAACTTGTAAATGTCCTGAAGGAGAAGTGCAGGTGCAGGTGGAATCAACAAACCGAGCAGCGAAGTTATGGATACAGTACATCCGGTTAGTTGAACTCATGCGACATTTCGATCGTGCTGACAGAAGTGGAGACTGGGAACTGCACCTTCACGCAACTCGTCAAATATTACCCATATTCCATGCAGAAAAATTTGCACTGAATTCCGTTTATTGTTCTACTAAACTTCATATTAAGGTCACGTCGCGTATGCTAAATCTGCTAGACTGTACCTTCCACAAATGGAGGACTTGCCGAATCGTGTTCCTAAGGATGAGCTGGAAAAATTCTCTACCAGAGGGTACTTCAATGTCCGCCGTGCAGACAGATTCTGGAGCGGTGTATCGATAGCTAAACGGCTATGTACATGAACTACGACGTGTTATATCGTAATACTTTTTACAGACCTAGCAATCGAGCAAGGATTCATGAGAGTAATGAAAATTTCCGATGGACTGACCAGAAGCAGATGTGTAACTAACAACACCTTAGCAATATGGACCCAAGCGCTTCAACGGTGCGTGAATGTTTGCACAAATTTAGAAAAATATTGTGGAGTAGGCTCTGAATCATCTGAATAATACGGCGAGCTGTGAGACAGCCGTCAGAAACGAAATGGGTTGGATCTAGAGAAGTTTCTCCAATGGTTCGAAGCACACGATCCTTTTGCGGAAAGACCAAAGGATCACTTAGTTTCTCTTTCATCGGGGATAATTGGCAATTCCGAGATTAACTTGCTGCAGAAGTAGGCAGTACAGCAATGTACGCACGTAATGGAAAAACTTTCCATAAACCAAGTAAAGCGAAAAGACGAAGTAAAGCCTATTTCTTCCATGACATCTACTGTAATGATGGGAAAGAAGCCTGTGGATATCAATCCACAACAGTTTTTCAATCGAATTCTGTGCGTTATACAGACAGATGCGGATCTTCTACGAGATGATCTCAGTTATGAACTTACGCCCAAACCTCCATATCTGCTTGAAAACGGTCTAATGCGTAAAACTAAAAAATCAGCTCTCGCAGAATTACTCGCAACATACTCTTCGTCCGAGAAACTTATCCTTCCAGATGTATTGTACGTAATAGACGGTGGCTTGCTTCTCGGTACTGTTGTGTGGCAGAAACTATCGACGTACAAGGAAGCATGTCAGCGCTACGTAAACTATGTAGAAAGTCACTATGGATCTTCTAGATTTACGGTAGTATTCGACGGCTATTCAGGCGAAGCCAGAAGAGCAGAACCGAATAACTTCTATGAAAACATCATCAGATCTCGATGTGCGTCCGAACTTACCTAGAACAACTTCATTAGCGCAATTTCTTGGAAATGGAAAAAAAACAAACGAATCCTGATAACCTTGCTCATTGATCCATTTAAGGATGTTGGCGTTACCACATATCCAGCAGAAAATGATGCAGGTGTCTTGATTGCAAGAACTGGGATTGATCTATCCCAGAGGGGACCAACAGCCGTGGTAGCCAATGATATGAACAACTTAGTTATTCTAACTGTTGTATCTGCAACTTCAACATCTCATCACTTGTACAATGTGAGACCATGTGGTTCAAAGCCTCTTAAAATTTTCAACATTGTCAAAATTCAAGATTATTTGGGAGACATGAAAAAGTCACTTCATGCATGATATGTCTGAATGTGATAGTATCTCGGCTGTGTATAATAAAGGCAAAAATAAGGTGGCCAAGCTCATTGAATCCAACCTGAAGCTGCGCGACGAAATTCAGGTTTTCTATTGTTCAGAAGTCGAACATGACGAAATTGCAGGAGAGTCAATGATGCTGATGATTTATAACAAATCAACAACAGATACTTTATTCAACGAAATGAGAATAAGTTTTTTTATCGCTTGGTGACAGAACAGTCTCTGTCAGACGAATTCAAGCTATCAAGTCTGCCTCCTCCAAGCAGCGCTGCTAGACAACACTCATATAGGGTTTATCACCAGGTGGGTTAGTTAATTAAAACTTTCATTCTAGGTTCAGTTATGGCCTGGAAACAACCTGCCCACCACGCAGTGGGGATGGAAGCGCATTGGACCATCACTCGAATCAAATCCAACTGATTCACCTGTCGCGCCGGACGGTTTGTTGAACATTTTGAGGTGCACATGCAAGAAATACTGTGGTGCTCAATGTTCTTGCAGAAGATCAGGACTTAGTTGCAGTCAGATGTGCACTGAATGCCACGGTACTGGTTGTGCTAATACGCAAGTAATAGATATGTTGCATTATGATTTGGAATAGTGAACTGTGCGGTATTAAGAAAATAACTACGGTATGTGCAATATTATACCAATAACTCTGTAAGTGCTAGAAGGCTTTTTGGATAGACGAAAAAGAACTCTACATCTTATGTTCTATATTTTTATTACAAATCTCTAACCGTTTTGTTATGTATACGTAGAAATTTTGACAATTATTTAACAGAATTGGCCATAGCTAAAAATCTATAAGGTATTTAAAAAAAAGTAATAGAAAATTAATTATGGCAAATTATATTATCTTTCATATGAGTGCTTCCTCGTGAAAATCGGTTGAATAGTTTTCGAGATATGAGTGTTTTTCTAAAACACGGCCATCGCCATCTTTGTGACGTCATTTCAGGGTGACGCACACAGAGGAGGGGCGGGGACTTTTGGAATTTTGAAGAAGGCATCGACCCCAACAATTTGAAAAAAAGAATGGCTCTTTACAAATTAGTTTGAGGTTCGACCCCTTTTATTGCTGGGCTACTAGATCGCCAGATTTGTCCGTTTATGATTTTTTCTTGTAGGGCTATCTAAAGAGTAAAATGTACGCGACTTGACCAAGAAGCCTGGATGAATTAAAACAGAGAATTCAGGATGAAATTCACAATATCCCAGATGAGATGTTGCAGCGGGCAATGAAACAGTAGGTTTCAAAACGTAATTTTTAAAAAATGATAAATTCCATTAATGTTTCTTAAATGGCAAGTTTTAAGATTTTAATTACTATGAATAAAATGTTTTTCTTTCATCACTTTTATTGGATCGTTAAAAAGTTCCCGTTTTTCTTTTGTTACCTTGTGCTAAGTTACGATTTAGTTTTAGTTTACTATTTCCTAAGGCTTCTTTTACATTTATTTACGATTTCTAACATTGACTGAAAATTGCAGATACCTTCATCTATTTATAGTGCATTAAAAAGCTTCTAGTTTTTATATGTATAACATCTTTTTGGAACTAATCCCATTCCAACAAAGCGGAGTTACAAATATAGATTGCATAAAGTCGCTACTGTAAATTCTACTTTTTAAGTATAATTTTTAATCTAATATATGAAATACGCTTACAGTCAAAATGCCACTGTCGTAATATTAACACAAAAACATTATTTTTATTAGCGCAATTATAATAAATTAATTCCGCAAGGGCGAATATTTGCGGGATGTGGGTAATTTTTTCGTAGAATGACTAATCCGTCGTTTACAGAAAATTACCTGTTGTTTATGAATGTTTCAGACAAGCCATAAATCTGGCGGCGATTCCGCTTTGCGGCAAATGGTGCAATTTTTTTCCAAATATTCATAAAGAGGGTTTGCAGACAAACTACACTTGTAAACACTTTTTTGTTAACTCTATAAAAATATTGTTTGCGAACGATACGCTTTATTAACAGGGCCCCCGCAAACGGGCGTGCATGGCGTGCGACGCACGCGGACGGCGGCGGCAAAACGGGCATAATGTAAAAAATAAAATAAAATTATGTAAAATAAAAAAAATTAATTGAAAATAAAAAATAATTTTCAAATAACTTATATGTTTTACATCAACCTAGTTTCACAAAAAAAACTTACTCTTTCTACAATAATATAAATATTTATAATAGCTTAAATAACTTGATTACATATTGCTTTAAAGTCTGTCCAGAAACGAAGCCGAGGAAAAATTAAAATAGTTCATTTATTTTACATATAAGCGGTACACGATTTTGTATTATGTACTTAATAGATTTCTTAAACTAGTTTTATAATATACCGCTTCCATACTATAGCGTTACATGTTATTTATCAATAGCTGCTAATCCTTTAACAATAGACGTACCTGTTGTTGCGTTCTAAAGTAAAGATTATTGGTCTGTACCTGGGTTTTGCAAACACATTAAAATCTATTAAAGTGTGATTCCAAATACAGTACAGGGTGGCCATCTAAGAATACGAGGTACTGTATCTAGGAAACTGTACGTCGTAGAGGCTTGCGGAAAAAAAAGTTATTACTAAAACGGCCAATACAAAAACATGGAAAATATTTTCATGTTTCTGAAATGGCCGCTAGGGGCGTAACTGCAATCTTGAATCTAAAAAAAGTGATGTTTCTGTGAATTCTGCTATATTAACCTAATAAAAAAATAACTGATCTTTGAAGTCGAGGATAATCTGAACTTTTTTTGTTTGGCACTTTTTGACGTATCTATAAAAATAAAGTGGTGAGGGGTATTCAAAGGTTTCCTTAAATCAAAGCCCCCCCACCGCGTATCTTCGAAACGGCTAATCCGATTTTAACAAACTTGGGTGCGTTGAAATGAGCTATTCTTGGGCTACAAATCTTATAATATTTGAACTTTTGTTATTTCACATGTCGTCGCTAGAGGGCTTTGTTCGACATTCCCACAGAAACGGTTAATTTTCGCAAAAAAAACTAAATGCATTGGTATGCCTAAACAAGCTCGCGAAAACCGCATCTCGATATCTTGTTCCTAACCTAAAATATCGGCCAAAGAAGATTTTATATGAATTTTTATTATTTTAGCTATATTTTTCTGGAATTTTTTCTATTATGTAAGTTGTGGCCCTAAAAAAGATCGATTTAAAGGAGGAAGGTTTTTAATGCCCCCGTAAATGCTCGAAATGCTGACCATCACTCTGTGCATTGCTGAGGCCTCTTATGGGTAGACAAAACTGCAGCTTGAATTTCGGCTCTGAATAGGTTACCTAGAAATTGCGATTTTAAATGTTTGTAAATTTATTCACCAGAATAAAATCACTCTTTTTGAAATTACTACGGGCAAATATGCAATGCTAAAATTATACGAAAGGCCTAGTTTTTGTATGTTTAAATGCATGTTCACTATGGATGTATACGAAAAATACAATTAATAGAAGCAGGCAATGGAAAAAGATACCTAAACAAAACATACATAATCCTCAAATTGTCAATAGTTGTCAATACTTTCGCGTTACTTTGAGCAATTTTTGTGCTTTCAAAATGCGTTTTACGAATAATGAAGCTGTTGATATGCTTGCGGTTTATTTTGAATGTCTTCAGAATGCCGCAGTAGCTAAAAGAGTTTACGCGGCTCGATATCAAAATCGGCGTCCTTGCGATTAGTGGCGAGTTTACGAGCCAATGGTAGTTTTCGGCCTACGTTTCAACGGCAAAGAATTGGAAGAACGCGAGAAAATATTAACCGTGTACTGGGCTATATTGAAAGAATTCCTCATGTTAGCACAAGAGCATTATCCACTGAGTTGGACATATCACGGACAACGGTTCAAAATATTTTGAAGGACCATAGGTAAGTTCTAATAGCCATCAAAATATATAGGTATTCGTTTAAACCTTTTTTAATTACTTTAAGAATGCACCCATATCATGTCGTTTTGCATCAGGCCTTGAAAGAGGAAGACTTTGATCGAAGGTTAGACTATTGCCATTGGATGTTAGGCATGACACGCGAACATAGAGAATTTTTATTTCAAATTCTTTGGACCGATGAAGCCACCTTCAGTAGTGACGGGAGAGTCAATCTGCACAATATGCATTATTGGTCTGCAGAAAATCCCCATTGGTTGCGTGAAGTTCAGCGCCAAGGACGTTGGAGTTTAAATGTGTGGTGTGGCATACCGGGAGGCATATTTTTTCGAGCAACCCCTAAATGGCAATGTATTTCTTGAGTTTTGGCCAATCAATTACCGTTGTTGTGTGAAAGAAGGCAAAAACTGTTTTTGTAGTTGGATGGTTGCCCAACACATTTTGCTATTAATGTGCGAGAGCATATTAGTGCAGTATTTCAACAGCGGTGGATTGGAAGAGAAAGTCTGTTTCCATGGCCTCCGCGATCGCCAGACTTAACTTGCCTCGATTTTTATTTATGGGGGCGCTTAAAGGACATCGTGTTTCGGACTCAACCTACTACTAGAGAAGATATGAAAAACCGGATTCGTAACGAAATACGTAACATACCGAGAGCCGAAATTAAAGCTGCAGTTTTGTCTAGTCATGAGAGGCTTCAGCAATGCATAGTGCGTGATGGTCAGCATTTCGAGCATTTACAGAGGCATTAAAAACCTTCCTCCTTTAAATCGGTCCTTTTTAGGGCCGCAACTTACATAATAAAACAATTTCAGAAAAATATAGTTAAAAAAAAATAAAAATTTAAGAGATTTTCGTATAAAGTCTTCTTTGGCCGATATTTTCGGTTAGGAACAAGATTTCGAAATGCGGTTTTCGCGAGCTTGTTTAGGGATCATTTAGCTACTTGTTCGTGATAAAAAGTCATACCAATGCATTTAATTTTTTTGCGAAAATTAACCGTTTCTGTCGGAACGTCGAACAAATCTCTCTAGCGACGACATGAGAAACTAACAAACCTTCAACAAACAAACAAACGTTTGTAGCCCAAGAATAGCTCATTTCAAAGCGCCCAAGTTTGTTAAAATCGGCTTAGCCGTTTCGAAGATACAGGGGGTTATTTAGGGAAACCTTTGAATACCCCCCACCACTTTATTTTTAGACATACGTCAAAAAGTGCCAAACAAAAAAGTTCAGATTATCCTCGACTTCAAAGATCAGTTATTTTTTTATTAGGTTAATATAGCAGAATTCACAGAAACATCACTTTTTTAGATTCAAGATTGCAGTTACCTAGCAGCCATTTCAGAAACTTGAAAATATTTTCCAGGTTTTTGTATTGGCCGTTTTAGTAATAACTTTTTTTTGCACAAGCCTCTACGATAAATATTTTCCAAGATACAGTACCTCGCATTCTTAGTTGGCCACCCTGTACATAATATTTTTTATTATAAAACAACCCAACGCCACTGGAAATTGTCAAACATGTTGATTTATTCCTTCGCTTCGTTTCTGGATAGACTTTAATTAATTTTAAAACCTTAAGACTTGGAAGTAGCAAAGGAAGCCCGTGGTGCTCTGCCTGTCTATTCGTAGGTAAGTTGGGAGTTGCAGAGTGCAGTTGAGTTGCGAGGAAACCGAATATTTTGATTATTATTTTGTTTGGTGTTTTAAATTTTTTTATTTGATAATCGTATTTAATTTATAACCATCTTTCCAAAATTAAATGGTAAGTAACGCATATTATATACCTATTTTATTTTTATTAATCTAGATTAATTTTTTGTCTTAAAAAAAAATCTAAATGTTTTTTATTTTTATAAGTATATAACGACTTTTTGTACATTTAACAATCTTATGTATGTAAGAAAAATACATAATTATTTTATACACGGTGGTCCACGTCCATTAGTAGTAGAACACGGATACAGCAACTATGAATTTCCTTTTATAAAAATATTGCGATATAACAACACAATAACACAATTCACCGTAGTCGAATTCTTGATATTAAAGAATACACAAGGCGTTAGAGTTAAACTTTTCTTTGAAATACACCCGTGATTTTAATAGTTTACAACATAATATATTCACGAAAATATGCAAACGGGGTTTTTTGTAAGTATAAACCATAATTTTGCATCAATTTTAGTCTAATTTTTGAAACTATACTTTTGGAACACAGAATAATCAAAAAATATTTTGCATTCATTTTTACATAAAAAAGGTATGCGCGTTTCGTTTTATATCGTATATACTTGCCGTTTATGAGGTACCTAACCATGGTTGAAATATTTGACGCAAAACGTATGTGTAGGACATAGAATCGTTGAAGCTACTTCAATGAGTTGACATTATGTACCGGGCGGCCAACTAAGAACGGCCGTCGGCCATATCTCAGGAATGGATTATAGCACAGGTTTGGGAAAAAAATTTTTATAACAAAAGTGGCCTGGAAATTATTTTCAGAATTGTAGGTCCACCGCTAGAGGGTGTATTTGACAGTTGAAATTTTGAAAAGCAAAATTTTTCAAAATTTACTCAATTAAGGGGCATATTAAATATTATAATCAGATTCCTCGACAAATTCTGCATATTTTTTATTTGACAAGTTTTAGTCTATCTCTTCAAATAAGGGGAGAGGGAGAGTGGGAACCTTGTTACGAAAAAACGCCATTAATTCAGGTTCTGCTTGACCGATTTTAATAAACTTGATGTTGTTTGAAAGAGCTTTTGTTAAACAATAGAAAATTGTAAATTTGAAGCAATCTGATTAATAACATAAATGCTAGAGGGCGCTGTTTAATATTTTTTTAATATTATGTTTTCTCTTTACAATTTTAAATGGAAGCATAAAAAATTAAGTAGGTCTTTAAAAAGTAGACTAAATTAGTAATAAAACAGTGGAAACTGCAAGTCGATATCTTTTTCCTATCCTGAGATATCGTAAGAAACAGGTAAATGGCGGAAATCGTTCTTCCAACGTCTAGTACGCTAGTTCTCGTTAACGGAAATTATTAAATTTAGCCTAGATGACAAGATCTTACATTGGTCTGCAGTAATTTAAACTGCTATCATACTAATGTTATGGTTGCCGCTAGATTACCTAAATGTAATGCTGTCTCTACTAACAATGAGAACAAACTATAAAATAATAATGTGATAAATTTAACATTTTTTTAATTATATAAGAATGTTATATTTGTTTTCAAGCGATGTGTTAGTAAATCAAAAGCATAAAATATCAATAAAAACCGATATTTGCCCAGCAACAAGAAATACAGTTTAAAATATGAATTACGATTTACTAATGACAACAAAACTAGTAAAGAGGGCCATGTAAGATATAAAATAAATTCCCTGTTGAAAACAAGCAATAGACATTTGATAGACTTCCTTTATCTTTTTGTACCAAAATGATTCTTACAAATGAAGAAGCATTTGATATGTTGGCAGTTTATTTTGAATGTATGAGAAATGTAACCGTTGCTGCTAGAGTGTATGCACTGCAGTACCCAAACAGATGGCATCACAGCAGAAGAGTTTTTCTCCGACTCACACACCGTGTGCGTACTACTGGAAATGTGAATCTTCCTGTGTACCGAAGACAACACAGAGGTAGAACAGAGAAAAATGTTATTGATGTTTTAGCTTATGTAAATGTTAACCCTCATTCAAGCACCAGAGCTATAGCTGGAGACTTCGGTATATGTCGAACCACCGTCCAAAATATTTTAAGAGAACACAGGTGACTACTTATTTATTAATGCATGTTTTATTCGGTGTTATAATGATAAAAATGTTTTAATTTTTTTCGTTTGTCGTTATATGTTCATGTCCAGTTTCAATAAAACAACAAATTATTTAATGAAATTATCTTATGCTATGAGAATAGATATTAACTAACAACATGATAATTAAGTGAGGCAAAGTAAAGTAAAAAGATACCAATAAAAAAAAATAATAAGAGGCCGGGCGAAAAAAATTCGTAATAACATTACGAGAGTTAATACATTTAAAGTCTTTTTCGTTTACTAACAACGAAAGACTTCAATATGTCTTATTGATCTGATTACTTTATAATATATACCATTTTAGATTGCACCCACATCACATGGTCCTACACCATAGTTTGAATGCTCAAAATTTCGATACCAGGTTGGATTTTTGCAACTGGCTTTCAAATATGATACACGATGATCCTGAAATACTTTCACGAATTATGTGGATAGATGAGGCTACTTTTCATAGTAATGGTAGTGTAAATAGACATAATATGCACTACTGGTCTGAAACGAATCCCCACTGGATGCAGGAGGTCCAACATCAGGGTCGTTGGTCTGTAAATGTGTGGTGCGGGATTCTAGGTGGAGAAATAATTGGGCCTTTTTTTTAATGAGACTGTTAATGGAGAAAGATATTTAGATTTTTTAGGCAATGAATTGTCACTTCTTTTAGAAGACGTACCCTTAGCCATTCGTCGTGACGTGTTCTTGCAACATGATGGGTGCCCGGCACATTATTCTAGATATGTTCAGAATTTCTTAGATCAATCATACCCTGAAAGGTGGATAGGACGTGGAAGTTTATTTATTTGGCCACCAAGGTCTCCAGACCTAACTTGTTTAGATTTTTATTTGTGGGGGCGAATAAAAGATCTCGTTTATGCCGATAGACCCACAACAAGAGCTGAAATGATTGAAAGAATACCACGGACAATACGAAGTATTTCAAGGGCAGAAATTGAAACTGCTGTTCTCTCCACCCGTCAGCGAATGATGTCATGCATTGAAAATGATGGACGACATTTCGAACATCTAGGGCGACACTAATTACGTAGTTATTATAATTATAATAATTATAATAATTACGTAGTTATTTATTTAAGGTTTTAATTGTTAGATCTATCACATTATTATTTTATAATTTGTTCTCATTGTTAGTACCGACAGCATTACATTTAGGTAATCTAGCGGCAACCATAACATTAGTATGATAACAGTTTAAATTACTGCAGACCAGAACTAGCCTACTAGACGTTGGAAGAACAATTCCCGTCATTTACCTGTTTCTTACGATATCTCAGGATAGGAAAAAGACATCGACTTGCAGTTTTCACTGTTTTATTACTAATTTAGTCTACTTTTTAAAGACCTACTTAAATTTTTATGCTTCCATTTAAAATTGTAAAGGGAAAACAATATTAAAAAAATATTAAACAGCGCCCTCTAACATTTACGTTATTAATCATATTGCTTCAAATTTACAAATTTTCTATTGTTTAACAAAAGCTTTTTCAAACAACATCAAGTTTATTAAAATCGGTCAAGCAAAACCTGAATTAAAGGCGTTTTTTCGTAACAAGGTTTCCACTCTCCCCCACCCCTTATTTGAAGAGATAGACTAAAACTTGTCAAATAAAAAATATGCAGAATTTGTTGAGAATTCTGATTATAATATTTAATATGCCCTTAATTGAGTAAATTTTGAAAAATTTTACTTTTTAAAATTATAACTGTCAAATACGCCCTCTAGCGGTGGACCTATAATTCTGAAAATAATTTCCAGGCGTTTCTCGAGGCCACTTTTGTTATACAATTTTTTTTCCCGAACCTGTGCTATAATCCATTCCTGAGATATGGCCGACGGCCGTTCTTCGTTGGCCACCCAGTAGATATGAAGTGACGTTAACGTCATGTCAACATTATTGATCTTTAAATAGCTTTAGAATTTCATTTCATTTTATTTAGTTGTTCAGGCGATGGTTTGTAGTAAATAACCGAAACGTTAAATGAACTGTGTTTAGTTTTGTTTTAAAGATTTTATTAATTGTTAAATTACAATTGATTAAATATTATGATTTCTAATTATAAAAACCCATGTTCACCAAATTTCGATGAAGATGAAGGTATATTGAAAACTGTTTAAATTAGAGAAATATGTCAATGAAAAAAGAATTGGACTAAGGTATTAAATCGAAATATTGTTATACAAGGAAATCACAGTTGCTCTGTGTCACATTACTAACGGACCAGCCTATATATATAAAAAAGTAGTAAAAACTTTCATGCATTTTTATATTTCACCCAAACTGTTCATGATATTCTTCTGTATTATCTTCACAAATTCACAATTAGGTCAATGGGCTACTTTTTTAAAATTTAATATGAAAATATACACCATTATTATAATATCTATTTCTTCAAGCGCATCTTTATACGAGCCTCAAAAAAAGAAAATACCTTGTGGTGTCGAATTCCGAAAACAAAGAAAATATAAGTACCAACAACATGAGAAAATTGCTCATAGTTTAAATATGTTCCTCCTAAAAAAGTGTGAAGAGACTTTGGAGAATGAAGCTACTACATCAAGCAAAGGAAGCTGTGAAGTTGCAACATTGTCATCTTCTTCACAAGCAGAGGAAAATATTGTTGCCGACAAAAGAAATGGTACTTCACGTTTCTTCGAATTCAGACAACAAC
Source organism: Vesta saturnalis (assembly GCA_036346205.1). Lineage (NCBI taxonomy): Eukaryota > Metazoa > Arthropoda > Insecta > Coleoptera > Lampyridae > Vesta > Vesta saturnalis. The sequence continues at coordinate 8,441,241 of JARFJB010000821.1, forward strand.
AATGAATTTGAAGTTAATATCAGTGAAGATAAAGCTATGGCAGACTCATCCAATCTTTCTTTGACAGATATTTCCGATGATCCAGGACAGTTTTCCTACTACTAGTACCAATCAATATGATAGAAAGTTTTTCAAAAAATATTATACCCGGCAACTTGTTAATGGAGAACAAGCTGTACGAGAATGACTTATTTATTCGGTATCAAATTTTCCAGCTACACATACTATTCGTAGACGGATTAAATCAAAATTATTTGATTATGATCACGTTGATGAGCCAATATATCACCTCAAACAAAATTTCAAAATTAATTTTTTTTTTCATATCAATTGTTAAAGTGTGCTTTGAACAACCCAAATCAATACATCAAGTTTCAATTTAACCGCAAGGGTAGATAAAGTTGAACTTTAACAACAAGGGTAGATACAGTATTTTGTCCAACAGTTGCAGTTTTTCACGTGTTTTATACGTTAGTTTTCAGTGAGCAAAATCAAATTTTATTCACTAGTGACTAAATTTTATATCAACAACGTATTCATACAACCGCTAGACCGACCATGACAACCAAGACCTGGCTATTTGACTCTTTTTTATTTAAATAATCCCTTCAAGTTTTTCTTTGAAAAAAATGCAACTGTTGGACAAAAGGTCATATATCACACGTGAGTGAAATGCCATTATAAGCACGTGAGAATTTGTCAAAAATTTCACATGCTTATAATGGCTTATTTCACTCAATATAATCTGCTACTAATTTTTATTTATTTAAATATACAACTTATTTTTCATTTTTCTTTGCATTAATAATAACTTTAATATTGCCATTTACATTTCCAGAAATATCAAATTTTGGAACAGAACCTGTTTCATGTGAAAAACGTACAGACGACGTAGAAATTACATGAACTTTCTATTCCACAGAGTATTTTCTTTGATACATCATTTTTTTTTCGCTACTGAGTCTTCTATATAAGTTTCGTCGACGGAAGATGACTTCCATCCCCCCTATACGCTTTACTTCCATCAGGTCAGCATCAGAATTTGCCAGCATTGTCACTGCAGAGCGATCTAAAATTCCGCCTATCAGGAAGCACTTGATAAAACACTATCCTAATTTCGGAAACGATAAGAAGGTCTCTTTGACCACGATAAAACCACATAAAGTTCCCCGGCCTGGTTAACCTCCAACAAAAACCGCACAAAGGCGAAAGAGGGGCACTGCCCACGATACGTTCTTAAGGTCCTGGTACGTCGTGGCCGAAACTGCCCACAACTGCATTCCACCAAAACAGAATCAAGACTGAAGATACTACAAAATCCTTCAGTTTGGCCATCTTGAATTTTGATATCGACAACCAATCATATTGCTCCTTACATTCCATTATCAACCGCTCTAAAAACGAGGATTCCTAGGTAGAATTACATCATCTTTTTCTTTTAATCCGCACTTTCACTTAGAAACTGACTGCCTGGGCAGCTTTTCAAGTAACTAAAGGCTTATCTCACTTTAAGGTGCACGGGCACTTAACATCACTTAGATCATATTGTAGTTCAAATAAATATTGCCTTCTCCTATAATGATAATTCTTAACTAAACACGAATCGGTATGCTTTATTTCGAAAGATCCTTGGCACCATTTCACAAATGATGGATATTAACAGAAACTTAATACAATTTAGAATAATCTTGTTTGTCTCCAAACACTATTGCAATTACACTCAATAACAAACTACGTTTTAATTTCAAACCTTGATAAATTCTGTATGAACTTTACGATTTCGATTAAATTAATTCTAGCAGACAAATTCATTTTAAATCCAATGCGAACGATTCTAACCCGAAATACAATGTAAGGTTTTACGACATCGATAGCAAAAAATACATAAATTTAATTTTAAAAGACGTGATTTCCCCATTCAACTTACGACAATTTCTAAAACTTAAAATAACGAGAATAACTACTATCTATACAAAGCTACCCTACCAATACTTTGATTGTAACGCAAAAATCACCTGTGAATGAAACATAATTAAATCTTGAATAAATATTATTAGTGACAACACACAAAGGAAAAAAACTTTTAATATCATATTCTAAATATCTTCACCATTAAAAAAACAACGAATTTGAGAATATTTCATGTAAAAACAACCATAGAGTCCTTGGGTATTATATTAAACTTCGCACTTTTTACTTGTAGAGGAGAGGTGGCCGGTAAGTAGGCCAGTAGGTAGACCCTTTCTGTATACCCTTTGTATTTGAAACTTACTCTAAACCGAGTTGTGTTTACTTACCGACTACTTTTTTATAGCGACCCCGCCCCTAAGTACACTAGTCTGAGTAAAATTATAAGACATCCTACATATTATAAAAATTATTTATTTCAAAAACATTTATCCAAATAGAAATTTTAAATACACAGATGTAAAAGTTGAGAATAGTATAAAATATTCATTTTAAATTATTATTTTTTTTAAATATTAAGTAAGTAATGGAATGAGTCAAACATCATTAATGCCTTCTATACTGATTATTGCATTTCTTAAGATAGTTGAGTAATCCTGTGAACTTTCGATTTGTGATGAGGTTGCCATTTGATATGAATGATGTTCATCATCCCCGAAATGAAAATTACCTTCATCACACAGTGTAGGTGGTTCAGAACTTGCTGGCCCAGAGGATGGTAGGTCAGATAATGATTGCCTAGAATATGGTGGCTCAGATGAAGATTGACTAGAATATGGTGGTTCAGATAATGGTTCCCTAGAATACGGTGGGTCAGATAAGGATTACCTGGAATATGATGATTCAGGTTGTTTAGGTGGCTTGTTTAAAGATCTGAGCTGAATGGCAGTATTCGCCGCAAAGTGGTCAAATTCGTTATTACTTTTTATTTCTTATTGTTAGAGGGTTTAACGATAGATAGCATATCGTAGGATGCAATGTCCCATTAGACGGGAAACATGTTAATATTGTATGTCCAAAAAACAGTCATAAAGGCTATTTCAGCACAGTGCTCTTTGCCCTTGTGGACAGCAACTACCGCTTTATCTAAATTGACGTTGATTCAAACGGGACAGTAAATGATAGCACGATATTTTGAAATTCCTCTTTAAAAAGAGGTATAGAGAACACACCAGTTTCCCTCATGGGGAGAAGGAGAAAAGACATGAAACAATAATTGTGTAACTTATAAACGACCGGGCCGATTGAGGTAATATTCACAGAGAATATTTTCTTGTCGATACTATGGTTTACATCTGAAAAGATGTCGGGGGTGGGGGGGATAAATCAGGGGGTACACCTGGAAAAGGATAAACTTATTATATATCTTTTGTCGAGAGGATGATTATTATCAGAAAAGAATAGAAGAAAACACAATACGGGAGAAGGGAGGTGAACGATACAACGGGAAAGGGCCGAATAAGTATTTTATGAATCAGTAATCGGTAATTTATAAACTACTGGACTTATTGAAGTAATACTTATACAAAACACAAAATAGGTAAACTAATTTTTATATTTGCTTTGTCGAAATGATCTAAAAGAATGAGGGGAATGAAGAGGGCGGGGTGATCTAGACATCGGGAAAGGGGTTAACCAATTGTCAGGAAATTGTAATCCTTCAACTTCTAAACGACTTGGTCGATTGAGGTAATATTCACATAGTATATTTGTTTAGTTAAGACGATGGCTTATATCTGGAAATGGTGGGGGCAACTTAAAAAATGGGAGAGTATTGATACACAGGCAAAGGGGTGAATCAATTTTACGAAATTTGTTACATAGGGCTTTTTGATAGGAGGACTTGTTTTGCCCTACCCATTTTTTGTATCTTAGAGGAGGAAAAATCATCAAGAGGCGTAGAAAAGTGGGATTGCTAGTATTAAATATAAACATTAGGTACTAGCACATAAGTGAGTAGCAATAACATTGAATATGCTATGTAGAATTTGCTAGGTAGAGATGATTTATATTATCGCCTACTGATACGTGTCAGATTAGTTCCGGAGATTTTACTCACACATATTACCTGTGTACATGAATATAATTGACGCGTACAATCAACTGAAAAACCATCGCAAGCGTTAAGGAAAGAGAGCTTCGAAAATCGAATGTCTTTTATCAACAGATCGTAAGCGATGACAAAGATTAAATCCACTTGATATTTACAGCACTCCATTTGTTTAGCAAGGAAACTGTCTTCAATATAATACGTACGTTCGTTAAATGAAACAACTGTAATATATACATACATTCAATAAATCAAAATAGTAACGTAATGATTCAAAAGGACATAGATTTGTTCGTAAAGCTTTACGACAATAAAATTAACTGTTATTAATGAATGATTACTATACTTAGCTTATTCCAAAATGAAATTCTTATTTAACTTGAATAACTAATATAATAATTCAAATTCACGACCTACATCAACTTGCCCGTTGTTACAGTTAAGTTTATTTGATTTTATATTACAAAAACACTAAAATATCTGATGTTTTTTCTGTTAAAACTGCATTCAAATTTATTAAAATTTGCTTTAGTCTAATGTTTGTTAAATAATGTCATCTAATTGTCCACTTAATAAATGTAATTTGCATAAAATCAACATGTAACATTATTTATACTACAGTAAAACTCCAATTATCCGAACTCCAGTTATCCAACTACTCGGATCCATCGCAAATGAGTGAGACCGTTATTAATTTGTGTGATTTCACTGTGTTCTGTGTCATAGCATATTTTACCATGTTGTTTCAATGCGTTTTTTACCTTTAAAATTAATGATTAAAATGTTTTCTAAAAGTAAACGTGTCTGATATAAATAAAATCATTAAACAATTTGTATTTTTCGACTTCCTTCGCTATTGGTTTGAAAAGCAAAAACTCCAGAGTATAAATGCTAAGAAGCTTCCGTTGGTTTACAAAAATTAACCAAAAGCGTGGATAACGCTGCCTTATCTACAAAGTCGTTTGGCGAAGTGTTTGTTTCGGAAGTGAAAAAGAGCCGCCAAAGTATTATCCTTCAGTGAATCTTCTTGAAAGAACTTTGCATACCACCTAATATTATGCGTTTTCTGCAACCGTTGGATCAAAGCGTAACAGAATTCATAAAACGTCATTACAAAAAGCAAGTTTTACGAAGGCTACTCTTAGCAGGTGAAGATAAAGATCGTACCGTAGCATACCACAGCTACATAAATTTAATGTGCTTTTGCTACATTATAGTCGATTCTTAGAATTCAGTAAAAAAAGTTACCGTAAAGAGAGCGTGGACTAAATTCATGGAACTACGACGAAAGAACAAATTCGGGAAAAAAAAGAAGAGACAAAGAATAAGAATGAATAAGAACAAACAAAATACACCCACGTACCACGCAAAATTAAAACACTTCGAACGCGTTTCGATAGCTACGCTATCATCATCATCAGCGGTCGACCCCTGTGGTACGTGGTTTTATTTTGTTTGTTACAGATCCTGCCACAGTTCCATTGTTTCAGATTTTTCAATGAATAAGAAAGCCGAAATGAAAGTCACAAAGGAGCTGAACAAGAAATATCAATGGAAGGAATTCATAATATTATTGTAAAAAATTTTAAAAGATGGCGGGATTATTCAACGCTTAATGGACGAATCTCAGCATAAGGATGAAGAAGATGACAACGTTGCTATAGGTAAGCCCAAAGCACGACCTATCGCATGCTTTGAAACTGCGATATGGTGGATTGAAGGGTAGCTGGAATGTTTCATATACGGTCTCTTACTCTTAAGCCTATACGGGACCTCGCTGTACGCTATCCAGTTTCTACATGAAAACAGATAACTTTTTTAGACTTGCTAATCCAAAAAAGTTCATATAAAATTTAGCTTTTGTCATGTCCTTATCAACATTCCATTCCAAACTTGAAGCAAGATTACTGTATAAAGTACATAATTATGCACAACCTAAAGACTGCCTTTGCCTCTTCACAGTAATGTAAAATACAACGTAAAGGTTAAATGTAATATTTCTTTACCATACTGTTGGATAAAACGTAAACAGAAAAATGCAGTAATATCATATCGGTAAACTACGTCAAAGCTTAGCTACAACCATACTAGTCAAAAAAGTCAATCATCTTCACCAGGAATGTCTGCTGTTCCAAGATTTAATAATACATAAAATAAAAGTACCATTCTGCTCAAATACCATCTCAAAACTGTTTGTTAAACACTAACTATAGAATCGCCAGTTTGGATACGACGTGTTTAAGCAATAGCTATTGTATCACAAGGACAGAAACGATAATTGAATGCGTGCAGTTGCAAGCCTCGGCCCACAATTCTGCTCAAACTCGCAAAAATTGCTTCTGGACGTGTGATACACAAAATTTTTTGTGCTGACGCTATTAATTCGTTAAAAATATTTTCAACTATTTATTTAGTCACGCCACCATATTTATTATGTTATCTTGGCAGCATTGACCATCTACGTGTCACACGGCTCTAATATGTATGACAGTTATCAGCAAATGTTCATATATAAAAAGTCTGTGGCGCCAATCTAAAAGTTTTTCTTTTGGCGGCATAGCCCAGAAAAAACGAGTTTATGGATGACTTTGAGGATTAAAAAACCAGTGTTGTAGGACTGAAACAAAAAAAATCTTTACCTGTGCTTTTTTCCATGGTTAAAATAAAAACGTTAGCAATTTTTTAACAATGCCGAGATTTTTTTTTGTAATCGGAAAATGAAATGACTAATACAATACAAATGTCCAATTTAGATCTGTTGCTGGTCCGAAATTGCTTTGGTTTTCTTTTGTTAAGAAATTATTCATATACTGGCCGCCATAGATACTGCAAGGAAGAAATTTAATTTTTTTGCGACCGCCCCGTTCAAAAAGTATTACATAGCAGATTCCATGACTGAAATGCTTTACTTCTGGTTCATACCAAAGTTAGACGATCGGTATTAGTTTCAGTATTTGTGGTTTTCCAAATTTCCGCATTTCTGAGTTTATGATACAATAAATTAAAAGAACAACAGATATAATTACATACCTTTTCACGGGCAAACTAAATACGCTAAATAATATGTATTCAAACCCAAAATACAAACGAAAAAAAGGAAAAAGGCCACGTATTTCATTCCCTCTCCAAGGGGGAGGGCGGGCTGCTCGAGCTTTCCAAGCTCCTTCAGCCACAATCATGGATTCCCAGCATACACACATACATTACGTATATATGCATGGTGGGATTAAGGATGGGTGTGGTCAGGATAAGATCGCAAGGAACGGAGTTAGGGTTCTGAGGGGGCAAACACTACCCGGACATTCGCCTATGAAGCCGCACATGGTGTGCATATACGCAGTGACTATGCCATGTATGAGGAAAACCCCCTGAAAAAACCTCATACAGGGTAGACGGTAACGGGAATCGAACCCATTACCTCCCGAATGCTAAGCAGGTCGTGTCACCACTACGCTGCCAGCTCGGTATACGAACGAAAAATAACGCTTCAATGCAAGCATCTGCGGAAGATATGGATTGGCTTATACACAAAACAACTAAATGCAGCCAGATGCCAGTAGCGTAATAACAAGGTGTACCATGCGCTATAAAATAATGCATAATACCAATAAGATATCAATATACTACACCACACTTAATTATTAAGAGAAACAAGATGCTACACTATGCTTAAATGTACTCTAAGTAATGTAAGAAAAGCTCATAAATAACAAAAACTAAAAATCTTAGCACAAGTAACATCAACAAAAAATTGACAAGTTACAGTGCGTATGCGACATCTCAAATTAAAAAGCGATTCCATTAAAATTTCATGTAAGTGTTTATGATGTAAATATCTATACGCAACTGATTTTTGTGGCGGTGGCTTTGCGGGGTAAGGAGTAAGATGAGTAAATGTGATTGTCTTTAGACCGCGATAAATAAAAAGACTTGTCAGCCGTATCGAAAAACTTTCCCACCTTCGATCATTTCAGTCGATTCAATAAAAAGCGAGTAGATGAAGAGTAAAATATAAAATACTTTCTTAGATTAATTAAACCCTAATAACGGTTACTTAAAAGTCATTTGGACATAGCCATCATATGTATTACGCATCAAAAATAATGAAAGAACCGTTGTGATTTGTATTTGTTCAAAGAAATTGTTCAAATTGATATCTATGCATGTTGATACAAATCTGTAATCGGTGCGGGAGGTTAAGGATAACATGCTCCAACATTTCTGGCGTGATTAGGTGGACGGTTCTGGATGCGTACACAGCGAAAATCGGAGAAAAGTATCAACTGTAAAACTTATGACAGAACTATCATATTGAAATTTAAACATAACACATGAAATTTACGAGACCATAACTAACTGTGTGTTGCTAAATCGATTCCTCCGAATATTTGCAAATTTAAAACCCCTTTAAAACTTATTCTTTTCAAACCTGATTGAATTTAAGATATTCCGAATAGATGATACTTTGTAAAAAAATATAATCTTTTTCTTCCACTTTTGACATCAATTGCAAAAATAGGAGCTGAAATTTCAAACTTTGGTACCTCGTGTGAAGAAACGGAAGCAGATCCGACATTTTTGTAAATAGATTTTCGTCTCAGAATTGTCCAAAGAATAACGTCACGAGTAGGAAATGCGCCCATTTTTTCATACCCTGTAGAATAAATATAAAAATAAAGAATTTAATGGATTTTAAATAAGTACCAACCATCAATATATATTTATGGAGCAACAACAAAGAAAATATATTTATGGAGCTTATTCGCGTGTTAGATAAAAGTATAAAACATGTCTCGTCTATGGAGAGTCGCTTTCTTGCGTAGAGGGTGCAAAAACGGGACTTCCGACTCCTCCAAGAAATGGTAAGGTATCGGAAAGTACAAAACGTATTTATGAAGCCCTACTCTTATGGTAGGTAAAAATACAAAAGAAGCTCTGGCTATGTAAAGTAGTTTTCCCGTAGGCAATGGAAAAAACGGCACTTGCAACAACACCAGAAAATGGTAAAGAGTAGCAACAAAAAACATATTTTTGTCCGACAAGTCCTTATCAAGTTACAACGCCTGGTTGAGTTTACGCTTCATAATTGGTTATCATGGTTGTTAAAAGCAAACACGGAGGCCAAGTAATTACTTACCTTTCTAGAACAGTAAGTTGAAATAAGTGTTTCATCTATGCATTTGTATTTATGTAAAACATGACTACTCTATAATTTCGTTATGTTAACCCAACCAAACAATTAAAACAAAAAGACGTCGGACAGAAAATAGCGTGAGCATCATGAACGTTAAGAGTTTAATTGGTCTCAGACAATACTGGAGACTTCACTTCACTCAGCCTCCAAACGTTGTCGCTAATATAAGGTCTGGAAAAACGGCACTTCTCACCAGGAATTGGTAAGTGATAGCAAGGAACAAAATCTATGAAACCCACTTTCGTGGTAGGTAAGAGTGCAAAAAATATTTCGTGTATGAACAGCTTCTTCTCTATGGGGCTGGGAAAACGGCACTTGCAACAACACCAAATAATAGTAAGAAATAGAAATGAAAAACACTCTCGTGGTAGGTAAAAGTAGAAAAAAATGATTGGTGTATAGGCAGTCGCTTTCTTGTATAGTGGCTAGACAAACTGCACTCCTAGCTCCGACAGGAAATAGTAAGGGGTAGGAACAAACAAAACATATTTATGAAATCCACTCTCGTGGTAGGTGAAAGAGCAAAAAGTGTATCTTGTATGTACAGTCGCCTTCTTATGATGGGTTGGAGAACGACACTACGAGCCCCTCTATGAAATGGTATGTAGGGCAACGTACAAAATTCACTTATCGAGTTTACTGTCGTGGTAGATAAAAGCATAAAGAATGTTTCGTGTATGGGCAGTAAATTTCTTGCGTGGCGGCTGCAAAAACGGCACTTCCGGTCCCTCCAGGAAATTCTAAGGTATCGGAACGAACAAAACAAAACCTACCCTCATGGTAGGAAAAACATAAACAAGTTTCTATTATTATAAGTTTTTGTTATGAACGAATAAGTTCAAAGGTAAATATGTAATTAAAAATTATTATTAATTTTATTAAATATATAAATAAAGTTTACCTCGAGTAGATTCGAACCTACGACCTGTATTTTGCTAGCAAAGTACAGGTCGTAGGTTCGAATCCTACTCGAGGTAAACTTTTTATTTATGTATTTAATAAAATTAATAATAATTTTTAATAAACAAGTTTCGTGTATGTACAGCCGCTTTCCTGTAGGGGTTGGAATACGTCACTTGCAGCAACACCAGAAAATGGCAAAGGGTAGTAACGAAATGAATATATTTGTGAAACCTATGTAGGGGCTGGCAAGATAGCTATACTGTCAAGACACTATGTTTTGATAACAATAGACAAAAGAATGAAGTATACATTTATGAAGTACGCAAAAGGAGGCCAATCCGTATACCATAGATTCCTTGAGCACAAGTAATATGATTTTCATAATGCAATTTTCCACTTACACCCCCAAAATTTCAATTTTATTTTTGTTTTTTTAATATTATGAAATAAAAATTTCAAATTTGGTAGTTTCATTTCTAAAGAATGAACAGAAATCGATTGTCACCTATTCAAAATACAGGGGGTCCGGTAAATAGTGATCACCCATTTTTTTACTATCTGCCCTAATGATTTCCAAGTTTAAGATAAGCACTCATTTTTGGTTATTTTCGGTCTCACAAAATTTCAAGAAAATGCTTCATTTTAAAGAAAATTTGAAAAATACCCATTCTTAAGAACTGCTTCCACGGCTTGCGATAAGTGTATAATACTTGAATTATTTTCCAGTCTTTACCTTGGAAACGATACAATTATTTACTTACTGTCAAAGTAAATGTTTGTTTTTGAAAGATTTCTACAAGGCAGACGTTTCGCAGTAATTTTTGTGAAAATTAGAAAAGGCGTAATGGCGTATCGAGAACGTTCCTTTTTCTGAAATAACTGACATGATTTTAATCATGGTTAAGTTTAAATAGTATTGCGTTAAACAATACATTGTTATTTCTAATTACTCCGTTAGGGAAATACGATTCCAGTGCTAGTTTAGTGGCTAGGCAAATATTTTTGAAATTTGGTTAACCGTCTAAGAGAAAGTGGAAGTGATAACGAAGGATGAAAAGGTTGTTCTTAGGCTTAGGGTTGTTCGTAGGTTAGTTTGTTCTTAGCTTTTTTTTCGAACTTTAAGATATTCAATAGTACCCAATCTTATGAATGGGGTATAGATTATTAAAATTTGGACATATTCGAGTATAAACTTTGGAGGCACAAATTTTACTTTGTTTGATGATATCTGGACTTATTACAATTGGGTATCTAGGGTTTTGAATGGTGTATAGACTTTTCGGTTAGAGGTTCGATTGAGTCGGATCGATCTGACTATTTGATTAAAAAAACCTTCATCGTAAACCGTTCAGTCTATAAATATTTTATCGCGTACATTTTAGTAAAACTAAAACTGCGAATTTGGTTGTTTCTTTTGTGTTTTTTAATGTTAGTTTTCCACAAAATTAAAGCGGTATTGTAAATCAATGTATCGCTAAATATTCGAGTTTTAATAAGCCGGTGTGTAAACAATATATCTATAAATAATCGTTATCGTCTTGGGTCAAAAGGCGTATCTTAACCCGTTAAACATTGGTGAATAAGTGATTAATTAAAGGATTATATTTAAACGTAAGTAGGTATTTTAATGTAAATTAAAGTTCGCAGCAAAAAATTCAACAAGCCTACGTAGCCTGTTAAAAATCAATCATTGCCTTGCCAAGAAGTCTCTATTAAATTACGCAAGCACGCTCATTAAGCTGAAATCGGTTAAAATAAAAGGACTCCGCGTCAGACAGTACAGTGTGCCTTCCCTCATTGCTTGTGTGAGTTGATACTGTTGACTGTTTAGTAATATTTCGCCCATGTAGAGACTAAGGCGTGGACAAACATGGTACAGTATATCCCAGTTAAATAGTTATAAACGACGCTTGGGTTTACAGACACGGGTCCAGATGACTTTAAAACCACCTCGAGTTCCATTGTTACTATTAAACTAACTCGTTCTTATTGTTCTTAAATTGCAGAGAGATGTATAGATGAACGTGTAAGCTGAGCAAGGGATGCTGTCGTTTGTGGCGTAGTCACTTGCGGGTAGGTTACCGGTCACTTTGTTATGATTTATTTGTACCTGACCCTTGCAATTCTCTGTTTTAATTATATTCTAAGTGTCTTTGATTCATACAGCTTATTTTGAATTGCTTGTCTACGAACTGATTTTGCATTATCTATGTAATTGATTGTAATTGTTCGTATGTATTTTGTGCTTTTATTATTCTCTATACAATTGTGTATGTGTAAATTTCTTGCATTTTCTTAGTTATTTACTTTGATGTTAACTGAAAGGCCAACATGATTGATTGTATAAGAGCCACATGTTTGCAGTCACAATTTTTATTCTGATTTATTTATGATAACTTTGGGTGTGATTTCACTGTTTGTTTCTTTTTATTATGTTTATGCCTAGTTAAACTGTTTTCTATTTTTTTTTTACTTAATTTTATAATTTTGTACGCACTTTAACAGGATTTAATGATGTTTTGTTATATATTGACCACTTTCCTTGTTTCTGTGTAGTAATTTGATTTATTAATGGTACTTGTGCAATTACTTATTTATTAATCAATTGGGTTTTCTAGGTGGTTCTTTCCCTATTTAGCACATTGACGTGTTGAACCATCTTTGCGCAAAGCGCGTTAATTCTATTTTGAGTTGTTCCATTGTTTACCTGTTGCCCCACATGATGCAACACTTATCCTCATCCAATCCTATCTCATTCACATAACACGGCGTAGCTGCGACTGGACGGCAAATTCTTTTGATCATATTTGAGGCTTGCGAGTAATTAAATATCAGACTAGTAAATAAATTCTAATGTTTTAATTAATGCCAGGAAAGTTAATGTAAGGCGAGCAATTAATTTGCGTAAGAATTAATTGTCACTAAGGTCAAGGCACACACCTTAGCGATCTTTTTTTCTTAAATTTGCATTATTGCGAATAAGTTCAAATTACATTTCTAAGATAGGATACCTTGGGGCACTACATGCTGTGTACTAAAGTCCACACTGCGAAAATTTGTGTTTTCGATGTTATCATTATTTCTTTTGGAGTTAATTAAAATTTAAGGTACCTTAGGTAGATAACCTTAGAATTTGAACGTTGAAAGAGTCATTCCAATTCAATTTTTCTAGAAATTTTATATAAGAAATATATATTTAATGTGTTTTGGACAATACGCTGATTGTTTATTTTAATTCTTATTTTTATTGTAATATACGCATAGTGGTAAGAAATTTGAGCTTATTACTTCATTTATACAAGTTTTTTTTATGAACGAATAAGTTCTACATACATAAAGACAAAATTTACATCGATTGGGGCTTGAACCTTGATGGCGCAGTTGGTTAGCGCGGTACTCTAGCAAAGTACAGGTCGTATGTTCAAATCCTACTCGACGTAAACTTTTTATTTATGTATTTAATAAAATTAATAATAATTTTTAATTATTACTTCATTATTTCGGTAAGACCAGATGTGATCTCATTCCTTTCTCACAACGCTGTAGTTATTTACTAGGTGCGAAATTTAAGACAAGATATTTGGATTACATTCATGTTACCGATAAAAAGTTTAACGCAAGGATTGATGAGAATTTCTCTATTTTGAGCTTTTTTGACAAAATTTCAAGAGATAAGTTTTATAGAAAACATCATTCCGGCCGTTAATTCACTGATTTACCTGGATTTGCGAGAAAAGGTAAGCAAGGTTTATTGTTGGTTTAGAACTAGCTGTGAATTTAGGTATTACGGCCCCTATATTGACATTTATAAACGTTCGTCGCGTTTTGTTTATTTCTGTTGTGACGTATATTCATTTCAAATTGAATAATTAATTACCGTGTTGACCTGTCATTTGTTGTTAATTGAGCCAGTAATTTTACGTTGAAGTTTGCCGAAATGTATAATGAATGTTGAGTTTGATTATCGCATTATGCAGATTTTAATTTTTTTTTTTTTATTAGCAATCAGATTATTACATTGGAGAAATCTATGAGCTAATTGGCTGACTTAAGAACTAGGTAGTTCCTTCTTGATGTGAGGAGGGCTTCTCCAGTGACAAGTCCTCTTCAGACAGTATTTAAATCACTTGGCCATTTTCGTTTGAGTCTTCTTGTATCACGGGTTTCCAAAAGGGGGTTCAGGATTTCGTTCATATGGTTTTCTAGCTTTAGGTGGTGTTTGATACTTTTTTCAGTTATGACATCTTTGACATATGGTAGGCGCAAATCTTGATGGAGCGTTTCGTTGGTAACATACCAGGGGCATCGGTGATCATATTGGTTTAAGGATTGTCTTATAAATTAGCAATTTGTTTTCCAGAGGTAATTGGGACTTCCTTCCAATTAGCCATTGCATTTCATTAACTTTCAGTTCTATCTGTCTTCGTTTTTTGATCATGTGTTGTTTCCATGTTAACTTATGATCTAAGTGTATCCCTAGATATTTTGCACTAGATGATATAGGGATTTGTATGTTGTTTAGATAGACAGGGGGACACAGATCTTTCCGGAGAGTGAAGTTAACTTGTACAGATTTGTCTTCGTTGATCTTGATTTTCCATTTGTTTGTCCAATGTTGGAAGTCATTCAGGTTATGCTGTAAGTTTGAGGTTGCTAACTGCGGGTCATCACTAACTGAAAGGATAATAGTGTCGTCAGCAAAGGTGCCCATTGTAGTATTATCGTTTGTTGGTAAGTCAGAAGTGTAGAGTACATATAGTAAGGGTCCCATCACACTGTCATACGGCACTCCAGCCTTGATCGGTTTCATGTCTGACACATCACCATTGACTCTCGTTCTAAATTCCCTGCCGCCTAAGTAGGATTTTAGGAGGCTAAAGTACCTTGGAGGCAATAGAGTATTAATCTTGTATAATAGACCCAAGTGCCATACTCTGCCAAAAGCTTTGCTTACATCTAAAAATACCGATGAACAGTATTTCTTGTCTTCAAAAGCTTTATTAATTATGTGACAGATTCTATGGGTTTGCTGTATAGTAGTGTGATTTTGGCGAAAGCCGAATTGATGTTGAGGTATATATTCTTCGGTGTGAGGATCACCAGGTATTCTTTGCATTACAAGCCTTTCTAATAGTTTTGAGGTTGTAGACAGCAAGCTTATTGGACGATATGATGATACTTTGTTTAAGCATTTGCCCGGTTTGGGAATGAGTATTGTTTCTGCATCTTTCAGTTGCTTGGACCAGTAATTTAGCCTAAAGATAGCATTAAAGATGTACGTAAGTAACACTATTCCTTTTCTTGGCAACTCTTTTAGCATCTTTGGTGTCACACCATCCATACCAGGTGCTTTGCGAATGTTTATTAGTTTGATTTCTTTTTGAAGCTCTCAAGGAGTAAGATTTTTTATTCCAGGAGCATTGATTGGGATGTTACTTACTTGCCTCTCTATCTCATCATCTAGTACGTCATTGTTAGGGGTAAAGACTTGCTCAAGGTACTCTGCAAACAGTGTAGCCTTTTCCGGGTCGCCTCTGGCCCATCGTGTGTTTGGGTCTGATTCATTCAATATGGGGGGGACTTGGTTTTTGGGCTTTTTGACTTTTTTTAGCGGCTTCCAGATCGAATTATCATATCTGTTCAGGCTAATAATGTAATCATGAAAGGAGTGATTTGGAACCTCTTTAATTTTTTGTTTCAGCCGATTGCTTAGTCGATTGAAGATAGCTTTGTCAGCAGGTGCCTGAGTCCGGTGCCATTTTGCTTTGGCTCTTCTTTTCTCAGCTATGAGTTTTTTAATCTCCACTGGGACGTTGTATGTTGAACTGCAAGGATGAGTTGGAGGCGTGGCTTGTCGGGCGGCTTCCTTAAGGGTATTGGTCCACATATTGAATAGTTGATCAATTTATTCTACTTTTTTCAGGCTAACATTCAAGTTTGTGTTTTCTTGAATATAGTTTTAATACTCTTCCCAATCAGTTTTCCCATTGTTAAGTCGAACAATCTGCTTTTTATATATGAGAGCTGATAGTCGCTATTATTGGAGAGTGGTCCGAGGAAAGGTCATAGCTGGGAACAATATCCATATATGGAGATAGGATGCCATTCGTTATACAGAAGTCCAGAAGGTCTGGAGTTTTGTTGGGATCGGTGGGCCAGTAAGTAGGGGTACCTGTGGAGAGGAAAGGATATTTATGCTCATGGAGAAGTTTTGCCAATTTCTCTGCCTTTCGTGGTTGTTATGCGGGATCCCCAGAGGGAGTTTTTACTGTTGAAGTCTCCTCCTACAATGAATTTTGCGCCGACTGTCTGAAAGAAGTCGTGGAAATGTTCTTTTTTGATATTGTGGCGAAGTGGGCAGTAAACAGATGCTACTGTTAGTTCATACGGAAGCATTTTGACTCTTATAATCGTAGCTTGTAGGTGGTCTGTTTCGTACTTGGGTAGCTCAAAGTGGCTTATAGTTTTCTTAATTATTATGGCTGTACCAGCATGGGCAGCATTATCCGGATGATTAGTGAAATAAGTTGAGTAGTTAGGTATGTTAAAGTAAGATCTACTTGTGAAATGAGTTTCTGCTACTAGCAATATATCGAGAGTTGTGATGTAGGAATATCTCAATTTCCTGTTTATGCTGTAGAAGGCCATTGGCATTCCACTGGGCTATTTTTATAAATTTAGTGAATTTTGTTGACCAACGTGGAGAGCATGTTCAACACCATGCTGTTTTGTTGCATTAGTTGTTGAAACATGGACTTGAATTCTTCTAAGAATTTGCTCAACATGGAAGAAATGATGTTCATTGCCTGATATGTGTTCATTTAAGGTTAAATTGTAGTCCCTTGTACTGATTCCTTTTACTGCATTCGCATATCTAAAGTTTTGTTGCACATGGGGAATATGAATCCGGTTGGATGGTAGTGAGGCTGTTGTTACATTTTGCTGGATATTTAGTCTGTTGTTTGCATTATTGGGCTTTTTCGACAGTCTATGATAGAATTCGCAACCTCGGTAGTTTGCCGTGTGGGCACCACCACACAGTGCACATTTGGGTGGAGCTTCTTTACTTTTCTTGCAATTGGTTGAATTATGAGAACCTCTGCATTTTGCACAAGTGAATGGTTTATTGCGGTAACCTTTGGTATGACCGTATTGCTGGCAACGGGTACATTGAACTATACTGGTGATCTTTTTGGGCGGTTATATTGCAATTATTTGGTTTTAAAATTTAGTTATTTTGTAAATATCTTTATTATTATTAGCCGGTTCTAGATCAACGAAGAACATATTGAGTGACTCCTTAGTTGCTCTACTTTTCACGTTTAGGATGTTTCTGACTTCGTGTCCCTTAGAATTAAGTTCTTCTTTGATTATTTTTGTATCGGTTGTAAAATGCAGATTTTTTATGACAACTCTAAATGCCCGATCTTGTTTCAGTTGATATGTATGATGTATTATGTCGTGTTCGCGCATGTATTTTATCAATCTTCTGTATGTTTCTGGTAGAACACAATTGATTTTTATCGTATTGTTAGCTAAAGTTTTCGTAGAGTATTGTTCGATTTCAGCTATATCAGTGAGTTTTTTAATCATTTCTTGATAATTTAACACCCCGTAAACGAAGATTGGAGGAGGTTTTGGAATTTTATTATCGGCTGGTTTGTTGTTAGGTGTTTCAGCCTTCTTTTCATTTAGTTGGCTGAATTTATTGCTTAGAGTAATATTGTGATTGTTGGGGAGATGTATTTTCCTTCTTTTTGTTTGTTTGACATTTTGCTATGGATTTTTGTTGGTATCTTGTTCAGTGATTTCATCATCACTTGTAGAAGATAAACGATAATACACAGGTGCAGTGTTTAGTGTCTGTTGAGGATACTGCACAGGTGGGTTAACTAGTTGCTCTTGCGATAAGTAATAATTGATACTACTTGTGTTCGGGAGATTTACTTGTTGGGAGTTGTGAAATTGCGGAAGTTGTTGATTTGGTGTAACATCCTGTAATACATTGTTATGTGGGACATATGGTTGACTGTACATATTTCCTGGACCGTTAAATGCCGGTATGATTCTTAGGTTTTTAATATTGTGTTGAGATTGTTGTGAAAAGTAAATAAATATACACTTATCTTAATAATAGTTGGCTGGTTGATAGTTAGCAGAGGTCACTTGTTTATCGCAGCGCAGTTAATAACAGAGCACACAGGCACACTTGTTCACGCTACGAAAGTCAAGCACTCACTCAGATTTTAAATAAAGCTTAAAATTTTGTTTATGTGTAGGTGGGCCTTGTATACATATTTCAGGTAAAGGTGAGTGCCTTCTTTTCTAGCGAACATTATGGTTACCTGTTGCTATTATTTTAAGATCTAGTTCATAACGTTTTTTCCGCTATAAACTTATTTGACGCCTTTGTGACATATTTTTCATAATTTTTGACTTACCCCTATTGTGTTTTACGTATTAAGGGCTATCCTATTAATAAAATTAGTAACCCACCCACGTCCTTTTTCCACTGAGCTGCCGGCGCATTCCTTAGCTGTTACTTCCGAGCTACTGCCATTTTCGCCTGCACGTAACAGTATATTCTTGATGGATCATCCCGACCATGCTGATGATTAGGTAAAGATATTTATGACTAGTTATGGTGCCAAGCAGAGCCACTTTCTTTCCTTTTAGATGGTCGTCTTTAGTTAGGATAACTCTTTTACGACTCCACTGTAACCCACAGTGATTGTTTGGGGTGGCGGTGGATCTGCGGGGGAGAGTTGATATTATTTTATTTAGTTCACAATAACTCAAAAATTGAAATATCTGAAATGATTAAAATGCTGAGTACTGAATTTTTAATGAGGCCTGAAGACACTTAGTACATGTTACTTAATAAGACCAATAAATCAACTTATAATGTTCATTTGCATTTAAATATTCGGGAAAGCTCTTCCTGCGGGTTTACAAGTACGGAATGATCGATATTTAGATTTAGACATCAGTTCAATAAACTTTTTCCAAATATGGACTAAGTACTCAACATGTATTATGCAAAAATATTTAAATTTAACACACTAAGAAAAAATATTTAAATTTAACACACTAAGAAAAATTATTATGACACACTACACATAAATAACCTACAAATGTTTGAAGCTCTACACTTCAACCCAAAATTTCAGTTAATTGGATATTGTTATGACTTGTAATAAAAAAGGTACAAGATAATGAGGACCATATACATCTATATTAATAGATTTGTTGGAAACGAATACAAGTCACTAATTAAGGTGATGGATTTGTATGTAGTGCTTGTAGTTTTGGCTAACATCACGCACCTCTAATATTCCTTTCTGTTATTAAATAATTTGAGACATAACGTACAATTTTCACAAATTACATACATAATTATATATAGATTTTCTAAAATTAGAGTGTACGCATTCAGAAATTTTGTTACAATTTTCAAAGTGATAAACTTCCGAAAACGATATCGTATCATTAAATATTTCCAGTGTTGTGCGTTAACTTCCTGTACTGTTTGTTCAATTTAGAACCAATCATCAAATATACTTTCCCTATTTTTCTTTGTACTGCATTTAAAAGCATCGTATATAATTAGAGAAAGTTATGAGTATTAATCATTAAAAGTAACGTTAAAAAAAGAGGAAGTTAATATAAGTCTGTATGAATGTATAATAAATATTTAATTCGTAACTTCCACTCTGTTGTTTGATGTGTAAATTGAAATTAATTTATCGTGTCTAATTGAGCAATAAAAATATATTGATGATGTAATTTTTTTATTAAACTGACTTAAAATTAAGAGAATGACGTTTACAAATGTTTTTTTAAAAGGTTTAAATATACGTGTTTATATCTCTTGGCGCTCACAAAATTTTATTTAAAATAATATATGTATAATAAATCTTTAACAGGATAAATTATTTGCGATAGCTATAATACGTTAAAATAATAATAGTCTCAAAACAAAGATTACACAAAATTATATTCGAGTGGGTGCAATTATTAGTTAGTGATAGAATCATCAATCAAGGAATGTAGTTTGACCATTGCAAGTTATACGAATACGCCTACCTAATAATAGAATCCTCCCATACTCGCTTTAGATCAACCACTACAAGTATTCCTAAAATCAGATATACAGGGTGATGCAATTATAGAGTATACTTGACTTGTCATTTGTATCTTGGGTTTGTAAAAAAATGTATACTGTTTGATAGCTTGCAATAGTAGATTACATACCGAGATGGTGCCCTAGTTCATTTCAAGCGCCAAGGCGTTGAGCCTGAGGTGAGCTATAAGCTCGAGAAGCGTCTGATGAACCACGTAACAATCAAGGTTTGTATACTATACGGAACAGGGTTGTATGTTCCATTGTTAATGAAATCATGAGTGTAGTTGGACGTGAGAAAAACCACTTCAACTCAACCGTCGAATCTTGTGTCAAATCAGAGTTGAGTCATTCGAGCTTGTGATCGAGTTTTGCTGTAAATCTGACCTTGTCTTCAGACGATGGGCAAATGAGTCCTCCTCCTGAAATGTGGGAGGCACCAGAAAAGATGTAGGAGAATCTATTGCCGGAACAAACCAAGACAAGGTACGAAAAGGCGTATCACACGTGCAAAGAATAGTATAATGGCAGGTCATTTCGCAGAACGTATTACTAACAAAAAAGCAATGTGGTCAGTCTACTCAATGATTAGAGCTATGCAGAAAATTCGACGTAAAGTCGACATTGCCGGTTTCAATAGAATGCAGAACGTGGGTTATACAGCAAAGCAGTATAATATATTCAACAAAGAAGGCGTGGAAAGGTTTTAACTAATGCCCCATTCGAATTTCTTCCGTTGAAGGTATTTATAATCAATTTTATCAAACCAAATCATTTGTTAGTTTATGTTTTCTATTTAGGTATCCCTAATAATTGGAGTGACTGGGGCGTGCAGAACTGAAGAGCTATTTAAAATGAAAGTCACAAATACCAATGCATCTGAGACACAAATACACATAACAATTCCGGATACCAAAACTCACAACCAAGGGCATTTGTCATCCTCGACGTACAGTGCATTTTAACACTGGAAAGTTATTTGGATCTGCGTAAAGACATCGAGGATGAACGATTTTTTCACCAATTGCGAGTTGGAAAACTAACAAAGCAAGTGATAGGGCATCACACTCTACCTTCGTTTCCCAAAAGAATTGCAAGTTTCTCAAAACTGGAAAACCTAGATGCATACACCAGACATAGGCTTCAGGAGAACGGCAGCAACGATGCTAACGAATAGGAGATTTGCTGCGATTAACACGTTTAGGAGGACGGAAGTCGAATAATGTTGTGGAAAACTACATCGAAGAATATGCGAAGGGTCGCGAGACTATTGCCACATTCTAAGGAGCAGAACGGCAAATCGAGCTCAAGAAACGACAGGTTACAAGTCTCCATCTATTAATTTCGTCCAACCATCAACTTCGAGGTCTACAGCACAATACAATATAAATAACCATCAATGGAGCGAGTGTAAGTTATAATAAATTGTTACGATTAAGACTGTTACTGCGTGTATAACAAATGTTAATACAAAATGTTGTAAAAAAAATTAGTAGGTACTGCTTTAAAGTACAGTTTTCATTAAATTATTAATAAATCTGCAATTTGTAGCAATAAACAAAAACTTCAAACACTTAACACCTCAACTAAACATTCAAAGAGCGCCATACGTGTACGTGTACGTGTACGTGTACGTGTACGTGTACGTGTACGTGTACGTGTACGTGTACGTGTACGTGTACGTGTACGTGTACGTATACGTGTACGTGTACGTGTACGTGTACGTGTACGCGTTCGTGTACGCGTTCGTGTACGTGTACGTGTACGTGTACGTGTACGTGTACGTGTACGTGTACGTGTACGTGTACGTGTACGTGTAAGTGCGTGCGTGTGGGGTAAATGTGTGTGTGTGTGTGTGTGATTGTATGTTTCTGTATTTGTGTGTTTGTGTTTGTGTGTTTGTGTGTTTGTGTTTGTGTTTGTGTGTTTGTGTGTTTGTGTGTTTGTGTGTTTGTGTGTTTGTGTGTTTGTGTGTTTGTGTGTTTGTGTGTGTTTGTGTGTTTGTGTGTTTGTGTGTTTGTGTGTTTGTGTTTTTGTGTTTGTGTGTTTTGTGTTTGTGTTTGTGTGTTTGTGTGTTTGTGTTTGTGTGTTTGTGTGTTTGTGTGTTTGTATGTTTGTGTGTTTGTGTGTTTGTTTGTGTTTGTGTGTTTGTGTGTTTTGTGTTTGTGTGTTTGTGTGTTTGTTGTGTGTTGTGTTGTGTTGTGTGTTTGTGTGTTTGTGTGTTTGTGTGTTGTGTGTTTGTGTGTTTGTGTTGTTGTTTGTTGTGTGTGTGTTGTGTGTTTGTGTGTTGTGTGTTTGTGGTTTGTGTGTTTGTGTGTTTGTGTGTTTGTGTGTTTGTGTGTTTGTGTGTTTGTGTGTTTGTGTGTTTGTGTGTTTGTGTGTGTGTGTGTGTTTGTGTGTTTGTGTGTTGTGGTTGTGTTGTGTTGTTTGTGTGTTTGTGTGTTTGTGTGTTTGTGTGTTTGTGTTTGTGTGTTGTGTGTTGTGTTTGTGTGTTTGTGTGTTTGTGTGTTGTGTTTGTGGTTTGTGTTGTCGTTTTCGTTTTGGTTTTGTGTTTGTGTGTTTGTGTGTTTGTGTGTTTTGTGTTTGTGTTGTTTGTGTGTTTGTGTGTTTGTGTGTTTGTGTGTTTTTGTGTGTTTGTGTGTTTGTGTTTGTGTGTTTGTGTTTGTGGTTTGTGTGTTTGTGTGTTTGTGGGTTTGTGTGTTTGATGTGTTTGTGTTTGTGTTTGTGTGTTTGTGTTTGTGTTTGTGTGTTTGTGTGTTGTCTGTTTGTGTGTTTGTTGTTGTGTTACAGATACACAGATACACAGATACGCACAATACACAGATACACAGATACAAGTACACAGATACACAGATACACAGATACAGATACACAGATACACAGATGTGTACACAGATACACAGATACATCAGATACGATACACAGATACAGATACACAGATCACGTAGATACACAGATAACATGATACACAGATACGTACAGATACACATGATACAGCAGATCACAGATACACAGATACAGATACAGATACACAGATACACAGATACACAGATACACAGATACACAGATACACAAGATACGATCACAGATACAAGATACACAGATACACAGATACAGATACACAGATACGTAGTACACAGATACACAGATACACAGATAACAGATACACAGATACAGATACACAGATACACAGATACACAGATACACAGATACACAGATACACAGATACACAGATACACAGATACACAGATACACAGATACATACAGATACACAGATACACAGATACACAGATACAGATACAGATACAACAGATACACAGATACACAGATACACAGATACACAGATACACAGATACACAGATACACAGATACACAGATACACAGATACATACACAGATACCAGATACACAGATACACAGATACACAGATACACAGATACACAGATACACAGATACATAGATCACAGATACACAGATACACAGATACACAGATACACAGATACACATACGATACACAGATACACAGATACACAGATACACAGATACACAGATACACAGATACACAGATACACAGCACATGATACACAGATACACAGATACACAGATACAGATACACAGATACACAGATACACAGATACACAGATACACAGATACACAGATACACAGATACACAGATACACAGATACAGATACAGAGATACACAGATACACAGATACACAGATACACAGATACACAGATACACAGATACACAAGATACACAGATACACAGATACACAGATACACAGATACACAGATACACAGATACACAGATACACAGATACACAGATACACAGATACACAGATACACAGATACACAGATACACAGATACACAGATACACAGATACACAGATACACAGATACAAGATACACAGATACACAGATACAAGATACACATACACAGATACACAGATACACAGATGCACAGATACACAGATACACAGATACACAGATACACAGATACACAGATACACAGATACACAGATACACAGATACGCAAGCAAAATTTTAAGCAAAAACGATCAGATGACAGCTTCGAAAAATTTGTTCAGGGAGGTATAGAGCTTGTTGATCGTCTTGAAATGGGCACACATGAATTACACCAAACTATATCCCTAATTTCTGGATGTAATTAATCCCATTAATTAGGTAACATGAACTGCGTCATGTCTGAACTGGGGGCTTAATCCCTTACATGAACTGCACTAGCCAGGAACGTACTTGCTAATATCGTATAGTATATACACAATACACACTTAGATATAAATTACGAAAATTTGCAGTAACCTAGCCTTTGAAGCATAGATATTCTTATAACACCCATATACTTGAATGTTACATACAAGTTTACATTTATTATAACTATTAAAAAGTCGGATTTATAGTATAAGTTGTATATCAAAGTCTAAATGATGTAGTTAAGTATGTGCACATCGTTCAAATGTCATGATAGAGTATTAGGGGCAATTAACTTTCAGTAATTGATTTTGGTGCAGTTCAGGTTTACCGCTTGAAACAAATGCCGAATTTTGTTTACTGGAAACTGTTAGACTCGAAAGAAAAATGTCACTTTTGATTATGAATACGAAGATAACGTGAAAAATGATACAAAGTAGAATTTTACAAGCAATTTTAGATACTCACTGCAAGAACGATTAATATTCTAATCACTTTGAGTTTTTTTATACAGCATACAGGATTTAAAAAAATTGTAAATCAGATTTGCGGAAACGCTACCTAGACACATAGAAGAAATATTAACTAACAAGAATGAGAAGGATATTGATGGAGTAGAACTATTCCAAGGAATAAATACCCTTTTCAATTGTAGTTTAAAAAAAAACAATGGCCCCTTTGAAGAAGTTTTATGTTATTTAGTGTAAAATGATCTACAAAGTTATTTTCCTTATACACTAATTGCACTAAGCATAATTTTGAGGCCATCTGCGTCAGTTGCTTCAGGTGAGCGATCATTCCCTAACCTTAGTTTCAACCACCTTTGGGACTGCACTGCTTCTACAACGTTTGATTGACCTGGCAATATCTATTGAGGTAGAAATACTGTGTGCAATAAATATTCATAGTATTGCCCAAAAATTTTCTGAAGTTGAAGCTCGGAGTGTAACCTTTTATAAATCATGTTCCTTATTACGATAAATAATCATTGTTCTTCTGTAGGTTAATGTTTATTTAATTGTTAGTTAACCTTTAATTTGTAAAAATTGTTGTGCTATTATATTTACAATATTAAAATAACCTTCTATAAGCTTGGTAAAGGCGGCACAATACATTTCAAATACAGGCTGTCTAAGCTCACGCCGCGGCCCTGTGCAGATATTTGTATGGATTGCTTTAGTAGAGAAAATAGACTACAACCTGACTAGTAAATTTGATAAGAATTAGGTACATCGTTTTTTAGTGATCTGATCACCAAATCTATCACCTTACACACACCTCCAAGTATTTTCGAAAGGACTACTTTAATCGCATTTATAAAACATTTATTATTCTCGAACACGAAACTGCAACTAAACTATTAATTGTTTTTGGCATTTTGAGTGTGTTTTGCTTGTATTTCTAAACGTTATTGTAACCATTTTCAATTTAAAGGATACGTTGACTTCCCATTATAATAAGATAAATTATTTACGAATTCGAGCATGCAAAAATAAAATCAAAATAAATTTCCATTAACTATAAAGTATAATAAATTATATAAAAAACAACGTCTTCTATTTCAAAGCTAAAATTTCGTTATAATATATTAAATGAAAATACATAATAGCTAAGTTGTCCCAAATTCTTCAAAAAGCACTTTAAAGTCTATTTAAAGATTGACAAACAAGCAAAAATGTTGAAACTGAAGTTACAGAAAATAACGATAAGCCTATTTCCTACTAAAATAACTTTTTATCATTAAATTGATAAAATTTACCGTGTATAACGCATTTCTTTTCATTAGTTATAACTGTACATAATACACAATTAGAACTACCTTGATTTTTTTGCATAAGTAATGAATTGTTGAAGTTTTTCTTTTCAAGACAAATGGAGATTATAACCTTGATGGGAAGCAACCAGTGTCATTTACATTTATTAATGTATGAAGAAAAAGATAAATAAAATTGCGCAGGATTTAAAATGCTGAATATTTTTCGAGTAATTAAAGTGTTATAAGCACTTATATACAACTATGAGTAACTCAAAATAAACATAATTATATGAAGATTTATTAACCCTTAGTTACTATCGACACACTTGACTGACACATATACTACTGAAGGGTCCTCAGGATCCACAATAATAAGATTAGAATACTAGAATATTAGAAAACTTAAAATTACTTGTCAAAACATGTAGGACATACTTTCTTGCAACATTGGTTGCAAATGGATAATTTACATGTGTCACATTGGATAGCAGTTTTCCGGTCCTTGTTGCTAGGGCACCTTTTTCTTTTGCTTTTTTCAGGGGGTGCTTGTGATTGTTCAGAAACAGTTTCCACCACTTTCAATAATTCAGCAATGATAGTTCGCACTTTTGAGGGGACCTTTTTCTTGGCCATTCTAAGTCGCAGATGTTCATCTATTAATTGCATCCCCAGAGTTCTTAGAAATGAATATCATCTTATTTCTTGACTGTCTGACGCAAATTAGTGCAATACTCGAGAATTTACACCTGCAATATTCAACGTAGCATAATAAATGGTCATTGGCCAACGGTTGGTTCTTCTGGATGTCGAATAAGACGCACACTTTGCATCTAAAGCACCAACTCCGGATTTTGTTTCGTTATAGAAATGAATTAACTCTGGCTTGTTGGTTATTGTGTTTACAGAATTATTACGATGGAAACCAATATAACACCATTTTTTTTTTGGCACATAGCTTACTATAGTTGTTGAAGGAGTAAATCCAAACACGAATGAATTAATTTCACGTTTTCGGTTAGGTAAAAATTCTGGCGGAATGCACTTTTTATTTTTTCTCAAAGTCCCCACGTAAGTCAGCTTATATTTCTTGAGTTCGTCGACGAGTTCTACTGAACTATACCAGTTGTCCCCGGTGATGTTTCTGTTGGAGTTTCTAACACACTCAGCGAGCCTAAGAACCACTCTTGTCGGATTCGATAACGTAGGCTTAGGAGCATTGGCAACTTTTATTTCGGATCCGGAATAAATCTCTGCATCTACGAGATAATACGTTTTTTCATCAGCCAAAACCTGCACTTTGATCCCATATTTCGCAGGTTTATTGGGAATACACATCCGAAATCCACACCTTCACCGGAATGGTACAAGCATTTCGTCTACAGTTAGGTAAATTCCTGGCGAATAACATGCCTTTGATCTAGTTATAAATGCATTAAATGATTCATACACAGCGGCCAATTTATCAGTTTTCACTCTTTCTTTTCGGGTTTCAACATTGTCAAATCTGAGACAGTTCAATAAAAATAAGAATCTTGCCAGGCTCATAGTGCCACGGAAGATAGATCTGCCTGTCCCATCTGTCCCCGGCCCATGAGCAGATTTGAAGATGGATTGTAGATACAACAGCCCTAAAAACGCCTTCATTTCAGATAAATTGATGTCAGTAAAAGAAGGCCAAAATTTATTTCGTGACCCAAGAAATCTTTTGGACTTTTTATACCTTTACCTGGTAGAAATGATCTTCAAATTGATAAAATCAACTATCTTTTGTACCATCTCATCGGTAATCAATAGACTCCAAGCATGTATGGGCTCACTAGGCCGATCATTACGAGCAGGACCAAGAAGTCCAGGCAAGATGGTAACCAAATTATGAGCAAGGGTTCTCCCTCTCAAAGCTCGTATTTTCGACCATTTGGTATTATCTTTTCCATACCAACTGCTCCTGATAGGTAACTCTTCATCTTCCGACTCGGAATTTTCTTGTTCTTTTTCGGAATTATGGTCACTCAGTATCTCATTGTCCTCTTCATCAACATTACCGTCTTCAGCCAATATTTCTAACTGATCTAACACAGCTTCGCTATCTGGCTCATCCACGAATATATTGCTATTGCTAGAGACATTTTCCGTTGAGTCTTTTAAATTTTCCCAAAATTCTTCAGACTCCAAAATATTTCTGATTTCTGAAAGAGAGTAAAAAATAATTATATAATATGCATTACTTAATACCTTATGTAAATTAGTACCTATTGATAAGAACTCGATAATATGAAACGAATCACCAAACCAACCAAAACAATTATTGTCGCGTATTTACTACTGATGGGTCCCCGGGACCCGGATAGACACAAACTTCTCACCACTTCGATACAAACAACACTGAAGAGGCAAACAATACACGCCTAGTCAAGTGCACAATAAGGCGGAAGAGTACTGAGTGAGAGGGCATCCAATGTTGCCAAACGTCAAAAGTACAGCATTGTTTAAAACGTAATTGGTCCTCAGGACCCATCAGTGGTAGCTAAGGGTTAATGATGAATGTCATTTCCGTAATAAATTCAAGCAATCAATGTTTTATATGCAAAATACTACAGCGGTGTACCAAGTTAGTACAATTTTCATAAAGCAACTGTTCGTTGCATATCTCATTTTGAACATAACTATTTAGTTAATTATTTATAGGGGTGTCAGATTCAAGTTTTATGTTATAAAAAGTTTCATTTTTACAAGAGAAGATCGTACAATAACATGCAAAGGAGATGGAATCGGTTTAGGCTAAGTTGGTTATAGACGAAATATTTGTTAATGTGAAGTTAGCCCCCCAATTTCTTTATCTCATAATGGTTCTTGGAGACTCTTCAAAGAGTTCTAAGTACTTGATAAATTATAAAAATACTTCCGCCAATAACATCTTCCAAATTTGATTTTGAAAAATGCTGTCCCCAATTATTCTAAAAGTAACTTTTTTTTTGTTTTGGAAAGATAGTCAATAGTTCTTAATAAGTTATTCAGATAATTGCGTTTAAAATCAACCGAAAGAGCAGCGCCAAACATTTAAGAACTTTTAAGTCGTTATTTTGGAGTCTAATTAGAACTCCTAAAGTCACATGAACTATAGAAATTTCTCTTAACTTTTTTAATATAAGTAAAGTGTTATAAGGGAAACTTTTAGAACTCTTGAGAGGCAATCGGGAACTCTTACCAGAACTACAGAGTTTTATTAAAATATTGCCCTTGTGCGAGTAGTAATCTTAGTAAACTTTCATGCAAAT
>JARFJB010000821.1:8475721-8545721 GCA_036346205.1 Vesta saturnalis
CAGTTTGTAAATGGATAATATTCCATTATTAATATTATTCAGTTAAACATAGGATTCTTTTATTTAACTAAATCTAATCGTAGAAGTTATTCACCCTGAAACGTAATATTTAACAAATAATTCTAAACAATATGTAATTTTAATTAACAATATAAAATGCAGTATTAATTGATAATAGAAATAAACATCCACACAGAAATATCAGCCCGAGTTATTTTATAGTTTGATTTATGGTAAGTTTTTTAAAAGTAATAAATGTGAATACTCTAACATAAACGTTAATTGATTATTCAATTATTTTTGGGAATTTGATAAGTACGAACTT
Organism: Vesta saturnalis; assembly: GCA_036346205.1. Taxonomy (NCBI): domain Eukaryota; kingdom Metazoa; phylum Arthropoda; class Insecta; order Coleoptera; family Lampyridae; genus Vesta; species Vesta saturnalis. The sequence goes on from JARFJB010000821.1 coordinate 8,476,047, forward strand.
CCGAAAGGTATGTGACGCTATACGATGATTGTGCTTCGACAAATTCACATTACACGTTCCGAAAATTGGTCTTTTACATTTGCTATACAACAAAAAGGAATTATGGCAATATAATATTTTAATATATCGTACAATTTAAAAAGATATGTGGCACATCAAGAGTGAAACCTGTATGGTATCAAATTAAAACTATTTTAATTAGGAACCCGATAACAATATAACAGCTAAAGATTCGAAAGGATTGCAATTACAGGTAGTACAGATTATTTTTTGGTCTTCTCGGTATGGATTTTGTTAATAGCTTTTTAGTGTTCAAACAATAAACCCCAAGGGCAAGGTTACCCCTTTAGAATTTGTGCTAGAAGTTATTAGGGATCTGATGATTTGTTACTCTATGACAACTTATTTGAAAATGTCGTTCGAGTAGCTCATCATAATGCAAGAGATAGTCCTAGGAGTGGTTCTGGATCAGCCCCAAAGAATAGGAAATATAATTAAGGTGTACGTAATGATGTAAGACTAGGTAACAGAGGTAGGTGTTCATTGGCTCATTTGTATAATCCAAGAAAACGAAGTGACTGGCATTCCGTCCTTGTCACACTCAATATGCATGTAAGACATACCAATATGTAAAAGTAAAAAACAATTGTTTCTTGATATTTCATCATGATTCACGATTATTGACGTTTCATATTTTTACTTTTTTTAACTCTCCATAGACCCAACTGAGCAGCATACATTTTAACCTTAACAGGACTTGCGAGTCTCACCTCTAACCCTTTTGATGTGCATATTATGGATAACCAAAATAATTCAAGCTAATATGACAATAAAAACCCAATAAACGAAATATTTCATACACACATTTTAGGCCCAAAAAAAATCGTTTTCCAAAGTATTGTTTTTCATAATGTTTATCTCATCTAACTCCAAAGGCTGTTTAAGTTTCACATTTAAATTTAAAAACCTAATTGTATGTGTAAGGTATATTTAATTTAGGCAGCTATCAACACTAAAAGTAGCCAAATCATAAGTTTACAGATATTTATACACAAAAAAATTATATCCCGTAATAATTTTATAAATTGTAAAATATGAGTAACAGCTACCTTAAACATTAAATTTGAATGTTATGTTTTCAGAATAGTATTAGTGCAGTAAAATGTGAAAGTGAAGTTAATCTTCCATTTTCAGCATTTTACCAAAGTTTTTAACATCCCCAAATATTTCTGAATTTCTGGACAGCTCGTCTGCTTCTTAGTTTTTTTAAATATAAGTTCTCATGCAAAATCTCATTAAAGAAACTTTTAGAACTCTTTAAGGGATATCCGTATCTCTAATCAAAACTATAACATTCTATTAAAATATTTCGTCAAATATATTCGGTATACCAATGGTAAAGAGGTCATTCAAAATATAACATTCCTCTTAATTTTGTTATTATAAGCTTTCATGCAAAATCTTATTTTGGAAACTTTTAGAACTGTTCTGAGGATATCGGGAACTCTAAGTAGAACTAGTGTCTCTGCAAATATTTCGCCTACGAAAACAGTCGTCACTTGAAATACAAGAAAATCCACTTAATATTTTTAATATCATCTTTCATATGAACTTTTAGAACCTTGAGGGGCTATCAGGAACTCCAATCATAACCACAAAATTTCAATATAACATTTTCCCAAACATTTTCCTTACCCACACCGTAAATAATCCAGTCGAAATTTAAAAATGCTTCTTAGTTTTTATTTAATATCAGTTATTATGTAAAATCTCATTAAGGAAACTTTTAGAATTCTTGAAAGGCTAGTACTATCTCTAATCTGAACTAAAGAATTTTATTATAATATTTCATCAAGCAAATTCCGTATGCCAATGGTAAAGACACCACTCAAAGTTTTCTTAATATTGTTACAGGCGATATAATCATTAGAGCATCCAGCCTGTAAAGGAAATTTTGCGCACAGCATAGCTCAGTGGTGTGGGCGGGGTTCTTACTGAATGCTACAAAAGGGCACCTGTTACAACTCCAAAAACGTCAAAATCGGGAGAAAATCTTTAAAGGCTCCACTCTTAAATACATTTATATCGGGAAAATATCATGAACTAGATCTTAATAATGGTCTAACAGGAAACCATACTGTTCACTCAAAAATAAAATAATCTCCTCCCTGAAAATTCTATTCCAAAAATATTTACGCAAAGTTCACCCAAACTTCAATAAAACCTTAAGCTTTATGTAAAATCCGCAAGATTGCGAAAGTAAAACTAAAACTCACTACAGATTTCGATAAACTTAGCGCTAAAATTATTGACTCAAATACCCAAAAATAACTGATCGAAATGGCAATTGATTATTCAATTTAAAACGAAAAATACGTCACAACAAAACAAAATTAAATTCGCTTACCTGTTTAGCAAAATCAGGCCAATCAATGATGTCTACAATCGGCATGTTGATTCCTATAAAACCACTTCAAAAAAAGTGCGACTATTCGCAAAACTATCATGTACAAAACGAAACAGCTGACTGGTCAACGGCCTATTTACTTTACAGTTACGTTACGATATGTCTATTAAAACTATCTTCAACTTCAATTATAACCGCTTGAAATTCAATCAATCAATTCGCTATAAAATATGCGCAAATTCAAGAAAATAATATACTGCATTAAGTCATCAACCTTTAAAAGTTACGTTATAATTCAATAATCAATGATATCTATCGAACGTAATTAGTAATTACTTTACTTCAAATAAATACAAAAATAATGACGTTAATTCAATGACTCAATCTCATAAAAAAACAAACACATAAAATGCACGTCAATGACGTGCTGTATAATAAATGGGTTCACATTTAAAATAAAAACACAAGTACATTAACCTAATGATATGTATTATGAATAATAAAAAAACCCATCGAAATGTCAACATAGTTATTACCTTAATCAAATCATTCCTGTTAAATCATTTAATTTAATTTAATGCTAAAATTAAGAACATTTAATTAAAAGAATATTATTAAAACTACTGAAAAATATCGTGCATGTAAACAGTTTTTATTTTTTAAGTCAAAAACGAAACGTTAGATAAAAAAGAGTCAAGTGAACTTTTGTTTTCTGAATTACATGGGCATTTCAAAAATTATTTTTATTTTGGGAAAAAGCATTGGCGTACTATTTTTTCTTTAAAAGTGTGTTGTGGTGTATCCGTACGCAGGCGATTGATGAAATTAAAAATAACATTGTTACATAAAAAATAGAGCCTACATTAACTCTCAAAACGTGCAAAATTTCATTTAAATATTTCAAACGGTTTTGAAATTGCATTTTTTTACTGTAACACCCTATATCTTCTAAACGAAGCATTATTGAAATATGGTTGATATTGATAAAAATACTAAAAAATTATACATTATTCTTCAACAGTACAATCACTCTCTGAATTATTGTGCAACATTTACGAAACACACAGTATATCTGCGATAACGTTTTAATGGAATATTGACTTTCTGATTATATTTCCGAATAGTCCTTTACAAGTGATAAAACAATTGAAGGGTTTTTTTTTCAAAAACAGCCAAGGTCAAAATTTCGAAGTTTTCAGGAAATAAAAAAAAATCCTATCCAACCGATATAGCTAATTTTATGTTTTTTTTAATACCTCGCAAGTAAATAAATATACATGTATTTTACAGATTAGAAGATATATTTGAATGTTATGTGAGCACCAGATTTTTTGTAAATTTAGAAAAAAATCCAAAAAAATTAAAATAAAGTATACTAAAACAGCAAACATTTTAATGAAACTGAAAAATAAAATTATTTCATTCAATATTAATAACACCCGTCACTGTTATCATCCTTTATTAAAGCATCCCAATCCTCCTTTTTTTCAACCAGAGCGAAATCTTGATCATTCGGGAGACAAGAATGATCTCGTATATGGAGTGCATGGGTTACACATATACTGAAAATATACCATAATATGGTTTTTGTTTTGCCCAGAACACCCGTCGCTAAAAATTGACTAAATGACTATGTATTAAATCTGTGTTATACAAGAAGTGTAAAAGCATGGATGTAACATCGTTAGCGCCTTTTCTTGCCACATCCTCTGTATATACATACATAGTTGAATCATCTGTTAGGTCATGGAGTCCGAACACGTAACACCATAGTTGACTCTTGTAAAAGTCGTCACTAATTCTAATGTGTGGTAACGGTACATTCTGTTGAAAATCAAAAGAAATCACCATGCATCTATTGGCCTTTGCCTCCAATTTGTAATGTTTTTGCGTGAACTTCTCGACTTTTCGTAAATAACTTTTTCATTAATAAATCGTTGTTTTTCGTCAACATCAAAAGCAGAGTTTATTTTTAACTTTAACTCATCGCATTTAGCGCAAGTATCGGTTCTGGGAATACCGAAAGAAACATTGAACTCATTTTTGAAAACTTGGTAGTAAATAAGATACGAGACGTTAACTCTAACTTCCTGAAGAAATAATTTATGCATTTTTCTTACACTGAGTCGGTCAGGCAAGTATATTTTTTCTGGATTATCTTGCCGTGAATAGTGTGACTGTCTTCCTCTAAAAGACTTGATATGCAGCCTTATTAAATTTAACATTTCATTGGGTCTTTTAGATGGTCTATTAGCATGTTTTCCACGTGCATCACAAGGGGGTAAACCGAAATCCTTAATAGAGTCTTGGATTCTTCTAAGCCGACCTCTATAAATTTCATGCAGGCACACAAATGAAGTGCGACATAACGCTTATTGTATTCCAGCTATTCTAACTTTGTTCCAAAAAGACAGAATGATCAAATGGAGGTCCATCGTCGTAATCTTCATCATTACGAGCCCGTCTTGGCCTTCTTTACTTTACATTTTAAATGCGATCAGACCCGCTAGATAATTATCTTGTTAATTTTTTGAAGAGAGTGAATTGAAGTTGTCTAGAAAGATTTGGCGTTCTCTAAAACCAATCTTCTGAAAACACATATAACGTTTGAATCTGAAATAAAAACACAGCTCCAAAATATGGAAATTACATTTTGTAAGAGCAAAATATGAAAAATAGCAGATATTTTAAAAAGCTCTTTTGCAAGACCAGGTTTAAAGAAAGATTCGAACCCACACATCGCTTGTTCGCAAACTGGATATTCTAATCCACTGACCTTTCGAGGCTTCACAGCGCAAGCATATTGATTCAGAACACCCATCAGCACAATGTTAAATGAGCAAAATTTTGAATATTGAGACTTACCCACAGTCCGCTCCTGTAGACCTAGCAGGTACATGATTACCCACATGATTTGTATGGGCCGCTCCAACTACTTTCAACTTCTTTATAACCGCATATTTTCTTATTTTCCTTTTTCTTTTTGCAGGCCATTCAACTGTAGAATTAGTATTTCGCTGAATATTTTACGTTTTGACATTTTTAAATTTATATTATTTTTTTTAAGTCCCCTAAACGAATACACGTTCGCAGACAACAACATGTGATCAGGCTAATGCTTATTTTTGATAAAACTCGCTGTATGCTGTGCTGTGTGCAAAGTAGCCGGTATTTCAAATCGCATTACTTAGCTGACTATGACATTTCTTGCCACGATAGTTTGCGAGGATATACCAACGTGGTTTTTACATAGAGTGGAATGAACAGCGTATTGACAAAAAAAGACATTGGTTGTTTTAAAAAAAAAATCCTTCAATTTATAATAACAATTTGCAAAGCAGCGAATTTTGAAGCTCTTACTCAGCTTTTGGCGTTGTTTTTTCAGTTGATTCTGAGCGAACCTAATTGAATTATTTATAAAGAACTTTAGAAACCTAGAAAAAATAAGCAGACAATGAGGAGGTAATGGAAAAGGTAGAACAACCCGTAGTAAAAGGGTGTAGAAGAAAGGAACCACATAAAGAATTACAAGGGAAGATGCAAGAGAAACTAAATGTAAGAGTAGAATTTAGAAACGTGATGGCGATAAGCAGGGAGAAGGAAAATGAGGTGGAGGTAGCGGAAATTGAGAGTTGGGAAGAGAAGCAGAAGATTATGACAGAGAAGAGAAAACTGAGGGATACAAAAATTTACATAGACCACGACTTAATAAAGGAAGAAAGGAGAGTACTAAAAGAAAGAAGTAGCAAAGCGGCGGAAGTAACAGCGGAGGGGAAGAAAAGTATGGGTAGCATATAGAAAACTGGAGATAGATACGTATGTAATGAGAAAACCAGGGAGTTAAGCAGTGAAAAGGGAAAGAAATGACAAACAAAGGCCAAAAAACTAAAAGAAGGGTGGGATAAAGGAGTATGGAGGGCGACGAAACGGCAAAGTAACGAAAAACTAGTAAAGGAAATGGAAAAGAACAACAAAGGGAACAAAGGGAGAGTACGGAAGTAATGCAGGAGTAGACGAACGAACTAAAGATACTGTTCTGGAATGTGGCGGGATTAAAGAATAAAGATAAATATTTCTGGGAGTACGTTAGGGAGCAGGACGTGGTGGGAATGCAAGACACATTGCTGGTAGAAAAAGAACGAGAATAACAGAAAAGGAAGGGCAAAAGGGGTATAATAGTGGGAATAAAAATAAAATGGTTGGAAAAAGAAGAGGAAGAGAAAGTACAACAAGGAAGAGGTATTGTAGAAAGGAACCTACAGTTGGGAAAAGTGAAAATAAAAATAGTGACGGTATAAAGTAGAAAGGTGAAAAAGACAAGGGAAAAATTAGAGATGATAGAAGAGAAGGGGGAAGGTATGATAATAATAGGACGGGATTTTAACGTGAGAATAGGGGAAGAGGGGGGAATACAAGAAAAGAGAGTGACGGGAAAAAGACAGATATGATAAAGTGTTAAATATGGAAGGAAAAGAACTGTTAGAAGTGTGCAACGAAAGGGGGTGTTTGAGCATTCAAACGTAAGCCTCTACCTAGCTCTCCGAGCACATCGATAATTTAGCTTACGCTAAATTAATTTTCTCAAAAAGATGACAATCTGCCCGCGTCGTTATGGATCCGCCATGCCTAGCCGCCTACCATCTCCACAGCGACAGAAGAGGGGAAGAGCAAAGAAAACTCCGCCGACAGACGTCGCCCCGTTAGTGGTGGTCCCACTAACGGCTCCGATGACGTCCGCCGCCGCACAATCCGCACCGATCCGAGAAGAAGACCAGAGCCACGGATCCACCGACGACGACTTCAGGGCACAGAAGAAGCCGAAGAAGACGCCGAAGGTTCGCCAGCCTACGCTGCCGTCTACCGATAACGGGTTCGAGGCCCTCGAACCCTACACGGATAGCCCTGCAGCGATGGAGCAGGCAGAAAGAGAAGACTCCAGGGAAAAGGTGCCTCCGGTAATCCTTCGTCAGAAGGAGAACTGGATCGCGTTCTCCCGTGAAATGTACTGACAGCGGATCGCCATCACGAGGATCAAGGCCTTCAGCGAGGGAATCCGGATTCAGCCTGCCTCTCACTCCAGGACCGAGACAGACTGATTAGGTATATGAATAGGTGTGGTAGTCCGTATCACTCCTACCAGGCAAAGAGCGAGCGATTTGTTAAGGTGGTGATGCGCGGTGTGCCCATAGAGCTATCCGAGTTCGACGTTAGCTCAGAGGTAAAACACAAGGCATTAATGCTCTCTCTGTTTTTAGGATGACGCCCGATCCCCCTCGTGATGGAGGAGTTGCCGTCCGTGGACGACAGGAAGAAGATCCGGGAGGTGCAGCACGTCGCCCGCCTCCGTGTCTCCGTCGAGGATTTGCGGCGAAAATCCGGCATCGGGCAGTGACACCGGTGTCAAGGTTTCCGTCACCCACAGCGTTGCTGCAGGGAGGCAAGTGCGCCGGTGATTACCACAGCAGTGAATGCACAAAACCCCGTACAGACTGGGCAAAGTGTGTTAACTGCGGTGGGGACCACCCCGCCAGCTACAGGGGATGCCCGATAAGTACACAGTATCGACAATTTAATCTATTCTGTTCTGTTAAAGCCAACAATGTTTCACACAACTAACACATGTTTCTATTTATTTCAGATAAGCAAGGCATCAGCAACCAGCCACACCCGAGCGACAACAGGACAGTCCACACAACATACTCCAACATCACCTTTCTTTTTCTTTTCTTCCGAACGACCAACAATGCAAAGCACAACACTGTCAATAGGCAATCCACACGATACGCAACCCAACAACTTCGCAATCCACGCGCTGAAGAGGAAGAAGATTCCTGAGCAGCTCACCACCAATACAACACAATACACATTTATTATTATATTTAGTTTTAAGTGTGATATGTATATAAAAATGAATTGTTAATTTCTAAAATTTTTAATAAACATGTTAAAAAAAAGGTGGAAAGTAATGAATGGGAATATAGCAGAAAGACAGGGGAGTACGCATATATCAATAATAGATTATGTAATTACGGATGCAGAGGCTGAGGAAAAGGCGAAGACATATAGGGTTGGGGAGAAGGTCGAATCAGAATACCAGCGTTTGGAATTGATAAAAGAAGGGAGAAAAAGAGAGTAGATGGTAAAAGATGAGGAATTCATAACCAAGAAAGTATGGACTGAAGAGAGTTAATGAGGTACAAAGAGAAAATGGGAAACACGATATGAGAAGGTAAAGGAGTGCCAGAAACAATTTTGCCAAGGTTGAAAAATTAAAACATGAACCTAATGGGAGAGATATTTCAGGAACGTACTCGAGGGGGAGCAAATACAGAAAGGAGAAGGAAGACAAAAACTTAACTTACTTAATTTAACTTCACTTTCACCCCATTACCTTGCGGGGTAGGCGAAACAATTCCTACCACCTATTTATTTTTCATTCACAATATTTCTCTATGCTTTCCTATCTCCGCATCCCTCCCTAGGTTCCGCAAGATTCAACATTGTCTTTAACATGCCCTTTTATTTCTAAAACTCTTCCTTTCTTTCCTTTACCATACATTCTACTACATTCAGCCAAGTTTTACGCGGCCTACCAGGTCCGGCCTTACCTCTAACCTTGCCCATACATATCTGCTTCATTAATCTTGCGTTGTTCATTCTCTCAATGTCACCAAACCAACGTAATGTACTACTTTTATACTTGTCCATCATCGTTTTTCCCTCGTCACACTCCGTCATTATGCACTCATTCTTTATCTTTTCCCTTCTCGTTTTACCCCTTGCGCTTCTTATTAATCTCACACCCGTGGCATTTATTTTTCTTTCGTGCTTTTTTTGACATACCCATGTCTCACTTCCATACAGTACTGACGGAACAAACACGCCATTTTAGATTGCTTTTTTCGCAGCTAGGCTCATGCTTTCGTTTCTCAGTATCGTCTACATACTTCCAATCATTTTCTTTCGAGCATTAACCATTCGTCTAACCATCTGCAGTAAACATTCTACCCAGATATACCAGCTCGTCCACTTACTCCACAATTTTATCTTACAAAGTAAACATTCTACTATCCTTTCCACTTTCCCGATTAAACACCACAATCTTAGTTTCGTCCATGTTTACATTTAGGTCCATGAACTCACAGACTGTATCAAACTTCCTCAGAGCAGTTTCATCTGAAAAATAAGAAAATATACGAAATACATGAAGAAGGAAGAGGAATAAAAGAAGAGGAAGTAATAGAGGCAATACAGAAAGTGAAAAAAAAGTAAAGCTGCAGGAAAAGATGGGACACAAGGTGAGGAGTGGATATATGGAGGAGAAAAGGTTGCAAAAAGGGCGACGGAAATCATAAACAAAATATGGAGAGGGGAAGGATTCCCGGAGAGGTGGAGAGGACAAATATGCCCAGTGCACAAAAAAGGAGACCAAAGGCAAGTAACAAATTATAGGGAAATCACATTGCTAAACACGGCTTACAAAATATATGCGACCGTACTGTAGGAAGGGAGTAAAGAAGAAAAGAATTTGTTACCAGATGGACAGGCAGGATTCATGAAAGGAAGAAGAACGACAAAATAATGTGCACATTCTGAGATAAATATAAATGGTAGCAGTATTCGTAGACCTAATAGCGGCTTTCGATAGGGTGAACAGGCAAAAGCTGAGGGAATACGTGAAAAAAAAAGTATAAACGAAATGCTAATAGAAAGGATGGAAGAAATATATGAAGAAACGAGGAACAGGGTGAGGGTGAATGGGAAGCTAAGTGAAGGATTTGTAACAAGGAAGGGACTGGGCAAGGATGCTCACTGAGCTCAAGAATGTTCGCTGTATACGCAGGAGAACGGGAGGAGACATTAAAGGGGCAACAAGAAGGAGGTTGCAGATAACATAGTGCTAATAATACTAAAACACTAAAAACGATAGGCAGATATTTGAAAAGAAAAGATCTGGAAGTAAGTGGGAACAAAACTAAGGTAATGGTACTGAGAAAAGGGGGAGGAAAAGGAAAAAGGAGGAGTGGAAATGGACGGAAGAGGAGATACAGCAGGTAAAGAAATTCACATGCTTGAGATACACGATGAGGCAAGGCAACAAAAATGGGGACATATAAAAGAAGGTGTGAGAAAAGGAAACAAATTAATATGACAAGTGTGGAGTGTAGGGGACTTAAGGAAAAGGAAACTATTGTTTGAGAAACGAATGAAAAGTGTGGTGCTGTATGGGACGGAAGCGTGAGGGTGGAAAGAGTATAAATAGATAGTGGTACTGCAAGATAAATACTGGGAGTAGAAAGAGAAACGCCGGGATACATTATTAGAGAGTACGTGCAAGAAGAAAAAATTAGGGTGGAGACGGGAAATAGAGCGATAAAGTACGAGGAGGGAATGAGTAGAAGAACGGAGTGCAAAATATTATAAGCATGTGGAAAGAAGTAAAAGAAGGAAGAATAAAATATGCAAGAAACCAGAAATGAATATTATGAAAGAAACGGGTATGCGAAAGAAGTGGAGAGACTAAGAACGGTAAGAGTGAGCGTGAGAGAGGACATAATTAGATGGGACAGGGATGTGCAAAATCAGGAAAGATGGCCTATTAAGGGAGAAGGGATACCGAGATATTTGAATGGGGAAGGGAGGAGTGAAAGAAAGAAAATGATAGCGAGGTTTGGATGTGGAAACGAAGAGAGAGTAAACCAATTTTGGGGAAGGCACGAAGATAGAAAATGTAGGCTGTTGCGGGGAAGAGATAGAGATGATCAAACATATGCTGAAAGAATGCAGGGAGTTAAAGGAAGAGGAGAGGACGGCAGAAGAAATATTAGAGAAAAAAAGAAGGGGAGCGGATTGGATGGAAGAAACAAAGAAAAGAAGGAGACAGTTAAGGGGAAAGGAGACAAGTGGGAAGAAGCCAGCGTAGGCTAAGTAAGGAAAGGAGATACTGTAAATAGCATAAATGTATAACACTATTACTTTGTAATATTTATTTGTAAAAAATAGGCAAATAAAGATTTATTAGGTTAATAGAGTTAAGTTATTAAATTGCACAAAACAAAATCAAAACAATGTAATTTGGCTCTGAAGCTGTAAAGAATAAGTACCATATAAATGATGTGTTTTTGGTTAAATGGAACTAAAATGGATAATGAAGCTTTTTACGTTTACTGCACCAATAAATCAATTAATGTACATTAACAAGGCGCCAGTCAGTTTTTGTGGCACAAAACGTAAACTGAAAATTCATCAAAAAGTAGGTTTATCAAAACGATGAATGAAATGAGAAAAGCAACTGACCCTTTTATGTGTCGAAAAAAGTTGATCACCTATAGAGTACAATTTAATTGGTGTTAATAACGAAATGATATACTAATCTAAAAGATTAATTAATTATCATTTTTACTCTCTGTTTGTAACAATTCTGGTAATAAACTTAACTAATGTGAAGTATACGATCCTTAAAATAATAGAGGAATGACTTGTTTACTCTTAATAGATAGATAAATATAAAAAAGGCCACGCTCAGTGCATAATTCTTAATTTTCATTACAGCTTTTAAGGCCGGCTGTAAGTAATAAATTAATTAAATAATGATCCGTAAAAATAAGGTTATTCTTAAAAAGCTTTCTTTCTAAAAGGGAGAAATTGTAAGGAGCGACTACCATAAAACTTCCACTTATTTTCTATAATTATAAATGGAAGCTTTGAAAACGGGAGATATACATTTTGATGTAGTTGATATGAATGGATTTGAAAGAGAAGGAATATCTGTTCGAAAAGGATAGGTTTATCCGATCGATTTTTACAGCTGAAACTGAAACGGGCCGATCCTGCGCATATCCTTTGTCCTTGCCCTTGACTTCTAACGATTCATACAGGTTCTAAATAAGTTTAGGATTATACTCCAATTACAAACAAAGAGGAAATTTGGGGTAAAGGGGTTAATCAGTCATTCGAACAAACTTTATACATTGGTGACTGACAATTTAACTAAAAGTAAAAGTTTCACCATATTCTCAGAAAATTGTGGTGTACGTGATGAAATGTACACCCTTCAACCTTTAATGCTACAAAACGAAATTTTTATCTAGAAATGAAAGACATGCAGTTTTATGAGGTGTACGTGTACTTCCTTAGGGTCTTTTTCATTGATTTTTATATTTGTGGAAAAATGGTATTTCAAGTTTCAAGGTTAAAAATTCTATTTATGTTCAGTTTAGTTATAAATGTTAAAAATATCTTGAAATAAAAAAAAAGAAAGTAATGAGTGCAGTTCTGGCTGACTTAATCGTGTTTTTAGATTTACATTTGTACAGGTCATTCACTATATGGATATTTTTGTACACAAAATGAAGGATTTTGTTTATTGAATCATGTACTAAAATAATATAATTGTTGAACAAAAATAGCAATTTTTTATTGATTAAGAGCCGTAAAATGTTGTTTTTAAAGTTATACCTACATCCTTTCTTATAATTAAAATATTCTCCTCCATTGCTTTATGTGTAATTTTAGGGTTTAGGCTATAAAATTTACTTTTAATACGGGGTAAACTAGCAATATAAATAGGGGGAAAAAATCAAACAAAATAAACTGGAACAAATTAGGTCTTGCTAAAGGTGCGATATAAGAACACATTGCACAAATTTAGACTAATTCGATTTATAGCCTGTATACAGAGTGCCCGTTTTCGAGCTCCAACATGGGGATCTTAGTTATTTGAAGAGATACAATGTCGGTTAACTCTTATCCGGGCAACTGGGGTCCAACGGACCCACGCGGTGTTACAAATGGGCATATCTCGATTATTATTTAATTTTTGACAAAATGCCGGTATGGTTTCCATGGAAATAGTATTAATTAAGTTTTCCTTTTGGCAAAAGTGGGAGACTTGATCTACTTTTCAATAAATAATTATTGTTATATAAAACTTACGTAACCGGGCAATGTGAGTCCAATGGACCCTCGCGTGGTGGTTACAATTGATGCATCTCATGTATATAATATTTTCATAATTGATTACATATTTATCAGAATAATTAGCGGATTTGAGAGTTACTTTGTTTTCAAGGCTAATTGTTATGAAAAATGCAATTAGTATGGAGTTTTTGTAGAGTAATCTAAGTCATTTGGCAGTTAGATAATGTTCAAGTTAGTCTTTTAGTCATTACCTGCTTATGGATTATTAGTAATTTGCTATTAGTGGTGAATTTAGAATATCTATTTGTAATTATATTTTATTCAAGAATTTGGATTTTATTTTCAAAGAATGTAAGTAGTCTGGAATGTTGGTTATTGGCAAAGATAAAAGTTTTAGTTGAATAGTAATTACCTTGGAATTTATTTAGTATCCTTCCCTTGCTGTGTACTATATACAGGGTGAATCTTATCTAATCCGCCAAAATTAAAGGAGTACTAGAACTCATCATTATAAGCAAAAAAGTTCATATGTACATGGGTCCGGAAATGCTTCGTTTCCGAGATACAGGGTGTCAAAGTTGAAAAAAGAAATCGCGTTTTCTTCAATATCTTTTGACTGTTTCGAAATAATTTCATGAAATTTCGTATACGATGGTTTTTTGAAATGAAATATTCAAATTTGTGGTCCATTTAGTTGTGGTCTCTAGAGGGCGCCAGTGGCAACCATTTCGACCCGTTTAAATCGTTGCGATTTTTTTGTGCTACACTGTATACCATTTTGGACTAGAAAAATCGATTCTCCTATCTTTTCTGCTAAAAAAAGGTGTATTTTAGTGATGTCGCTAGGAGCAACCGTTTCTGAGAAAAACACATTTAAAACTCACAATGTTTATTTATTTAAAACTTGTAAGGAGCACTAAAATATCCAATATTAAAAAACAAGAAAAGAAATTAATATTAAAAGTAAACATGTTCTTTTGATAACAACTGTTCAAACAACTGTCCCAAAAAAAACGTCGTATACGAAATTTCATGAAATTATTTCGAAACAGTCAAAAAGTATTGAATAAATCGCGATTTCTTTTTTCAACTTTGACACCCTGTATCTCGGAAACGAAGCATTTCCGGACCCATGTACACGTGAACTTTTTTGTTTATAATGATGAGTTCTAGTGCTCCTTTAATTTTGGATATAATATATATATATATATATATATATATATATATATATATATATATATATATATATATATATATATATATATATATATAAAACGAAGCGCAAGTAATGCAAGGACAACAAAGGCAATGTTGTGAAAAATGGTATAAAAATGTTTGTAATCAACATTCTGTCACTGCTATTATTATCTGTAATAACTGCAATAAATAGTTTTCTTTTATATAATAATGTTTATGTAAGCTTAATTTGTAAATATATTCCAGTAATAACTACTTAGTACAAGAGAGTAATGAAAAAGGTATCTAAAGAAGGTCCGGTTGCGTTACTAAAAATACTTGCCCGGATAAGAGTTAAATTAGGAAAGGTGCCTTTTTTGGTACTCAATAATATGTCGTTACGAAATTTCGGATGTTTTCAGAGGTTGCCGAGATTTTTCAAACACACAGAAATTTTCAATTTTCGATTTTCCTTTTTATACCGAAGCCTGCAAAAGGTGGACGTTTTAAACTGAAAAATTATTAAGGCACCTTACGAGAAATCTTATGTTATAGAAAATTTCAAGGTACTCTAAATCTAGAAGTTCTCGCCAGGAGTGTTTACCGCTACGTCATTAGTTTATGAATTTAGCTGTCCAATTTATTTATACTGTCTTCCCTTATAAAACAGTGAATCAAATTTGACGAAATCGACATACGGTGTTGAATAAGCAAATGTAGTAGAAAGAGTAAACTTATAAACGCGAAATAAATTCGTTTCAAGGCGAGAATACACATGCCAGTGACTAGAAACTTGCATGCTAACTACTTGCCCATGGACTACTCAAAATACACATGCTAGTCAATAGCATGGCACAGTTGCCAGTAACTTGTATGCTAACTACTTGTACGCAAAATATTGTGTGCATGCCAGTTTCTGAAATCGTCTCAACTTGGTACGTTGCAGCAAATGTGTTAAAGGTAGAACAGGAGCACCATGTGCCATCTTGACGTCACAAGGATGCCCCACGTGGAAGACTATATTTTCCACCCTTATGGTTTCTTTTCGGAGGCCTTTTTCAACCCCTAATTTTTTTATACACCCACATGTGAGACCGTATTTTCCACCCCTATGGTTTCTTCTCGGAGGCCCTTTTCATCCCTAATTATTTTTTGTTATTTACTCGTCCACGTGTAGGACGCGTTTTTTCACCCTATTTTATGATAGCCCACGTATAAGACGCGTTTTTTCTACCCCTATGGTTTCTTTTCGGGGTCAACCCTTAACGGAATTTTTATCCTTCATTAGAGCCTTTCTTGACAGCAATTTTTGTACTTGCTCACGTGAGGGGCAGATGTAGGGGTTGGTCATGGACTTGGGCTAGGTCTTGAAGCTGGGGCTGGACCTGGAGCTGGCCTTTGGGCACTGGGGGCTGTGTGACGGCTTCTTTTCGGAGGTGTTTTTCAAACCCTTGATGGGAATTTCAACCCTGATTAAAGCTTTTTTGATTTTTTTTCATGCCTACGTATAGTAGTCGTTTTTTTTTTGTTGATCATTTTTTATTAATTAATTAATTATTTTTTAACCCGGGGGAAATTCTTGATCCTAATCTGTTGCCTTATAAGATTATCTTAAATCTGTATTCTGATAAGGGTGCGCATCATTAGATGTAAAAGATAGTTTATTTAATCTGTATCTACTATTAGTATTTATTAGAGCTTGTTTATCAGATATTTGAATGATATAAAACTCATTTAAAGGATTGATTTGATTAGGTAATAATTACGTGCGGGAAAAATTGACTTTATTTCCCCATATTACTTTATTAGCGTATTTTTATCAAATGAGATTGTTATTACAATTATTACATTTATTTTAATGCCTATCTACAGATTTATTATAATTATTATAAGCTTTCGTTATGAACGAAAAAGTTCAAAGGTAAATATGTAATTAAAAATTATTATTAATTTTATTAAATACATAAATAAAAAGTTTACCTCGCGTAGGTTTTGAACCTACGACCTGTACTTTGCTAGAGTACCGCGCTAACCAACTGCGCCATCAACGTTCAAGCACCAATCGATGTAAATTTTGTCTTTATGTATGTAGAATTAAAAATAATTTTTAACTATCTACAGATTGTTTAACATAGGAAATTTATTTATACATTGATTACGTGTTAACTTGTAAGACACGTTTCGCTGAAGGGTACAATTGTATGCGCGTCCTAACATAATCTGCTAACTTATAAGATGATCTTAAATCTGTATTCTGATAAATAGATTACAAGTTTTCATAATCAAATATTATTAGAGTCGATATGCTGTTTATTTCAAGTTATAATATATATATATGTATATATATATATATATATATATATATATATATATATATATATATATAATACGTGAGAGTGGACCTGTATTATTTGTTGTAATATGTGTTATCACACTTTATTTTTAATTGCAGTTTGTAACCTTCTACCAACACAACCTTCATCTTATACACGAATTAATAATGACCTCCATTAGTTTATAACACTATTGCTTGGTACCGCATTTCTATTTACGTCGAAGTCATATAAAGTTATTAACGTTTCATTCTAATGGGGCTATCAACTATTGAAAGGTCAACCGTTAAAATTGTGTTCCTAATTGCAAGGTTGTTAAAACACGTCAGGTGGTATTTCGAAATGTTTATCTAGTGGACTCCTGTAATTGCATCGTGCAATTACAAGAAGAACAATAACGCCCTTGATATTAAAAAGGTGATTAATACCTTTGTATTTCAATTTTAAAAAATCAAGCGCTGCATTATGAGGGTCAATCAGCCCTAGCATGTAAAATAGACTTTTTTAATTATGTCCATATAAAATTGTTAAAATAATATAAGAATAAAAAGTGTATTTAAAAATTACTACCGAAGACTGTTGTGTAATAAAATGATAAAAGGGTTCTTTTATTCTAGTAGGTGGTAGGCATGTATTAGTAGGTGGTAGGCATGTATACTCCATGCCAGCCGGGGAGGTACCACCACCCTTACCATGGGCTCCTTAATATTGGGTCTCCGATTTTCTGAGCTCGGTAAGGGCTGCCGGTTACCTTTTCCATCATCCTTAATCTATTCTCATCCTTATTCTTCCTTCTCGCCCTCACTGTCTTCCTATCGGATTAAAAGTCCCAAATTAAAAAATAAGATGGCTGTGGTTTCTAGGGATATAAATTCCGGACGTAAAATCCTGCCCCATTCGGATGTCCGGGAGGGCAGGGCCCAAGCGACCTCGGTCATCGAAAGTATCAACTTTCTGATTCACTACTGCAACATCCGCCGCGGTATCAGGTCTAATCTTAATGCTATTCACCAACATCTTGAACAATTACAACCTGATATATTGTTTCTATCTGAAACACAAGTCTCCTCTGAAAGCTCCGAGTCACCCGACTTGTAATTTCCTCAATACCATCTTCACTCTAACTTTCGATATAAAGGAGGCGTATGTGCGTACATCAAGGACAGTATTGCTTGCAAGAGGGTTTCTTCCTTAAAAAATAAAAATTTTGACGTGATTTGGTTTAAACATTCTGGTCCTAATTTTGTGAAATTCTACTGTTGCATTTATAGGTCTCCTAATGACAGCAACTTTCAAGACTTCTTCGATTACCTTAGTATGAAAGTTGACTATCTCCTGTCTCAGTTTCCATCTTGCGATATTTCATTTGTAGGCGATTTCAATGTTCATAACTCTAATTGGCTTCAATTTTCATCTACTACAAATCCCGCTGGTCATAGTGCAGAAACATTTGCTATTTCATGTGATCTCACACAAATGATTTCTGAACCGACAAGAATCCCTGATAACCCACATCTCCACATCTTCTAGATCTCTTTCTTACATCAAACCCTCTTGTTTATAAAACTTCCGTTCTTTCGCCTTTAGGTCTTTCCGACCATTGTCTAATAAAAATCATTTCTACTGTACCTAATTCCACTGTTGTTCGCAAAACCGATAGAACCTTGTGGTGTTTTAAGTCAGCTCGATGGAGTGATTTACGGGATTTCTTTGCAACCTTTCCATGGCGTGAATATTGTTTTAAGTCGTCCTCTTCTTCGGACATCGCTCTTTCAGTATCTGAAGTCATCCTCATGGGAATGGAGTTATACATTCCGAAAAAACAGTACCGTGTAGGTCATTCACGTTCCCAACCCTGGTTCAATAAGGCTTGTTCTGATGCAATATCTTTAAAAAATAAATGTTACATTAAATGGAAATCTAATAAATCGGTTGACAGTCATGTAGAATACGTTGGTGCTAGAAATATCTGCAAAAGTGTCATCATTAAAACTAAAAAGTTGTTCGAACAACGAAAATGCAATGAACTAGCTACATCTCCTTTAGGCAGTCGTAAATTTTGGTCTTTAGCAAAAGCCATTAGTAAAAACTTTCGAACATCTTCATTTCCCCCCCTGACATCTATTGACGAATCGGTAGTGGCTGATTCTGCAGACAAAGCAAACGTTTTTGTGGATTTGTTTGCATCAAACTCGTGTCTCAATGCTTCTGGAAAAGATGTGCCCCTAGTCAACTCTTCTTCATATGTTATGAAACCAACTCATTTTCGATACAAGCTCTTGGAACCAGTCCTATCTAAGCTCTATACGATCTCTATATCTTCTGGGGAATTCCCTTCATCATGGAAGTTAGCAAATGTTCAACCTATTCCCAAAAAAGGTGATAAGACCGATCCCTCAAATTACAGACCAATTGCCATCACTTCCATTTTGTCTAAAATCATGGAAAAAGCCATCAATCAGCAACTGCTCACGTTCCTTGAAACTAACAAACTCCTTAGTGACCACCAATATGGGTTTAGGCAAAGTCGTTCAACAGGCGATCTTTTTTGATATGTGACCCAAGTTTGGAACAATACAGTAGAGCAGTCCGGTGAAACAGTTGTAGTCGCTTTAGATATCTCAAAGGCATTTGACCAAGTTTGGCAGAAGTGTTTACTTGCCAAACTCACCTCGTTTGGGTTAAATGATACGCTCATCAACTAGGTTTCTAGTTTCCTTGATAAAAGACGAATACGTGTCGTAGTTGATGGCTTTTTTTCAAAAGAAGTTAGCATTAACGCGGGCGTACCAAAGGGATCCGTTATAGCGCCTACACTTTTTCTGCTGTACATAAACGACCTTATTTCTTCAACAACTAACCCCATCCATTGCTTTGCTGACGATAGCACTCTTCACTGTAGTTCATCTCAGTCTACTCATAGTGATAATCCACCTTCTATGTCAAATCAAGAAATTAAAGCTGAAATGGCAAATTCCATCAACAAAGACATTCAACGTATTCTCGAATGGGGAAGCAATAATCTAGTTAAATTTAATGCTAACAAAACTCAGTGTTGCCTTATGTCCGCCAAAAAAGATCGATCATTTCCTGTTGTAAGTATGAATGGCTCAGTTCTTAAGTTTTCAGACTCTATTACTCTGTTGGGTATGACTGTATCTTCAAATCTCTCATGGGTTGACTATCTTCTGTCAGCTACCAAAACAGCTGCTCGTAAAATAGGCTTTTTGTACAGATCTAACCAGTACTTTACCTCTCGACAACTCCTTCTGCTATATAAGGCCCAAATTCGGCCTCATCTGGAATATAATTCTCACCTTTGGGTTAGTGCTCCCCAATACGCTCTCGATATCGTTGATCGTATTCAAAAGAGAGCGATTAGGCTTATAAATGACCCGTCCTTAACTTCTCACATACAGTACCTCGAGCATAGAAGGATGGTTTCAGTTCTTTCTTTGTATTATCGTTATTACAACGGCTATTGTGCTGGTGAATTACATTCTTTGATACCATCTCCGGCTATCTTTGCGAGAAACACTCGGTTCGCTCATTCACATCATCGGTATGCAGTACAAATCTCCACTTGTCGTACCAAACGGGCGCAATCCACATTTTTCTACACGGCTTCTAAGCTCTGGAATGATCTCCCTAGTTCCTGTTTTCCTCTCACTTATGATATGAGAAAATTTAAGGTAGCTGTTCATAGGCATCTATTGGCAATTCATTATCCCTCTATCCATCCACCTAAGTGTTCCTGAGTGCTTTAGCACGATAGGCCTTATTTAGCCTGTTCAGGTCCACAATAATAAAAAAAAAAAAAAAAAACAAAGGTCTTAGATTTTAAGTTGACGTGTATTTTTACATTTTAGTTAATTAAAATTGTTTTTCCAATGAATTTAAACGACTGATCTAGTTTAACAATGAGTGTTTTATACCGTAATGAATATGTTATAAAACGACTGACTAAAATAAAAACGTTATTAACATTATTACATTTCTTTTAATGTCAATTTTGGCTTTGTATGTACAAATTATGTTATTATTATGTTATTATTACCTAACTTCACCTTCAGCAATAAGGTCATTCGGTATTAAAAGATAAACATCATACTTATTTACCTTGAGAAAGTCATCGGCCTTGAAGTTAGCGATAAGCATGACCTTGAAGTTGGCCCTGAAGTTAGTCTTGTGAATTTCAAAACAACTTAATTTGACCTTTGACCCTGTAAAATACTATAAAAACGTGCGCTTAGTTTAGTTAATTTAGTTCTGTTCCGAAGAGCATCATATCGCTATGGAATCTTTAAACGTTAACCAAATTCTTGAGTTATTCAGTGCTGGTGCGTTAACCGAAGAGGGGTTGAAAAATGCCTATAATATTGTTACTTATAAGATGTTGTGTGAAAATGACACTATCGATTCGATAAATGTTTATAATGATTTTGTGGAGGCTGCACAACGAGTTGGTGGAATGTAAGTATATGCCTGTTTTTTATTTTTTAAATTTTAATTATTTTTTAAGGTAAACATGGATGATGTGTTTGATAATGAAAAAAAGGTTGGAAACTACAGATGCGGCGGATTTGATGACGGTATGTCTTTTTAATTTTCTATTGTTTCGTTTACTGAATGAGTACATTACAGCAAAACCAAATGGGCTCAGGTTCCCAGCAACAGGTCGAACCATCCTCAGGGTTCAATCATATAAATATAATAAGAGAGTCAGACAGTAAATTTATTAAAACATTCAACACCACATGTAAAACATTAAGATTTAGTTTTAATGATGATACGTGTAAGGATAATCCCTTACCAGGTAAAATATATAATTTACTAAACATTTATCTAAATACATATCTTTTGTAGAGTGCATTCGAGGAATTGTATGCATATATTGTCAAAGATGCGGCTCCGTCAGACCGTGTAGGGATCACGTTAAGAAATCCGAATTTCCCGGACAAACCAATCGGCCTGTCATTTAGAAGAGTGGACCAGTTGTTGGTGAAAGTGATAATGTCATTATTGGAAAGGGTAATGCAGAGCAATGTTAGTTTTTTCTCGAGCGACTTATTAGTCTTAAACGTGGATAGAGTGTCGGTACCTGTAGTCTATGGACGCAAAAACTTGACGGGTTTAAAATTTGAAGACTTCTGTAAATCTAAAAAGCAGAGTATTATTGTTGTACCGGTAACAATGCACGATAATAATTGTTTAGGTCGCGCTCTAGTTATAGCAATAGCATTTAGAAATAACGATGCAATGCGCAGTAGTATGGCATTGGGTTATCCCTTACTTCAAGAGCGAGCTGTACAACTCTACCAAAAACAGCGGTGTAGACCTTAGTCAGGGTGGTAGTTACGAACACATTCAAGCATTTCAAAATCATTTAGCTTCATATACCATTGTAGTTTATAATTCGCGAATAGGTGATTCAGTTTATTTTGAGGGTCCTAGGGAACAGGGTAGGTTAGATTTAAATTTAATATTAGAAGACGAGCATTATAATATCATTACCACTGTAACTTCAGAATTTACTTGTAGTTATTACTGCGAGCAGTGTAAAAAACGTTGTAACGACAAAAAATGGCATACGAAAAATGTATGTACCAGTGTCCTTGTTGTCATCAAAAACCACCTTGTTCAGTTCAAAACCCGAAAATTGTCTGTACTGATTGCAAAAGAGATTTTTATGGGTTGGAATGCCTTAGAAATCATAAGGACAGTGAACTTTGCGAAAAATTGCGCAGATGCTTAAAGTGTCTGAAAACCATTGAAGTAAAGGGTAAACATAGGTGCGGATACAGTCGTTGTCCTACGTGCCGGGATCAGAAACCTATTAGTCATCTTTGTTACATGCCTGTTAACAAAGTGCGACGTGACAGTAGTAAACCATCTATGTTTATCTTTTAAGATTTGGAGTGCATGCAGGAGAAGGTGTGAGGGAATGAGTGATTGATTTCTGCATGAGGCCAATCTATGCGTGGCCGCGAATGTTTGTTCCACTTGTATTCAACACATCGACGATTTGAATGAGCAATGCCCGGCGTGTAGCAAAAGAGTGCACATTTTCAGGGAAAATCCTGTTCAATCATTTCTAGCGTATGTTGCCGAAAGAGCGTGAAAATTTAAAGTTACATGCATCGCACATAACATGAAGGGGTACGATGGGTGTTTTGTGCTTAGATGTATGCTGGCTAATAATAATCAGTGGAGACCTAAAGTCATCACCAACGGTCTAAAGCTAGTTTCAATTCAATGTGGTGATATTAGGTTTATTGACTCCCTTAATTTCATCCCGTCACCACTCTCGGCATTTCCGAAAACTTTCAATTTCCCCGAATCCAAGGGTTATTTCCCATATCTCTTCAACTCATCCGAGAATCCGAATTACGAGGGCACTTTGCCACCGCTTGAATATTACTGTGCAAATCAAATGTCGGTGAATCATCGGCAAAAACTTTTAGATTGGCACGCGGCCCAGAGTAATCATGTTTTTAAGATACGTGAGGAGATTGAGAAATATTGCCTGATGGATATTAAAGGTTGAATTAGTTTTTGGTCCACATTCACGAACCAAAATAAAGTCGACCCGTTTGAGGAGGCTACCACTATTACTAGCACCTGCAATAAAGTGTTTTGTAGACTTTTCCTCAAAGAAAACACAATAGGACTCATTCCGAAAGGTGGTTATAGACCTCCCGACAACCAATCGAAAGTTGCAATACAATGGTTACGCTGGGTGGAACACCCTCAGCAAGTGACCATACAGCACGTAGGGAAAGCTCGTGAGTTTAGAACACCTGAAGGTGTGAAGGTCGACAGTTATTGTGCGGAATCAAATACCGTTTTTGAATTTCAGGGATGTCATTGGCACGATTGCGAGGAATGTTTCCCCAATCAAGCCAACATCGATCCTAAGCTTGGTGCAAATACATCCATGCTTGCCCGAAATGAAAATACGGCCGCTCGGTCCCGGTTTATACGCGAGCGCGGGTATAACCTAGTGGAAATGCGTGTATGTGATTTTAAAAGATTAATACTTGCTAACGACGAATTGAGAGCGTTTATTCAGAATCTAGGTGATCAAGATGACGAACCTTTAAACCCTCGAGACGCATTTTACGGTGGTCGCACTAATGCTAGCAAGCGTTATCATGAATGTGACGGCGTTAACGAGAAAATCATGTATTATGACGTGTGCTCATTATACCCTTATGTAAATAAATATTGTAAGTATCCTGTAGGTCATCCGAAAATTCATAGGTTTAGATTGTAAGAACATTTCATTGAACACAGTGGAAGGTTTAGATAAATGTCGAGTACTACCGCCAAAGGACTTTTTCAAATTGTTTACCTATTAATGATAATGTGGTAGTTGTAAATTGGGATAGACCTGAAGGTGAAGGTAACTCACAATAAACTATTAATGTGTCCATAGCCGCTTACACGACTGCTCATGCACGTTTAGAATTATATAGTTACCTGGAAAAACTAGACCGCCGCGTTCTGTATTATGATACAGACAATGTCATATTTGTGGCGAAACCCGACGATTGGAATCCAGCTTGCGGAGATTTCCTTGGCCAGATGACCAACGAGCTGGAGACGTACGGTACCGGAAGTTATATAGCTGAATTTGTTAGTACAGGACCGAAAAACTATAGTTATAAGTGTTTTCAACCAGTGAACAGACAATTAAATCCGTGTGTAAAGTGAAGGTATTACCTTAAACTATAAGAACTCACGTGTTATAAACTTTAAAGTGATGAAAGATATGATGCTTAGCAATAGTAAAGACTCTTTTTGTGTATAATGATAGAAAAATAGTTAGAGACAGATGCTACAATGTGTTAAGCAGACCTGAATCTAAACAATATAGAATAAGTTACTCTAAACGACGTAGAATAGAAAACTTTGACACTCTTCCATTTGGATATAAGGAATAAATAAAAGCATATAAAGAAAGAATTATTTAATGTATAAACCACAGCTCCTTGAGGACGAGTTCCAACCCCAAGACCTAGCCCAACCCTAAGACCAACCCCCAGCCCCAGGACCAAACCCAAGGGCTAGATCTGCCCCTCACGTGAGCAAGTACAAAAAAATTGCTGTCAAAAAAGGCTCTAATTAGGGATAAAAATTCCGTCAAGGGTTGACCCCGAAAAGAAACCATAGGGATAGAAAAAACGCGTCCTATACGTGAGCTATCATAAAATAGGGTGAAAAAACGCGTCCTACACGTGGAAGAGTAAATAACAAAAAATAATTAGGGATGAAAAGGACCTCCGAAAAGAAACCATAGAGGTGGAAAATACGATCTCTCATGTGGGTGTGTAAAAAAATTAGGAGTTGAAAAAGGCCTCCGAAAAGAAACCATAAGGGTGGAAAATATGGTCTCCCATGTGGGGCATCCTTGTGACGTCAATATTCAAGATGGCGCATGGTGCCCCTGTTCTACTGTTAATTGGTTTGTTAAAAAATGCAAGTTTCTCATTTGAGAAGTGAATTAAACAGTATTGTCATGTTATCAGCAACGCAGTACGTTTAAGAAGTATGAAACGGAAAAGAAATAGAAGAATATGGGTAAAAGACTGGATTAGTAGACGTCAAGTTTATGGAGCAAGTAATAGTTTATTGAAGGAAATGTGACAAGAAGACATAGAGGGATATAAAAATCATGCCCGACTACCTCCAGAAAAGTTTGATGAACTCCTGTCTAAGATTAATGAAAACATTCAGAAAAAAGACACGCATATGCGAAATGCCATTCCAGCTCGTACTAAATTAGAAATCACTTTACGATATTTAGCTACTGGTGATTCATATATTTAATTGGAAGCATTGTACACGGTCGGAAAATCTACAATATCTAAGTTTATACCAGAAGTTTGTGCTGAAATTGGAGCAGCATTAAAATGAAGTTGTCAAATGATAGCTGACTGGCATCTGATAATCCTGATGCTCCTTGTTCGGCGTTCAAAAATTATTGCTGACTGGTATCTGAAAAGTCTCGTGCTTGTTGTTGAACGTTGAAAAAGTGGAAATCAGTTGGTGACCCCATAGAATCAATATAGCTCGAGGCAGAATTTGTTTGTGAAGAAATTTGTGGGTCCTTGACTTATGGTAGACGAATTCTTGCAAGCGACAACTGTTTCTGAAAATCACTCTGAAGCTGCAAAGCTACGTGAAGCACAAGCTGTCTTAACTGTGCTGCAACATTCACTGCGAAGTAACGGAATTCAACTTCAACATGTTGAGAAGCGCCACCTTGTATGATGGTTGATATATTTTCTAATTTTTTAAGGGCATTGGATATTTCTGTTTGGCTTTCATCGTCACATCGTTTTCTTGTACGGGGTGTGTTGTTTACGGATGTCAACGTTTGTTTTTTTGCCCTAGATTCTTGATTATTAATTGGTTTGAAGGGAGTCTGGCTAGTGCTTGTCTGTGACTACTGATTTAATTCATTCAATGCTCTCTTGTAATGTATATGAACTGAAAAAGTGTGTATTTTCGTATTGTTATTTTTATTTACAGATACCATCACGAGTTTAGTGGAAAAAATCGAGCATGGTTTTCACACGAAATGGAATTTTCCTGGATGTATCAGTGCTATCGATGGGAAACACGTTACTATGCGAGCGCCTGGTCACAGTTCAAATTTTTTCAACTATAAAGGAACTAATAGCATTGTGCTCTTATCATTGGTAGACGATGAATATTGTTTTACGTATGTTTGCCCAATCGAGCCTTGGGCAAGCCTTATAGAGAAACGAACTAGATGTACCAGAAAATTCAATTATTGTCGGAGATACTACGTTCCCCTTAAAGTGCTGTCTGATGAAACCGTACGCTACAACGCTCACAGACAAAGAAAAAATATTCAATTATCGACTATCAAGAGCTCGCCGCATAGTTGAAAATGCTTTTGGTATTTTAGCGTCAAGATTTAGAGTTTTTGAAAAACCTATGCCATTGCCACCAGAATCTGTTGACGTAATTGTATTAACAGCTTGTTCGCTACACAATTGGCTGAGGAAGACTACCGATACATATCACAAAGATGTGTTGATTTTGAAGATAGACAACTAGGCACAATGCAACAAGCATCCTGGCGACAGCAATTACGTACTACATTGACCAACATAACTCCAACACGAAGTAATCATGCGTCAAGAATAACAGTAGCAATAAGAAATAAGTATGCTGATTTTTTTGTTGGTACGGTACCATGGCCAAATCATATGATAAAGATAATGTAATTCTCATTAAATGTATTCTTTGTTACTCTTATTTTATGGGGTTTGTATTTTATGTGGAATAGTATATTCGATATTTTTTATTATTTTTGAAATAAATTATTACATTTTCTTGGAATATATAGGTGTATGTAGCCATTTAATGAGAATTAAGTTTCTTATAAATACCCCCAAAGAGTCTTCCTAAATCCACGCCTGACCCTGTATACATGAAAACTTAAATTAATTCAACAAATGTTTGTATTAAGTTTTTTCCACAAAAGTATAGGCCCATGGGCCTTAATCGAATGTTCTAAAACTTAGGTACAAGTTTGCACTTTCCTGTTCATGAATTTTGCTATAATTTGTAACATCAAAAAATATGAGACATCCTATATATAAAGAAAATACTAAAACTTATTATTTACCATAGGTGTTGGTATTGTTTCCCTATTTTCTGTTGAATCGGCCAAAAACGAATGCATCTCTTTAAACCAGGGAATCGAAGGTTTGTAAAGATATGACGAACCTGCACCTGAGCGCATAGAATCCTTTATCTTATTTCATTCTTGGTGACAGGTTGTTCTTAAGTTTTTTATCTTATTTTTTATGAATTTTACTGTTAAATTGGCGTCATCCATGTGCTCCAATAAAGACTTGAAAGCGTTGTCTCTAGCAATTTTATTTTTGTACAATGGATCTGACATATTCCATAAACATTCATACTCCCTATACTGCATAACAAATAATAAAGTCTTCCCACCACCCCAACGAGTCATTTTGTCACGTTAAATTTAAAAAAAATGGTTGAAGGTACAGTAGTCGTTGATCACATGCGAGGTACTGCGTCGTTCACACACAGGCAAGACTTGCTTGCTTTCCCTCCCACTCGCTCGACGAAATCGTGCTACTCGCACAGAAAAATCATACGTCTTGCGCTCTGCTGGAGTGCTTTTTTTACTGGCAGCGAGAGTTACACATGCAAGTAGCATGCATCTTCCAGTGACTGGCATGCTTCTATGCGAGTAACTAGCATATGTATTCTCGCCTTTATATGCATATGTATTTAATTCTCATTTGACTAATGCTACATAACCTCCATTTGTTTGTTTATCTTTTGAGTGTTTCCTCACTTCCTACATTTACTTCTTTTAATAATCATTTATTACACTTTAAATCAGTTATTTTCAGAACTATTCCGTTTGTTATTCATTTGCGCCTTTCTTACTATTCATTTTTGTCTCTGCCATCCTAACGTCTGCACAGGGTAAAATCTTGTACGCACAAGCACATCAGTTTGTGTTAAATTTACTGCAGTATTTCGAGAGGGAGACAGAAAACGGGGGTTCCCTGATATCAGTATCTGCTGTCCAAGAAGTAAGTATAACAATAAGTGTTTATATCTTAATTCATTGCAATCACGAAATTACAGAGTGTGGCAAACGCGTTGGGTATATCTGACAAGAGAGTGAGAAATATCAAGTCTCGAGCTGTATCTAATCCTATCCGGGTAAAAAACAACCACGCAAGAATACAAAATCTGACGATCTACCTGAAACATCCAAAATGGGCATAAGGAATACGTTATACAATACGCATGCACAAAGTGAGTAATAGTACATCACAATCTTTTACACATGTTTAAGATACTAATTTATTTACAGAAAAACATGTCACAGTTGCAACTTTAAATGCAGAAATTCGTAATAGTCATACATTAATAAGTGACGGAAGTTTTCATCGTGCAATCCAGTCGCTAGGATTCAAATTCAAAAAAGACTCTAATCGTAGAGATTTATTGGCAAAAAGTTATATCGCAGAAATACGAATTAAATTTGTTAAACAATACATTAAAGAGATCAATTCATCTAATCGTCGGCAAGTAGTATTTATGGATGAAACGTGGATCTACTCCAAAGGAAATCCAGAAAATCGTGACAGTATGAAGACATTAGGAGTGTACGAAAACCTCAAGGCTACGATGGTAAGAGAATTATTGTTATTTACGCCGGATACACCAGAGGATTTGTACAAGGTGCTGCTCTGTTATTTGCATCAAGATCGTTAAAGGAAGATTATCATGGTGAAATGGATGAGGATATGTTTAAAAAATGGCTTAATGAACATTTGCCTTCGCTAATTATATTTGATAGTGCACCGTACCACTCAATGTTAGTTGAAAAGCTACCAACTTCATCCTGAACAAAAGGCAATATAGTTTCCTGATTAACACAGTATCACATCAATCACGATCCCACACTCTTCAAAACCGAGCTGTATGGTCGAATTAAGTCACTTGAAATATAAAAAAGGTACAAAGTAGATCAAATAATAAGAATTACCACCATATCACTGTGAGTTTAATGCGATAGAATTAGTATGGGCACACGCAAAGGGATAGTATGACAAGCATATTGGACGAGATGACTATAAAGATGACAACGTAATTGCTATGTGGAACAAAGCTTTACAACACTGTGATGAAACCGTGTGGGATAATTGTGTACGACATACTGAAGAAACAATAAAGCAATGGTATAAACGGGAAGAAATGTTGGACCTCACAGTAGACGAACTGGTTATTAACATCGGAAACTATTGTGAAACCTCACATGTGGATAGTGACTCCGATTAGAAAGTTTTACACTTTAAAAAGCATATCTCTACAAGGTACAATTAGTAATACAATTGTGTTAGTTCGTCTTTAATACAATTTCTAGTAGTAATCTATTTCAATAATGTAAGCACAATATATTTTGTGGTAAAGTGCTTCTCAATATGTTAATTCACACATTTTCCCTAGAATTTTTATTCCACATTAATTGTCACCTTCGTACGAATAATACTTACATTTTATTTAGGCACGTAACATCCATTTTGTGTTTTAATGTTACCATCTTATTGTAGACCATCATTGTTACTGAATTGGTATCAATAATAAAAAATTATGATTATGAAACTTAATAGCCTTGCGAGTTGTAGATAGTGCAGCTCGACATTTGTTCCATGCAAATTGTTTAACCTATAAATTGAATTCTCTAACAAATTGTATGATTGTTTATCAGCAACTTCCAAAACAACCATTATCATGTTTTTATAATTCCGCTTCAATTATTAAATGTTTACATTTTGTTGAAAATTGCATTGTTTGTAGGTTAGAACCTACACAACCTTCAGGCTGTAAAAATAACGTACCAAACACCTTTAAGATTTCAAGGATATTGTTTTTCAACCATTATCATTACGATAATCAACGTTCTCTAATTTTTATAAAATAAATCACAATAAATAAATAATTGTATTTTGGAATACTTCACCTTTAAATGCTGCCATCTCGGGGTATATTTTCTAATCAAAATTTATTATAACGATGACTCATGGTTTTCATATTACGCCATATGACTGTATATGATGACGTAGCGGTAAACCTTCTTGGCGAGGAAATTAGTTCATTTTGTTATTTCTTATGGCAGCCATATTGGATTTTTGCAGTTTTGAATGAAGCTTATTTTGCTAATTACAATGATATACATATAGTATGATTCCCTCAAAATGTGGGAAAAACGTTTTTGCGAAGAGTGCTTTGGAAAGAACATGCATTCTTTTGTTTAAAAACACATTTTGATTAAATTTAAAAATGTATTATTTATTTTTTAAAAATGTATTATTTATTTTTTAAAAATGTATTATTTATTTTTTAAAAATGTATTATTTATTTTTTAAAAATGTATTGTGCTTCATGGAGGAAAAAAGCAACAACCTGCTCAGAACTATTTTCTAACAAATACAATTTCAGACAAACACATTTTGATTAAATTTAAAGTATTTAAAATGAAATAGTTAATCCTAATAATAATGGAAAAAACTAAACTATGAATGTATAATGCATAACTGAAAGAAAAAGGATTATAACAGATGCTAAAATAGTTCACCATCGACCTCTAAACATAAGTTTATGCGTCTCCTTAAATTTTGTGTTGCTCTTAAAATGTCTCTTCTTCGTCTTTTGGTCCTTAACGTCGTAATTATTTTTCTTCGTAAATCGTGAATATCATCGGGTACAGTTTTGTAAATAAAATATTTCAGTTCCTCATAAATAGTAGTCTAAGAAGTTTCGGTGAACGTATGTCTGCATCATTAGAAATAACTTTATGGGGGAATAATTGCGATAAACAACCAGTTACCTTTCAAAGAATTATGTAACGGAGCACCGTCTTGCTCGAACCAGATGTTATTTAAGCGGTTCAGGCAAATATTGTTATCAATCTAATCCGTGAGACATGTCCTTAAAGAAATGCAAGTATACATCTGCAGTTAAAGTGTCTTCATAAAAATATAGACCAATGATTGTATTGTCAAATAAACCGACCCATATATTTGTGTATGGGTGATGTGCAATATAACAATATTCTTATAGAGCATAGCGTGACCTAGAAATGTATCTATTTAATTACACGCTGATATTTAGTGCTTAATAGAGTGTGGAAAATCTTTTAACGTACAAGACAACCCCTCAAACCCTCTTCTGCATGAACACTTTTACGTATATCCAATTCAACGAAAATATGTTGATTGTAGGTTACATAACAAGTATTCCTACCACTACAAGATCTTTTAGAACATTTTGTATTCTTAATAGGTGTCATGATAGAGTTTTGTAAATTCCCAAAACCGTCTTCAACTATAGTCGTGTGATTTACAGGTAGACTGTCCCAAATTCGAGGGCAAGCATGGGGATCTCGCTTACTATAAGAGATAGGATATAGGTTTAAATTCGGCACTTTTGCTAAATTCGATGCCGAGTAATAATCTGAAAAGAAATTTGAGCTAACTCGAATGGATTTGATTTTATGCTCAAAATACTAAACATTTCGATTTTCGTTTTTCGCGTTTGGCCAACTTATTATTAAGAATTTTCAAAATTCGATTAAACATTATTGAGGCAACTTTTTACGCACAATACTAATACGGCATTAAAAATATTATGCGACGCTTTGTTTATTCTGAACCATCATCAGGTTTATTTTTTCTTATCGGGGTTAAGACATATTTTTATGGCGTTGGATGGAGAATGTTATGCTGATTTTAGCATTATATAACACTTCATGGTTTGATCGACTGCGAACTAAAATACTCTTAAATTAAAAACTAAATATTACATTATCACGATACCCATGAATCAAACAAAACTCAGGAGTTGGCTTTTATCATGTCATTTTCTAATTGTAAAAGGGTAATAACTGCAAGATCCTTCGTGTTAGTGCTTTAAAATTTGCAAGTTTCTTTAGAATGTTTTCAAATTCAGAAAAACGAGACATGATAAAGATATTTTATAGCTGCAATAGAAATAGTGTCAGAGCAGAACAAAGATATTTAGAGGAATATCCGGAGGCACAACCAAACCAGAGATATTTTTTAAAATTAGACCAAAATTTGCGAGTATTTGGATGTTTTCAGAAACCTCGAAATGCATATGGTAGCAGACTAGACAGAGATGCCGAAGAAGAAATATTAGATCGGGTACTATTTGTTAGTATTATACTAATTATAAGAATTTCCACTCACTTCACTGCTAATTTCAGCAGACATTTTTTTTTTGGAGAGTTATGACTTTATGTTATCCATCTTAGGTTCAAGAAAATCCAGAGAAATAGAGCAAACTATTGAAGTGCCAAAAACAACAGTTTGGTGAGTGTTAAAGCAACACCGTTATAAACCATTTAAGTTACACGTTAGTCAAACTCTTCGGCCTAGGGACGATATTAGACGGTTGGATTTTTGTAACCAACTTAATACCAAAATGCTGGAAAATCGCAACTTTCTCAATCAAATAATTTGGACGGATGAGTACAATTTTTCCACTAATGGAATGTTTAATCGTAATAACGAGCACTACTGGTCCGTTGAAAATCCACGAATTAACAGGCAAATGCGAGGACAAGGCCACCGGTCTTTTAATGTGTGGGTTGGGATCTGGAAGGATAGGCTCCTTGGGCCAATTATTTACGAAGGTATCCTAACGTCTCAACGCTTCCTCGCATTTCTAACACACGAAATATCAGACCTTTTGGATGATGTTCCGCTAAACGAAAGATGGACTCTCTGGTGGCAAATGGACGGAGCTCCTCCTCATAATGCTGCGATAATAAGTGAATATCTTAACGGCGAATTTCCTGATAAATGGATGGGAAATAGGGGACCACTTAGGTGGCCAGCAAGAAGTCCAGATTTAACCCCTTTAGATTACTTCCTCTGGGGCTATTTAAAAAATATGATTTATAAGACGCCACCGCAAAATACAGAAGAACTCCAGAATAGGGTTGTTAATGAACTTCGTAAAATTCCTAGGCGAACCATTCAAAGAAGCGTAAACAATTGTAGAAGAAGAATTCGCTACTGTATTCAAGAAGGAGGAAACTTGTTCGAACATTTATTATAATAATTTTTGTTTGTTTGTCTGTGTAATTATTTTGTTGTTACCTATCGATAAATTTGCGTTGTCACTATTATGACCGTGTTACATAGACATACTTGTTTGAGTTGTTTGTTAATGTTTTTTTTTAATTGTTTAACTGTTTTTATATTTTTTTGGATGTTCTAACGAGTTTAACAAATTAAATAAGTAGAACTACTGTAATTATTCCTTGCTGGATCCAAGAAGGCGGAATCTTGTTCTTCGTATTTTTCTCATTATTTTAGTTCGCAGTCGATCAAACCATAAAGTGTTATATATTGCTAAAATCAGCATAACATTCTCCATCCAACGACATAAAAATATATCTTAACCCCCATAAGAAAAAATAAACCTGATGATGGTTCAGAATAAACGAAACGTCACATAATATTTTTAATACCGTATTAGTATTGTGCGTAAAAAGATGCCTTAATAATGTTTAATCGAATTTTGAAAATTCCTAATAATAAGGTGGCCAAGCGCGAAAAACGAAAATCGAAATTTTTAGTTTTTTGAGCATAAAACCAAATCCATTCGAGTTAGCTCAAATTTCTTTTCAGATTATTACTCGGCATCGACTTTAGCAAAAGTGCCGAATTTAAACCTATATCCTATCTCTTATAATAAGCGAGTCCCCATGCTTGCCCTCAAATTGGGGCAGCCTGTACATTGAATATTTGCATTCGACATAAATTATTTGAGCATTTGCGAACTTCAACAGCACTAGGAAAATCGTGCCTAATTTTTGTCAAACACTTGCCAGCATTATCAAAACCGTCAATTCTTGTAGACGTAATGTTTGCATCAACTTGCATCGCTACAATTTCAGGACATATTTTGCTTAATAGGGCACATCGTCTTTGTAGGACCAATTTATTTGGACCAAGATTCGGAAATGATTTTAAAAATGAGAAAATTTCACAATTTTGTTGATTAATCAAATTTCTAAAATAAGTATTGTCTAATGCAGCGCACAACATAATTTACACAATTCAGTCGAAAGGGCATGTATTTGATACAAAAAATCCATATTTTCAAATCTAAGCACACCGGAAATATTTCCATTTGGTAACAAATATGTTTTATGTACTACACCAATATTCGCATTTCGAAAACGTATTTCAGAGAGTGATTGAAAATATTTACTTCTTATGTGGCACCTAAAATAAATACAGTATGTATTTAGAAATGACAAGTAATTTTATTCACTAATACATTTTTGTGTTCCTACTGAAAAGTGTTTGAAGATGTCGTTGCCCACATGAATGCAAAATAAAGCATCTTGCATTCAGTATTGTATCAATTCACGTAATTTTAGTTTCTATTAATTCTGTACCGACCTTAAAGTAATGTATCGATTGCATAAATTGATCAATATGAATACGTGCAAATGTTTGTACTGCGGCATATCCAAAACTGTGAAGTCGTCAATGTGTAAGGTGCAATAGGTAAAAGCCAGCAAACGATGGCAATCAAAAACTGAACATTTTGAAAGATGGAGGTTCACTTCATTCCTGTATTATTATCGTTGATTATCATAAATATTGAAAACCGACAAGCGTTAAAAAATAGCCAACAATCACCGACAAACGGCCGACAACAAACGACTGTAATTGAAAAAAAAACGTACAATTTTAAAAGTTGGGCGGCTAACTTCACGCCTAAATTATAATCCTGATTATTATAAATATGAAAAACCGACAAACGTTAAAAAATAGCCAACCATCACCGATAAACGACCA
Source organism: Vesta saturnalis (assembly GCA_036346205.1). Taxonomy (NCBI): domain Eukaryota; kingdom Metazoa; phylum Arthropoda; class Insecta; order Coleoptera; family Lampyridae; genus Vesta; species Vesta saturnalis. The sequence continues at coordinate 8,511,317 of JARFJB010000821.1, forward strand.
ACAAACGAATGCAATTGAAAAAAACGTAAAATTTCAAAAGTTGGGAGGCTAACTTCACGCCTAAATTATAATCGTGATTATTATAAATATGAAAAACCGACAAACGTTCAAGAATAGCCAACAAACACCAACAAACGACCAACAAAGGATCCCAACTGCAAACAGAGAAAATTTCAGAGATTGGGGACTAACTTCACACCTAAATTATAAGGACGATTATTATAAATATAAACAACCGACAAACGTTAAAAAATATCCAACAATCACCGACAAATGACCAACAAACGATTGAAATTGAAAAAAACGTAAAATTTCAAAGGAGGCTAACTTCACGGCTAAATTATAATCGTAATTATTATAAATATGAAAAACCGGCAAACGCTCAAAATAGCCAACAAACACCGACAAACGACCAACAAAGAATCGCAATTGAAAAAGGGAAAATTTCAGAAATTGGAGGACTAACTTCACGCCTAAATTATAAGCACGATTATTATAAATACAAAAACCGACAAACGTTAAAAAATAGCCAACAATCACCGACAAACGACCAACAAACGATTGCAATTGAAAAAAACGTAACATTTCAAAAGTTGGGGGCTAACTTCACGCCTAAATTATAAGCGCGATTATTATAAACATAAAAAACCGGGAAACGTTAAAAAATAGCCAATAATCACCGACAAACGGCCAACAAACGATTGTAATTGAAAAAAACGTAAAATTTCCAAAGCTGAGGGGCTAGCTTCACTCCTAAATTATAAGCAAATTATTATAAATATAAAAAACCGGCAACGTTAAAAAATAGCCAACAATCACCGACAAACGACCAACAAACGATTGCAAAAAAACGTAAAATTTCCAAAGTTGGGGGGCTAACTTCACAGCGGTGATCGCTGTGAAGATCCTAACTTGACAATAAAATTTTGAAGAATCTTCATACTTAATACTTTCACACTTTATTTCGAAACACCGTAGTACATATACATTGTGTATACATTGTGATTAATATAATTTACTGTAACTGTTTGCAATACTTTTAAACAAATTTATATTTAAAAGATCTTAAAACAAACGCAAATAGAGAATGTTTATTACCTAAAGTTATTTTCTTGACCTCAATATGCAACTAAATGTTGTCTATACTAAATCCTGTTTAAAAGGGTATTTGCTTATTTTTGCACAGAGGGAAAACATCTGAAGCTTTAATCTTAAATGACAGTTTTATTATAGCCCCATAAGTAATTCGTTTATTAATATTTATTTTGAGCTTATACCTCTTCAAATGCGGCCTTAGTTGCACATGTAATAGTATTTACTTTAAAAAATTCCAAATTAAATTTTTTGCTAGTTTAAGAATTTTAAACGATAATTCAATATACTTTTCTTATACAGGGTGTCCGAAAAATATGGATTATTCTATATATCTCGGTAAATATTTAGTTAGTGGTTTCTTAAAAACAAAGGTGCGAATATGACTACAAATTTTTTAAATGACAAGGTACCCCCCTATATTGTACTCATTTGATAGAGATATTTTTTCTTTTTTCGATGATATAAAACTTTAATACTTTTACTGAACTAGTTTTTGCGAAAAACGCGAAAAAGTGATGGTAGAGTGATGTTAAGTTTATGTTAATAGTTATTCATCTAGACACCTGTGATTGCTTTTAATTGTCGAAACAATTGATTGCGCCTCAGAACTGTCAAGATAGTAGGCGCACTTGAAATAAAAAGTTACTTATCTACATTGGTTGACATCCATCTGTGAGTGAGAATATAGTTTTGAAATAAACAGAAATGGCTCATTTATCCAAAACGCATCGTAATGAAATTCTAATGATGCTAGGATATGGAGAAAGAAGGTAGGTCCAGGCAGTAGTTTGCAATTCGTTTAACAATTTGTACCGCGAATTTCACATTACGCAATCCACTGTAAGTAAAATTTGGGACAAATTTCAAGATACAGGCTCTGTTAAGATTTACCACAAACGGGTAGAGCTACAGCTTTAAATAATGAAGAACGTGAAAATTTCATATTGGGCGTCGTGGAAAATCGACATGTTTCCGTTAGACAAATTGCGCGAGATTGTAATACAATCAAATCCACTGTACACAGCGTCCTAAAAAAGGAAAAGCGGCACCCATGCAAAACGTGTGTAGTTCAGGAGTTACTGGCAGACGACTTGGATCGTAGATTGGAATTTTCTGAAGAAATAACTTACCAATTTGAAGGCAATTCAGATTTTGACAAAAATATTCTATTTACTGACGAGGCAACGTTTTGCTTAAACGGCACAGTTAATAAGCAAAACACACGATACTGGTCTTCAACAAATCCTAACTGATATCTAGATGGACACACTCAGTACGAGCAGAAACTTAATGTGTAGGCAGAAATGATGGAAAACCAGATTTTCGGACCTATTATTATTGGCCGAGGTTTCTTTAAATTTTCTACGATTTGATGTAGTTCCTGCATTAGCTGTTTTATATACAAATGAAGACGATGCCACGACGGAATATAAATCCAATGAAAGGGGTCCCCTCCACATTTAGAGATTAATGTCTTCCGGTACTTAATGATCTCTTTCCAAATCGGTGGATAGGCAGAAAAGGTTTAGAGGTGCTTCCTCTGACGTCATATTTGAGGGATATTCAATGTATCATTAGAGTCAGAATTCACCAACAGGTGGCGATGCTTGATTTGTTATCAAAGTCATGTCATTCTTTTATGACTGACGCGGCTTTGTAGAGACATTCTTCATTGTCAACCCGCGTTAGTCGTATTTGTGAGGTTATTGCAGAAATTGTAAATTCAAAATGTAAGTAGCTTTTAAAATTTTTATACTTTACTTATTGGTAATCTTGAATTGTTTATTCCTAGGGATAGAAAAAGATCATTGTCGGATGCCGAATTAAGTGCATATTAGGAAAATTATGAAAGTGATGATGACGTTGGAACGCGTACGAAGGAAAGTATGCTGCTTTCACTCTTAAAGGTCAGAGTGGAATCAAGGAAGGTATTCCGAATGGTATAACACCATTAGATGTTTACAAATTATTTATGAGGGAGGATGTTTTGAATTAATAGTAACTGAAATAATTAGACCAAATCTCAGTAATTATTGGTCAAACGATCCTCTCTATGAAAATACAATAAGCAAATTATTTTCACGTAATTGATTTGAAATTAAAGAATATTGCATTTCTCAGACAATAGCATAAATAATGGGGAGGGCAGGCTACGGAAGATTAATTTACTACAAAAACAATTCCAAGCATCATATACAATAGGCAATAAACTGGTTATCGATGAAAGCACAGTTTCATGACCAGGACATCTATCGTTTCGTCAGTATATTCCTGGCAAACGGAATAGATATGGGGTGAAGCTATTCAAAATATGTTCACAGGATGGTTACACCTGGAAAATTCAAATTTATTGTAGTGAATCTGTTTGTTCTGGTACTGGTTTCGTTGAAAAAGTAGTAACGCAATTATGAGAGAGGCTATTTGAAGAAGGTCGCATATCGTATACTGATCATTTTTACAGTAGTATTCCTTTGGCTAAAAAGTTACTTTTGAAAAAAACACATTTAGTCGGTACGATTCGAAGAAAATATTGAATTGTATAGACTAGAACCTGATGATGGAATGGTTATTTCTAAATGGAAACCTAAAAAGAATAAAGAGATTCTTTCAGATTTACACAATTTACAAATGTCTTCCTACTGTACATCAATAAAAAAAGGTGTCAAGTGGTACCGTAAAGTACTACTTGAACTATTTACTGGAATTACAGTTGTTAATGCACATATTATTTATAAATTGATTACCAAATCTAAAGTATCAATAACATCATTTTGTCAAGAGTTATAAAGTTATTAGGAGTAGAAAGACAAGAACGTGTAAACAAGGTAAAAGTCAAACGTTTGCTCAAAAAAAGAGATGGTGGAGGTACAAAAGGTTGTCGTAATTGTGTCGCAAGTTATCTGATCTAATCTAATAAAAATTATGCATAGGTCAGAGACAAGAAAGAAAGTAGGGAAGGTAAAAACTACTGTGATGGGTGCGATAATAAACCGTTTATCTGTCATGAATGTCATGTTCGTGTTCAAGGTGATAGTGCTTAATATTGTATAGTTTTTACATTTGTGCGTGTGTGTGTGTGTGTGTGTGTGTGTGTGTGTGTGTGTGTGTGCACACTCGCGTTTGGTGCTGGGCACGTACGTGCGCACGTGTGTGTGTGCGGAGAGTGGAGTGTAGAGTGCGTAAGTGTGTGAGTGTGTGAGTGTGTGTGTGTGTGTGTGTGTGTGTGTGTGTAGTGTGTGAGTGTGTGAGTGTGTGGTGTGAGTGTGTGAGTGTGTGTGGTGAGTGTGAGTGTGTGAGTGGTGGTGTGTGAGTGTGTGAGTGTGTGTGTGTGTGAGTGTGTGAGTGTGTGAGTGTGTGAGTGTGTGAGTGTGGGTGGAGTGTGTGAGTGTGTGATGTGTGAGTGTGTGAGTGTGAGTGGTGAGTGTGTGAGTGTGTGAGTGTGTGAGTGTGTGAGTGTGGGTGTGAGTGTGAGTGTGGTGTGTGAGTGTGTGAGTGTGAGTGTGAGTGTGTGAGTGTGGTGTGTGAGTGTGTGAGTGTGTGAGTGTGTGAGTGTGTGAGTGTGTGTGTGTGAGTGTGTGAGTGTGTGAGTGTGTGAGTGTGTGTGAGTGTGTGAGTGTGTGAGTGAGGTGTGAGTGTGTGTGTGTGGGTGTGGTGTGTGAGTTGTGGTGGGTGTGAGTGTAGTGTGTGTGTCGGAGGTGTGGTGTGTGTGTGATGTGAGTGTGTGGTGTGTGTGTGGTGTGTGTGTGTGTGTGTGTGGATGTGTGGAGTGTGGTGGTGAGTGTGTGAGTGTGTGAGTGTGTGTGTGTGGTGTGTGTGTGTGTGAGTGTGGAGTGTGTGAGTGTGTGAGTGTGTGGAGTGTGAGTGTGTGAGTGTGTGAGTGTGGATGTGAGTTGTGAGTGTGGAGTGTGTGAGTGTGTGAGTGTGGAGTGTGGTGTGTGAGTGTGTGAGTGTGTGAGTGTGTGAGTGTGTGAGTGTGTGAGTGTGTGAGTGTGTGAGTGTGTGAGTGTGTGAGTGTGTGAGTGTGGTTGTGTGAGTGTGAGTGTGTGAGTGTGTGAGTGTGTGAGTGTGTGAGTGTGTGAGTGTGTGTGTGTGTGAGTGTGTAAGTGTGTAAGTGTGTGAGTGTGAGTGTGTGAGGTGTGAGTGTGTGGGTGTGTGTGTGTGGTGTGTGAGTGTGAGGTGTGAGTGTGGTTGGGTGTGTGAGTGTGTGGAGGTGGTGTGAGTGTGTTGTGAGTGTGTGGGTGTGTGAGTGTGTGAGTGTGTGAGGTGTGAGTGTGTGAGTGTGTGAGGTGTGAGGTGGTGTGTGTGTGTGTGAGTGTGGTGAGTGTGTGGGTGTGTGAGTGTGTGTGTGAGGTGTGAGTGGTGGTGGGAGTGTGTGAGTGTGTGAGGTGTGTGAGGTGTGAGGTGTGGGTGGTGTGTGAGTGTGTGGGTGTGTGAGTGTGTGGTGGTGTGAGTGTGTGAGTGTGTGAGTGTGTGAGTGTGGAGTGTGTGGGTGTGGAGTGTGGTGTGGAGTGTGTGGTGTGTGAGGTGTGTGAGTGTGTGAGTGTGTGAGTGTGGAGTGTGTGAGTGTGTGGGAGTGTGTGAGTGTGTGAGTGTGTGAGTGTGTGAGTGTGTGAGTGTGTGTGTGGTGTGAGTGTGTGGGTGTGGTGTGTGGGGTGTGAGTGTGTGAGGTGAGTGTGTGAGGTGTGTGTGTGTGTGGAGTGTGTGAGTGTGAGTGTGTGAGTGTGTGTGAGTGTGTGAGTGGTGAGTGGTGTGTGAGTGTGGTGTGAGTGTGGTGTGTGGTGTGTGAGTGTGTGAGTGTGTGAGTGTGTGAGTGTGTGGTGTGAGTGTGGAGTGTGAGTGTGTGAGTGTGTGAGTGGTGTGGGTGTGAGTGTGTGAGGTGTGAGGTGTGTGGAGTGTGTGAGTGTGTGAGTGTGAGTGTGTGAGTGTGTGAGTGTGTGAGTGTGAGTGTGTGAGTGTGTGAGTGTGGTGTGTGAGTGTGTGAGTGTGTGAGTGTGTGAGTGTGTGGGTGTGTGGAGGTGTGGGTGTGAGTGTGGTGAGTGTGTGAGTGTGTGAGTGTGAGTGTGTGGTGTGTGTGAGTGTGTGTGTGTGTGTGTGTGAGTGTGTGAGTGTGTGGGGTGTGTGTGGTGTGAGTGTGGTGTGTGAGTGTGTGATGTGTGTGAGGTGTGAGTGTGTGTGTGGGTGTGTGGTGTGAGTGTGTGAGTGTGTGAGTGTGTGGGTGTGTGAGTGTGTGATGGTGTGTGGTGAGTGTGTGAGTGTGTGAGTGTGTGAGGTGTGAGTGTGTGGGTGTGTGAGTGTGTGAGTGTGTGAGTGTGAGTGTGGTGTGTGAGGGTGTGTGAGTGTGTGAGTGTGTGACTATGTGAGTTTATGAGTATGTGATTGTGTGAGTGTGACTGTGTGTGTGTGTGTGAGTGTGTGGTGTGTGAGGGTGGGTGTGTGTGTGTGGTGTGTGGTGTGAGTGTGTGAGTGTGGGGGTGAGTGTGTGGTGGTGTGTGAGTGTGAGGTGGTGTGAGTGGTGTGAGTGTGGTGTGTGAGTGTGTGAGTGTGTGTGTGTGAGTGTGTGGTGTGGTGTGGTGTGTGAGTGTGTGAGTGTGTGTGTGAGTGTGTGAGTGTGTGTGTGAGTGTGTGAGTGTGTGTGAGTGTGTGTGTGTGTGTGTGTGAGTGTGTGGGTGGTGTGTGAGTGTGGAGTGTGGTGTGTGAGTGTGTGAGTGTGTGGAGTGTGTGAGTGTGAGTGGAGGTGTGAGTGTGTGAGTGTGGTGTGTGGTGGTGAGTGTGTGTGTGTGGTGTGGGTGTGAGTGTGTGAGTGTGTGAGTGTGTGAGGTGTGGTGGGAGTGTGTGAGTGTGGGTGTGGGTGTGTGAGTGTGTGAGTGTGGTGTGAGTGTGTGAGTGTGGTGTGTGGGTGTGAGTGTGTGAGGTGTGGAGTGTGGTGGAGTGTGTGGTGTGAGTGTGTGGTGTGTGAGTGTGTGAGTGTGTGTGAGTGTGTGAGTGTGTGGTGTGAGTGTGTGGTGTGGAGTGTGTGAGTGTGGAGGTGTGAGTGTGTGAGTGTGTGTGGAGTGTGTGAGTGTGGGTGTGTGAGTGTGGGTGTGTGGTGTGAGTGTGTGAGTGTGTGTGTGGAGTGTGTGTGAGTGTGTGAGTGTGTGTGTGTGAGTGTGTGAGTGTGTGAGTGTGTGAGGTGTGAGTGTGTGAGTGTGTGTGTGTGAGTGGTGTGAGTGTGTGAGTGTGTGAGTGTGGGTGTGTGGTGTGTGAGTGTGTGGTGTGTGGAGTGTGGAGTGTGGTGAGTGTGTGAGTGTGGGTGTGTGGGTGTGTGAGTGTGTGAGTGTGTGAGTGTGGTGTGAGTGTGTGGTGTGTGAGTGGTGTGTGTGTGTGTGTGAGTGTGTGAGTGTGTGGTGTGAGTGTGTGTGTGAGTGTGTGAGTGTGGGTGTGAGTGTGGTGTGAGTGTGGAGTGTGTGGTGTGTGAGTGGTGGTGTGTGGTGTGAGTGTGTGAGGTGTGTGAGGTGTGTGAGTGTGTGAGTGTGTGAGTGTGTGGTGTGTGAGTGTGTGGTGTGGTGGAGTGTGTGATGTGTGAGTGTGTGGTGTGTGAGTGTGTGAGTGTGGTGTGGAGTGTGAGTGTGTGAGGTGTGAGTGTGAGTGTGAGTGTGGTGTGTGAGTGTGTGAGTGTGAGGTGGGGGTGTGGTGTGGGAGGTGTGGTGTGTGAGTGTGTGAGGTGTGTGTGAGTGTGTGAGTGTGGAGTGTGTGTGTGTGGGTGTGTGGGTGTGTGTGTGTGGTGTGTGGTGTGTGTGTGGAGTGTGTGAGTGTGTGTGGAGTGTGTGAGTGTGTGGTGTGTGAGTGTGTGAGTGTGAGTGTGAGTGTGTGAGTGTGTGAGTGTGAGTGTGAGTGTGGAGTGTGTGAGTGTGTGAGTGTGTGAGTGTGTGAGTGTGTGGTGTGAGTGTGAGTGTGTGAGTGTGTGAGTGTGAGTGTGTGAGTGGAGTGTGTGAGTGTGAGTGTGTGTGAGGTGTGTGAGTGTGTGAGTGTGTGAGTGTGTGAGTGTGTGAGTGTGAGTGTGTGGAGTGTGGAGTGTGAGGTGTGGAGGTGTGTGAGTGTGTGAGTGTGTGAGTGTGTGAGTGTGTGAGTGTGTGGTGTGTGAGTGTGAGTGTGAGTGTGTGAGTGTGTGAGTGTGTGGGTGTGAGTGTGGTGTGTGTGGAGTGTGTGAGTGTGTGGGTGTGTGGTGTGTGGGTGTGGTGTGGTGTGGTGTGTGGTGGTGTGAGTGTGTGTGGTGTGTGAGTGTGTGAGTGGTGAGTGTGTGAGTGTGTGTGTGAGGTGTGTGAGTGTGAGTGTGTGAGTGTGGTGTGTGGTGTGGGTGTGGTGAGTGTGTGAGTGTGTGGTGTGTGAGGTGGTGTGTGAGGTGTGTGTGTGTGGAGTGTGTGAGTGGTGGTGGTGTGTGAGTGTGTGAGTGTGGTGTGTGGTGTGTGAGGTGTGAGTGTGTGAGTGTGTGAGTGTGTGGGTGGAGTGTGTGAGGTGTGATGTGTGTGTGAGTGGTGGTGTGTGTGGTGTGGGTGTGTGGTGTGGGTGTGTGGTGTGGGTGTGTGGTGTGGGTGTGTGGTGTGGGTGTGTGGTGTGGGTGTGTGGTGTGGGTGTGTGGTGTGGGTGTGTGGTGTGTGGGTGTGTGGTGTGTGAGTGTGTGGGTGTGAGTGTGTGGGTGTGTGGGTGTGGTGTGTGTGGAGTGTGTGAGGTGTGGTGTGGTGTGTGGGTGTGTGAGTGTGTGGTGTGTGTGGGTGTGTGAGTGTGGTGTGTGAGTGTGTGAGTGTGTGAGTGTGTGGTGTGTGAGTGTGTGAGTGTGTGGTGGTGTGTGTGGTGTGTGGTGTGAGTGTGTGGGTGTGTGGTGTGTGTGTGTGTGGGTGTGGTGTGTGAGTGTGTGGTGTGGTGTGTGTGTGGTGTGTGTGTGGTGTGTGAGTGTGTGTGGTGTGTGAGGTGTGGTGTGTGAGTGGTGTGGAGTGTGTGGTGTGTGGTGTGTGTGAGTGTGTGTGTGTGGTGTGTGGTGTGTGAGTGTGTGGGGTGTGTGGTGTGTGGTGTGTGGTGTGGTGTGTGGGTGTGTGGTGTGTGTGTGTGGTGTGTGGTGTGTGGTGTGTGAGTGTGAGTGTGGTGTGTGGGTGGTGTGAGTGTGTGGTGTGTGGGTGTGTGGTGTGGTGTGTGAGTGTGTGGTGTGTGGTGTGTGGTGTGGTGTGAGTGTGTGGGTGTGTGGTGTGTGTGTGTGAGTGTGTGAGTGTGTGAGTGTGTGGGTGTGTGGTGTGGGGTGGTGTGTGAGGTGTGGTGAGTGTGTGGGTGTGAGTGTGGTGTGAGTGTGTGGTGTGGGTGTGTGGGTGTGTGGTGGTGTGTGAGTGTGGGTGTGTGAGTGTGTGTGGGTGTGTGGTGTGTGGTGTGGTGTGTGAGGTGTGGTGTGTGGTGTGTGTGAGTGTGTGAGTGTGTGAGTGTGGTGGTGTGTGGAGTGTGTGGGTGTGTGAGGTGTGTGAGTGTGTGGTGTGTGGTGTGTGTGTGTGGTGTGAGTGTGGTGTGAGTGTGTGGTGGTGTGTGTGGAGTGTGTGTGGTGTGTGGTGTGTGGTGTGTGGTGTGTGGTGTGGTGTGTGTGTGTGGTGTGTGTGTGTGTGTGTGTGGTGTGTGGTGTGTGGTGTGTGAGTGTGTGGTGTGAGTGTGGGTGTGTGAGGTGTGAGTGTGTGAGTGTGGAGTGTGTGAGGGTGTGTGAGTGTGTGTGTGTGGGTGTGGTGGTGGTGTGGGTGTGTGGTGTGTGGTGTGTGGTGTGTGGGTGTGGTGTGTGAGTGTGTGGTGTGTGGTGTGTGGGTGTGAGTGTGTGGGTGTGTGGTGTGTGGTGTGGTGGTGTGTGGTGTGTGTGTGTGTGGTGGTGTGTGTGGAGTGTGTGGTGTGTGAGTGTGTGAGTGTGTGAGTGTGTGAGTGTGTGAGTGTGGTGTGTGAGTGTGTGAGTGTGTGAGTGGTGTGGAGTGTGAGTGTGTGAGTGTGGTGAGTGTGAGTGTGTGAGTGTGAGTGTGTGAGTGTGTGAGGTGTGAGTGTGAGTGTGTGAGTGTGGGGTGTGTGGGTGTGAGTGGTGTGAGTGTGTGAGTGTGTGAGTGTGTGGAGTATGTGAGTCTGTGAGTGTGAGTGTGTGTGTGTGAGTGTGTGTGTATGAGTGTGTGAGTGTGTGTGTGTGTGAGTGTGTGTGCATGTGGGTGTGAGTGTGAGTGTGTGAGCGTGTGAGTGTACGAGAGTGTGAGTGTGTGAGTGTGTGGATGTGTGAGTGTGTGTATGAGTGTGTGAGTGTGTGAGTGTGTGAGTGTGTGAGTGTGTGAGTGTGTGAGTGTGTGAGTGTGAGTGTGATGGTGTGTGAGTGTGTGGTGTGGTGGGTGTGAGTGTGTGAGTGTGTGAGGTGTGGAGTGTGTGGGTGTGGTGTGTGAGTGTGTGAGTGTGTGAGTGTGTGAGTGTGAGTGTGTGGTGTGTGAGTGTGGTGTGTGAGTGTGTGAGTGTGTGAGTGTGTGAGTGTGTGGTGTGTGAGTGTGTGAGTGTGTGAGTGGTGTGGAGTGTGTGAGTGTGGGAGTGTGTGAGGTGTGTGTGTGTGTGGAGTGTGAGTGTGTGAGTGTGTGGGAGTGTGTGGAGTGTAGTGTGTGAGTGTGTGAGTGTGTGAGTGTGTGAGGTGTGTGGAGTGTGTGAGTGTGTGGGTGTGAGTGTGTGAGTGTGGGTGGAGTGTGGAGTGTGTGAGTGTGTGTGAGTGTGTGAGTGTGTGAGTGTGTGAGTGTGTGAGTGTGTGAGTGTGTGAGTGTGAGTGTGTGAGTGTGTGAGTGTGAGTGTGTGAGTGTGAGTGTGTGAGTGTGTGAGTGTGTGAGTGTGTGAGTGTGTGTGAGGTGTGAGGTGAGTGTGTGGAGTGTAGTGTGGTGTGAGTGTGTGAGTGTGTGAGAGTGTGTGAGTGTGTGAGTGTGTGAGTGTGTGAGTGTGTGGTGTGAGTGTGAGTGTGGTGTGTGAGTGTGTGAGTGTGTGAGTGTGAGTGTGTGAGTGTGTGAGTGTGTGTGTGAGTGTGTGAGTGTGTGAGTGTGTGAGTGTGTGAGTGTGTGTGTGTGTGTGTGTGTGTGTGTGTGTGAGTGTGTGAGTGTGTGTGGTGTGAGTGTGTGAGTGTGTGAGTGTGAGTGTGTGAGTGTGAGTGTGTGAGTGTGTGTGTGTGAGTGTGGAGTGTGTGGTGTGTGAGTGTGTGTGTGTGTGTGGTGTGTGAGTGTGTGAGTGTGGTGTGAGTGTGTGGTGTGTAGTGTGTGAGTGTGTGTGTGAGTGTGTGTGGTGTGTGTGGTGTGTGTGTGAGTGTGTGGTGTGTGAGTGTGGTGAGTAGTGTGTGAGTGTGTGTGAGTGTGGAGTGTGAGTGTGTGAGTGTGTGAGGTGTGAGTGTGTGAGTGTGTGAGTGTGTGAGTGTGAGTGTGTGAGGTGTGTGGTGTGTGGTGTGTGTGTGTGGTGGTGGTGTGTGAGTGTGGGTGTGTGGTGTGTGGTGTGTGGTGTGGTGTGTGAGTGTGGTGTGGGTGTGTGTGTGTGTGTGTGTGTGAGTGTGTGGTGTGTGGTGTGTGAGGGTGTGTGGTGGTGTGTGAGTGTGTGTGGAGTGTGTGGTGTGTGGTGGTGAGTGTGTGAGTGTGTGGTGTGGAGTGTGTGGTGGTGTGTGGTGTGTGGTGTGGTGAGTGTGTGGTGTGTGAGTGTGTGAGTGTGTGGTGTGTGGGTGTGGTGTGTGTGTGGTGGTGGTGGTGTGTGGTGGTGTGTGAGTGTGGAGTGTGTGAGGTGGGGTGTGTGAGTGTGTGTGTGGTGTGTGTGTGAGTGTGTGAGTGTGTGGGTGTGTGGTGTGGTGTGTGAGTGTGGTGTGGTGTGTGGTGTGTGAGTGTGGTGTGTGTGTGGTGTGGTGTGGTGTGTGTGGTGTGTGGTGTGTGTGTGGGTGTGAGTGGGTGTGTGGTGTGTGTGTGTGAGTGTGGTGTGTGGTGTGGTGTGTGGTGGTGTGTGAGTGTGTGTGTGGTGGAGTGTGTGAGTGTGTGGGTGGGTGTGTGAGTGTGTGTGTGGTGTGTGTGTGTGGGTTGAGTGTGTGGTTGATGTGTGGTGTGGAGTGTGTGAGTGTGGTGTGTGGAGTGTGTGGTGTAGTGTGTGAGTGTGTGAGTGTGTGAGTGTAGTGTGTGAGTGTGTGAGTGTGTGAGTGTGTGGTGGTGTGGGTGGTGTGTGAGTGTGTGAGTGTGGGTGTGATGGTGTGTGAGTGTGTGAGTGTGTGAGTGTGTGAGTGTGTGTGAGTGTGTGAGTGTGTGAGTGTGTGAGTGTGTGTGTGAGTGTGTGAGTGGTGTGTGGTGTGTGGTGTGTGTGTGAGTGTGTGAGTGTGTGAGTGTGTGGTGTGTGAGGTGTGTGAGTGTGTGAGTGTGTGAGTGTAGTGTGTGAGTGTGTGTGTGAGTGTGAGTGTGTGAGTGTGTGAGTGTGTGTGTGTGAGTGTGTGAGTGTGTGAGTGTGTGTGTGAGTGTGTGAGTGTGTGAGTGTGTGAGTGTGTGTGTGTGAGTGTGTGAGTGTGTGAGTGTGTGAGTGTGTGTGTGAGGTGTGTGTGTGAGTGTGTGAGTGTGTGAGTGTGTTGGTGTGTGTGTGTGGGAGTGTGTGAGTGTGTGAGTGTGTGTGGGTGTGTGAGTGTGTGGTGTGTGAGTGTGTAGTGTGAGTGTGTGATGTGTGGTGAGTGTGTGAGTGTGTGGGTGTGAGTGTGTGAGTGTGTGAGTGTGTGGTGTGTGAGTGTGTGGTGTGTGAGTGTGTGGTGTGTGTGTGTGAGTGTGTGAGTGTGTGGTGTGTGAGTGTGTGAGTGTGAGTGTGTGGTGTGTGAGTGTGTGAGTGTGTGATGTAGTGTGAGTGTGTGGTGGTGTGAGTGTGAGTGGTGTGTGAGTGTGTGAGTGTGTGAGTGTGTGAGTGTGTGTGTGAGTGTGTGAGTGTGTGAGTGTGAGTGTGTGTGTGGTGTGTGTGTGTGTGTGTGAGTGTGTGAGTGTGTGAGTGTGTGAGTGTGTGAGTGTGTGAGTGTGTGGTGTGTGAGTGTGTGAGTGTGAGTGTGAGTGTGTGGTGTGAGTGTGTGAGTGTGTGGTGTGGTGTGTGAGTGTGTGAGGTGTGTGAGTGTGTGAGTGTGTGAGTGTGTGGTGATGTGTGAGTGTGTGGTGTGTGTGTGAGTGTGTGAGTGTGGTGTGTGGTGTGAGTGTGAGTGTGAGTGTGTGGTGTGTGAGTGTGGTGTGTGAGTGTGTGGTGTGTGAGTGTGTGAGTGTGTGATGTGTGATGTGTGTGTGGTGGTGTGTGTGTGTGGTGTGTGGTGTGTGGTGTGTGAGTGTGTGAGTGTGTGAGTGTGGTGAGTGTGTGTGTGTGTGTGAGTGTGTGAGTGTGTGAGTGTGTGAGTGTGTGAGTGTGTGAGTGTGGTGTGTGGTGTGTGTGGTGTGTGAGTGTGTGAGTGTGTGAGTGTGTGGTGTGTGTGAGTGTGTGAGTGGGTGTGAGTGTGTGAGTGGTGTGAGTGTGATGTGTGTGGGAGTGTGTGAGTGTGTGAGTGTGTGTGTGTGTGACAGTGTGACAGTGTGAGTGCGTGAGTGTGTGGGTGTGTGAGTGTGTGAGTGTGTGAGAGTTCGAGTGTGTAGGTGTGTGAGTGTGAGAGTGTGTGAGTGTGTGGTGTGTGTGTGCGTGAGTGTGAGAGTGTGTGAGTCTGTGAGTGTGTGGAGTGTGTGAGTGTGTGAGGTGTGTGTGGTGTGTGAGTGTGTGAGTGTGTGAGTGTGTGAGTGTGTGGTGTGTGAGTGTGTGAGGTGTGTGTGAGTGTGTGAGTGTGTGAGTGTGAGAGTGTGAGAGTGTGTGGGTGTGTGAGTGTGAGTGTGTGAGTGTGTGAGTGTGTGGGGTGAGTGTGTGGTGTGTGGTGTGTGTGGAGTGTGGGTGTGTGAGGTGTGAGTGTGTGAGTGTGTGAGTGTGTGAGTGTGTGAGTGTGTGAGTGTGTGTGTGAGTGTGGAGTGTGTGAGTGTGTGAGTGTGTGGTAGTGTGTGAGTGTGTGTGTGTGAGTGTGTGAGTGTGTGATGTGTGAGTGTGTGGTGTGTGAGTGTGTGGTGTGAGTGTGTGAGGTGTGGTGTGTGTGTGTGGTGTGTGAGTGGTGTGAGTGTGTGTGTGTGAGTGTGTGAGTGTGTGAGTGTGTGAGTGTGTGAGTGTGAGTGTGTGAGTGTGTGGAGTGTGTGTGGTGTGTGAGTGTGTGAGTGTGTGAGTGTGTGAGTGTGTGTGTGTGAGTGTGTGAGTGTGTGGTGTGTGAGTGTGTGGTGTGAGGTGTGGTGTGTGAGTGTGAGTGTGTGAGTGTGTGGTGTGTGAGTGTGTGGTGTGTGTGTGTGAGGTGTGAGTGTGTGGTGTGTGAGTGTGTGAGGTGTGGTGGTGTGTGTGTGTGAGGTGTGTGTGTGAGTGTGGTGTGTGAGTGTGTGTGTGTGAGTGTGTGTGTGAGTGGTGTGGTGTGTGAGTGTGTGAGTGTGTGAGTGTGTGGTGTGTGAGTGTGTGAGTGTGTGAGTGTGTGGGTGTGTGGTGTGTGAGTGTGTGGTGTGTGTGTGGTGTGAGTGTGTGAGTGTGTGAGTGTGTGATGTGTGAGTGTGTGAGTGTGTGAGTGTGTGAGTGTGTGTGTGTGTGTGTGTGGTGTGTGGTGTGTGTGTGAGTGTGTGAGTGTGTGAGTGTGTGGGTGTGAGTAGTGTGTGTGTGTGAGTGTGGTGTGTGTGTGTGTGGGTGTGTGAGTTGTGAGTGGTGTTGTGTGTGAGTGTGTGGTATGTGTGTGTGTGTGTGTGAGTGTGTGAAGTGTGTGTAGTGTGTGAGTGTGTGGTGTTAAGTGTGAGTGTGTGAGTGTTGTGTTGGTGGTGTGTGTGATGTGTGATGTGTGTGAGTGTGTGAGTGTGTGAGTGTGTGTGTAGTGGTGTGTTGAGTGTGGTGTGTGTGAGTGTGTGTAGTGTAGTGCGTGATGTGTAGTGTGAGTGTCGGAGTGTGTGGTGTGTGGTGTGAGTGTGTGATGTGTGAGTGTGGATGTGAGTAGTGTAGTGTAGTGTAGTGTGTGAGTGTGAGGTGTGAGTGTGTGTGTAGTGTAGTGTGTAGTGTGATGTATGTGAAGTGTGATGTAGTGTGAAAGGTTGATAGATGTAGTGTGTAGTGTGTGAGTGTGAATTGATGTGAGTGTAGTGAGTGTGTGAAGATGTGAGTGATGTGGGTGTGTGAGTGTGTGTGAGTGTGTGAGTGTGTGAGTGTGAGTGTGTTGGTGTGAGTGTGAGTGTGTGAGTGTGTGGTGTGTGAGTGTGTGAGTGTGTGGTGTGTGTGAGTGTGGAGTGTGAGTGTAGTGTGTGAATGTTTGAGTGTTTGAGTGTGTGAGTGTTGTGTGTGTGAGTGTGTGGTGTGGAGTGTGTGGTGTGTGAGGTGTTAGTGTGTGTGTGTGTGTGTGTGTGTGCGTCGTGAGTATGTGTGGGTGTATGGTGTGTGTGTGTGTGTGTGTATGTGTGTGTGTGTTTGTGTGTGTGTGCACACGTTTTTGGATCTGTGTGTGGGTGGGTACGTACGTGCGTGTGTAAGTGCGTGTGCGTGCGTGTGTGTGTGTGTGTGTGTGTGTGTGTGTGTGTGTGTGTGGGTTTCATTAAAAGCGATATACATTTAACGTCACCTGAACTGCGCAAAGTTGCTACCAATGCCGTGAACAAATTGGTGCCTCCGAAGCCGAAAACGGCATATGAATATGAACATGATATGTGTCTAACGTGGTGTAAGGAAAAAATGCACCAGTCATTACAGAAATCGTCTTGATTATCTACTTCGAATTTGTTAGTAAAACTTACAAAAGTTTCATTTTATGGAAGACTTACTCCATGCTACGATCAATGATAAACATTCCACAAAACGTGGATGTACTGAAATTCACGAAACTTCATGCATCTCTTAAACGATCGACGGTAGGGTGTGTGCCCAAGAAATCGAAAATACTAGAATATAGCGAAATAGGCAAACTTATTAACGGTGTACCCGATATAAGCCATCTTGCAATAAAGGTGAGTTAAGTATATTTTGTGACCTACAGTAAAACAGTGCAGTTTTTAGGTGATTATTAGTTATGGGTTACTCGGGCGCTTGCAGACATCAAGGGCTTTAACATCCAAATTGATGATATTGAATATAAAAATGAATCAGTATTTATCACAATCCAAAACACTAAAACCAATCACCCAATATTGTTTGTAAGAAACGACCATAGGATAAACCTAATCAAAAAATATTATAGCTTCAGTCCAACGATTTTTTATATATTACAAAAATGGCCGTTGTGCACAACAATCAATTGGTATAAATAAAGTGGACGAGATGTCAAAGATTATTGCTAAATACTTCCACCTACTAGAACCTATTGTTTTTGACGGTCCTCAGCGTCGCATTTGGGGAACAGTGGTGGTGATTTCATTACAATGTAGCAACGTGGCGGATGGAAAAGCTTCACAAATAAGAAAATTGAAGTCACAGAAATGTTTTCAGCGTGTGGATCAATTTCAACAGCTGAACTTTCTAATGATTTGTGCTAATATAGACAGGAATGAATCAAACTAACAAGGGGGCATGAATGTATTGAATGCTCAGCAGAATGTTCCTGCAGCTTCAATTAATGCAGCTTCAAATGCATCTATTTCAATTATAATTTATCACAATTGTAACTCTGTAATGTTAGTGTTAAAGTTATTAAAGTAAAGTTGATAAGTAAATTGGCTTTCTTTAAATATCAATATGTCAAAATAACACATACTCTTCAAAAAAAGTCACCAAAAACCGTTTAGGAATTGAGTTCATTCTAACATCCAAATGCGTGTGAAAATTGTGCTTAATAATCCCGAAACAGAAAAAATTTTTATTACACTAGTGACCTAAGTGTTCCTTTTTTAAATGAACTTAAAAAAAATACTTTTTTTCGTAAATCATGTTTCCAAAAGTTAAAAAAGAATTCTAAAATCCATAATTTTGATTATTGGCTTAAAAATTGAGTCATCGTGCATTTTTAATTAGTTCCATGCTCATTTACGTACAATCACTTAGACAATCAGATATAGTTTTGAAATTTTAGGTCAATGTCACAAAGAAGAATTTTGTGTTGTTCAACCAGGAAGTGAAAAATCTGATTGTTCTTCTTTCAAAGTATATTAAATAATATAAAATTTATTGTAATTAGTATATAAATTAGATGTTATTGTCAGTAAAAGTTTTCATTAGAAACAAGGGTCCAACATGTTCTCGATTGAGTTAAGCTAGCCTTTTTGAAAAGTCAACTTAAGAGCTACAATTGCCTGTACTAATTAATTCATTGAAGTAGTTACAAGGCCACTCCTAAAGCATAAATTAATGCCACTTAAGCACTAATTGCATATTACCGCTACAATGTGATGTATGATTTAATACCTTGCGTATATCTATGTATAATGATGTGTTTACAATTTCAATTCGGATTTTTTTTGTAGTTTGCAACTGCAAGGTTTATAAATTAAGTAATATGGTCGCTTCTAAAAATCACTGAACGTTTCTAGCAGAAATTAAACTATTAGAATGATTTTGCGGTCTGATTACATAAATAATGAAAATTACTAGATATTCATAATTATTTCTCAGATTACTGCAGCAGCTCAAAAATCGAGAAGTTATAAACTTTCTATACTAATTACGGAAATATCTCCAGCAGCACTTTGAAAGCAAGATTACATGAAAAAATTATTAAATTACAAATTCATTGAATACGAAGGGAATAGTGCTCGAAAACATAACTAAAGCAGGGAAAAAGTAATATAATCGAGGTATAATTTAATTTAATATTTATTTATATTTAATTAACGTACGTGTTTCCGAAAAATGATGTAACCACGACTTAGACAAAAGTTATGGTGTCAATGACTTTTGGAGTTACATTAATTCTTTCTTATACAAGCGAGCATTAGATTGACGTAAGAAAATTTCACTACATTAGCTTTTATAATGATTTATTAATATTATAAATGCAGTGTAATGCAATACTAATTAAAAAAGATTATTTACTATGTCTTATGTCTTGCCATACGCGTTTATACCTAATCATATACAAAAATTATTCTAATACCTTTTTCAACATGAAGGGCAAGCAAGTAATCTAGGCTTGAATTAGGACCATTCTTCAAAAGAAGTATTTTCGATTTTGGCCCACATTATCTTACGAGCTTCCAAACTTGATAAATTATCAGCAATCATTTCTCTTAGAAGTATATAATTATTTATTGTATACACGGTGTCCGAAAGTATGGAATTATCACAAATTGTCTGAAATAAAAGTTGTCTAGTATTTAGTTCTTCATTACATGTCTAGTATTTAGTTAGTGATTTCTTAAAAAAACAAAGGAGCAGCGAATATCACTACAATTTTTTTAAATGACAATGTACCTCTATATTGTACTCATTTGATAGAGATGCGTTTTCTCTTTTCAATGATATAAAACTTTAAAACTTTTACTGAACTAGTTTTTGAGAAAAACACCGATGGCAAGTTTATTATGCAATGTTAACATGTTAACATAATATCTGAACTAATCTGAAATAAAGTTTATTTTAAGTTAATATTAATCTGGATACAAAAAAAAGGAAACAACAGTAAATGTTCAAATTCAGCAGCGTTCACAGCCTGGAAATGATAAACTCTACGTTGCAATTCATCAATCGCATCTGAAACAGCTTCAGGTGTGATGGCCCTTATCTCTGTACGAATGCGATTTTTTAAGCTCTCAATGTCTCCCGGATTATTTACGTAACCTTTAAAGTCCGCCCCAAAGGAAGAAATCCACCGGACTTAGATCAGGTGACCGAATTTCCCATACTACTGGACCCCTTCTGCCTATCCAACGATTTGAAAAGGTATCAGTAAGGTACTGACTGACATTAATCCCAAAATGTGGGGGGCCCCCGTCTTACTGATACCATATTCTGTCGTTTGATATAAATTGATATAGATCCATAATACAGGCACTACCTCAAACCGTACAAAATTTAGATAAACCTCGACCGTTAAATTACGCTCAAAAAAATAAGGTCCCAAAATCTGGTTTCCCATCATTACTGCCCTTTCTGCTGGTACTGAGTATGTCCTTCTAGATATCAGTTAGAATTTGTTGAAGGCCAATAGCGTGTGCTTTGCTTATTAACTGTGCCGTTTAAGCAAAACGTTTCCTCGTCGCTAAACAGAATATTTTTGAGAAAATTTGCATTACCTTAAGTTGATGGATTATTTCTTTACAAAATTCTAACCTGCAATCCAAGTCGGCTGCAAATAACTCCTTAACCACACACGCTCTGTATGGGGGCCACTTTTCCTTTTTTAAGACGATGTGTACAGTTGATTTGCTTGTATTACAATCTCGCGCAATTTTCCGCGGCAGCCAACAAAATTTCACTTACAGTTGATTGCGTAATGTGAAATTCGGGGTCCAAAGTGTTAAACAAATTGCAAACTTCTGTCTGCCTCTTCCTTCTTTCTCTATATTCCAGCATTTATTTCAAAAGCGTATTTCACTCACAAATGGATGTTAACCAATGTAAATAAGTAAGAGAATGCTGGAAAATAACTCAAGAAACAAACGTAAATAAACGGTGAGGAGAATATTGTTCAAAACACTATGCAGCGGAGGAGAGAGGGAGAGAAGACAGTAAGTATAGGGAGGGTAAAATAAGAAAGATAGAATATAAATTCTTAAATTTATTTTATTATATCAGCACTCCTGCATACTAGACAATTTTCACCGAAATACTAAAATCAAAAAGGAAATGAAACGTAGCGGAGTTAAAGGTGTTCGAGAAAGTGGATGGATCTTTTTATTTGAGAATACTGATAAACAAAAATGGGTACGAACTAAGAGAAATAAAGACAGGAATCGCGAAAGGAAGTATGGCAGCACAATGTAGCTTATGAAGTCAAAAAACATACCCAGGAAAACGAAAATGTGAGTGTACAAGCATAAGACGTACTGTAACCTACGCTTACGAGATGTCGATACTAACCACAGCAGATCTTGGAAAGGTGATGACGAATATAATGAGAGGAATAGAAAAACTACAAAAAAGGGTATCAAAGCAAAATTAATCATGACATGTATGCGATGTATCATGAGTCGAATATACTAGTATACGCAAGGGGTCAAAGATTGAAATGGTTAGGGCATTAGGAAAATTAAGCAGATAGTAAACAGCGAAAGCGGTACTTTCAAGGAAGCTTATAAACAAGCAGAAAATAGGACTTAGAAAAATATGGATTACGTTATATGATAGCTATAACCAAATTTCTTTGGCGTCTTTCATAGCCACCGGACGTCATCATAACCCAGCGGACTATAATAAAGCGTCAAAAAATTGAAAACAATAGGCACAAAACTATGAGTTTATCTACAAATACTTACAATGTAATTATTACAATTAGTCATGTTTACGCTAAGTGGTACAATTTCTCAATTTCTCTGCTATTGCGTTTAAAACTAACTAAACCAAAACGTCAAATAGATAATCAATTTTATGCCTGTTTCGTACTCGTTTTTAAGGTAACGTATCATAAAGGAGAAATGTGTTTCGTTTGAAAACAAAGTTATAATTCATTTTAAATATTTAATATACTAATCGTGCATCAAATTTTTTATGCATTGTGGGCATAACTGCGCTTCATGGTCCTACGACGCTTTCCTAGCCCACGTGCTAGCGCGCTTGGGCTCGTAACAGCGCCTAGAACATCATTATGTCCTTAAGACAGAAATAACTATTGTATTTTCTGTTTGTATTGTTGTACTCACGCAGGCACGCATGCACGCACGCACTGCTGCACGACCGGACTATCGGCTCGATCGTACACACACACACACACACACACACACACACCACACACACACACACCACAGCACCACACCACACGACACGACACGACACACGCACACACACGCACACACGCACACAGCACACACGCACACACGCACAGCAGCACACGCACACCACATCACGAAACGCACAGATGCACACATCTGCAACACGCACACGCACAAACAAGCACAGCAATAACGTTAGCGTAGTCACAAAAACATTGCATATCTCATACCTACTCATCAACGATAGGCTAGACAAGGCAACATTGATAACTAATCCGGACAGAACACTTTGACGAATACAAAAAGACCTAATAACAGATTTTGCAATTTGAAAGTAATTTGAAGGTCGATAATCACTATTAATATTTATACCTAAATAATATGATACGTAGGTCAAGTCACCAAATTGCTAGACTAATTCGGTAGCAGAACATTTATTACAAAAAGTCCTAACAGTTTCGTTATTTTGAAAGTAATTTAAGGCAGAATAATACATATTAATATATTCTCGCAAACGGTATTACAATACTGAATAATATTCTTGCCAAGTCATCTTTACAAATGCGGTAAAAAATGAATAAAGCAAGACCGGGTTGCTGTATTACGGTTTACAATAAGTCCATAAGTAATCAACGTTCCCTACGTTTCGATTCCTACTTATTGACGATATTACAACAAAGACACTAGATACATATAGTATATTCATCGCAAACGGTATTGAACAAGTACTGAATAATATAACCTGCAAGTCAGTTCTTTACAATATATACGGAAATAAAATGTAATAAATCTAAGTCACCGGGTTGCTGTATTACGGTTTACAAAATTTATTACAACCCAACTGTGCC
The DNA here is from genome assembly GCA_036346205.1 of Vesta saturnalis. Classification (NCBI taxonomy): domain Eukaryota; kingdom Metazoa; phylum Arthropoda; class Insecta; order Coleoptera; family Lampyridae; genus Vesta; species Vesta saturnalis. Next base: position 8,533,128 of record JARFJB010000821.1, read on the forward strand.
CTACGTTTCGATTTCTCTGAAATGTGCTAAATTTAGCAAGTCATAATACTAATAATTTTTGTATTCGGGTACGTCAGTAACAGGACCCAATCACAAATGACTGATAAGTAATAAATTTCTAGAAAAACGCACAATCGGAAATTAAAATCTAAAAAAGGGGGAATAAAGGAAAAATATCAAGAAAGATAAAAAGAGTCGGTAGCGTATAAACACTTTTCTACTGGCCAAACGATAATGAGGACAAATTCTTTAAAAACCCTATTCCTTTGAGAGATCTTGAAAGCAATTCTCTCCGCATCCTAACCTCACAGTTTCCATCCCGTTTCCATTTTCATTTTATTTCGCAACTCGAGCGCTTATTTTCAAACTAAAGAAACAATTCCAAGAGATCTATTTTATAATTATTCTTATTCAAAAATGAACTAATTTAGTAAAGATAATCTATGAAATAAGGAAAATTATTCTACATGTTTTGTTTGTTAACAGCTTTTACGCTCTTAAATCTTAAGTAGTACTATTCCAAGTGTGAGTATGTCAACAATGCCCCAAGGATTGTATGTGGAAATTTGCTTCCCTACAGTATGTTGGATGTCACCCAAAAGAGTAATAAATTTTAACATTTTTGTGCATTCATCTTCTTACTTATTTGTTGGAAAATTTTCAGAAAAGTTTTATAAAACACAGTAAAAAGAAAGTTTCGTTCCACTTCTCTTCACAATCGCTTTAGAATAAAGTCGTTTACATTTTAATTGGTTTGATCTAGATTAAGAAGTCGTGTCATCTAAAGTCTTAATGTTTTATAACTATCTCAACCTTTGGGATTTAGAGGCTTTTTTCGTTCTGATTACCAAGTATCGATTGAACTTCAATAATGATTTTCAGTCCTGAAAGGTTTTTCTCAATTGCTACTTTATTTATAGAAGGCTAATGCCTTAATAATAATGCATAGCTGTTTTCTCTGGCTCTGCACAATTAAAACCAAAGCATTAGACTATGTTGAAATAGCTTCAATATATTTAATACATTTTGTAGTTGAACTTCAACACTGTTGACATCTTCGTTTGAGTTATTTTTCGGCTAAGTATAAAATTCTAAATTACTTTGAAGTTCGTAGAGAAAAGTTGACAATTTGCGTAAATTACTATATTTACTATGAATACTGACGTTTAAATTGTTATATTTCATGAAGGATATGGGGAAAGTCGTCTAGAGCTGTTTTCCATAGTTCAATAACTGAGATATCAGTTAATTTACTCAGTTTATTCGGTTTATTCGGTTCGTTCGGTTCGTTCGGTTCGTTCAGTTCGCTAGGTTCGTTCGGTTTATTCGGTTCGTCGGTTCGTTCGGTTCGTTCAGTCCGTTCGGGACGTTCGGTTCATTCGGTTTGTTCGGATCGATCGGATCGTTTAGTCCGTTCGGTCCGTTCCGTTCGTTCGGTTCGTTCGGTTCGTTCGGTTCGTTCGGTTCGTTCGGTTCGATCGGTTCGTTCGGTTCGTTCGGTTCGTTCGGTTCGTTCGGTTGGTTCGGTTCGTTCGGTTCGTTCGGTTCGTTCGGTTCGTTCGGTTCGTTCGGTTCGTTCGGTTCGTTCGGTTCGTTCGGTTCGTTCGGTTCGTTCGGTTCGTTCGGTTCGTTCGGTTCGTTCGGTTCGTTCGACTCGTTCGACTCGTTCGGCTCGTTCGGCTCGTTCGGCTCGTTCGGCTCGTTCGGTTCGTCCGGTTCGTTCGGGTCGTTCGTTTCGTTCGGTTCGTTCGGTTCGTTCGGTTCGGTCGGTTCGTTCGGTTCGTTCGGTTCGTTCGGTTCGTTCGGTCCGTTCGGGACGTTCGGTTCGTTCGGTTTGTTCGGATCGATCGGATCGTTTAGTCCGTTCGGTCCGTTCCGTTCGTTCGGTTCGTTCGGTTCGTTCGGTTCGATCGGTTCGTTCGGTTCATTCGGTTCGTTCGGTTCGTTCGGTTCGTTCGGTTCGTTCGGTTCGTTCGGTTCGTTCGGTTCGTTCAACTCGTTCGGCTCGTTCGGCTCGTTCGGCTCGTTCGGCTCGTTCGGTTCGTCCGGTTCGTTCGGTTCGTTCGGGTCGTTCGTTTCGTTCGGTTCGTTCGGTTCGTTCGGTTCGTTCGGTTCGTTCGGTTCGTCCGGTTCGTCCGGTTCGTTCGGTTCGTTCGGTTCGTTCGATTCGTTCAGTTCGTTCGGTTCGTTCAGTTCGTTCGGTTCGTTCGGCTCGTTCTTGTTATTCGGGTGGTTCGGTTTATTCGGTTTATTCGTTTTATTCGGTTTATTCGGTTTATTTGGTTTATTCGGTTTATTCGGTTTATTCGGTTTATTCGGTTTATTCGGTTTATTCGGTTTATTCGGTTTATTCGGTTTATTCGGTTTATTCGGTTTATTCGGTTTATCCGGTTTATTCGGTTTATTCGGTTTATTCGGTTTATTCGGTTTATTCGGTTTAGTCGGTTTATTCGGTTTATTCGGTTTATTCGGTTTATTCGGTTTATTCGGTTTATTCGGTTTATTCGGTTTATTCGGTTTATTCGATTTATTCGATTTATTCGATTTATTCGATTTATTCGGTTTATTCGGTTTATTTGGTTTACTCGGATAATTTGGTTCACATAGTTCGTTTAGCACCTAATGCACTTACATTTCTTAGTTACTGGGGTTGCTCAGTCCACTAGGTCCAACTCCCTCGACTCGGAAGGCTCGGTTGTCTCGGTATACAAGTATTCCAGACAAATATAAAAATAAGCTTCACAGTTAATGTATGCCAAATGCCAATAAAGTTCATTTATTTAAGCACACAAACGTTAAAAGAATTTAAGTTAGAAATGCAGAAATTTCGAGTGCAACCAATTGCGTAACCTAGCTTAATGCTTCAAACACGCACGGCATTGAAAAATGAAATAATTCATAATATAAGAACTAGTATTATTTAGCTTGCACCTGAAACAACGCACTTTAAATTAAAGAAAACACAGGTAAAACAACACTTGTAATCTGCAGATGGCGTGTCTTCAATTTGAAATTAAAAACACATGTTAAATTCTCCCTGGAAATTAGTGTAGGCAAATATTATTATCCATGTGGGCTAATTAAACGTTTTCAATTTTCGATTAAAATAGTTTCCCCAACCGAGGTAATTAAATTAAATTTGGTAGGTGATGTAATTCTACATATTCCACCCAAAATATCTCCAGTAAGATTGTAAAATATTTCCAATAAAATTTTGTAAATAATTAAATATTGTAATCCCAAATAAACAATCTGTAAAGAGTTAGGCTAAAAGTTAATAATCATTGAGAGGGTATTTGCGTACCTCACAATGAGATTGCTTTCTGTAAATTTTATTGTCGGAAATTTTCGAGAATCAAATTTACCTATAAGTTAGAGGTAAAAAAACGATAGTAAACTAGATATAGATATTTATCGTAAGGAAACTAGCACTAAAACATTCATAACCAATGACTACAATCACTGTAGGCACCATAAACTCGCGGCTTTTAAATTTTAGTTCATAGATTGCTTAGTTTTCCTCTTTCAGTTCAAAATTATAATAAAGAATTGCGAGGTATTATTAGGGAACAAACGCACAGGATGAAGGTTAAGAGAGAACAATAGAAACAAAGTATGTAATATTACCCAAACTATCTTGCTCATACCAAAGGTCTATCTAAGGTCTTTTCCAAAATTAATTTTAAAACCGTCACTATTTAAGATAATAGTTTGCAAAATCTTTTAGGAAATTCAAAGGATCAAATGGATAAACAGGACAGAAAGGGAATTTATAAAATTAAAATTAAAAGTTGTAAACAAATATATGTAGGGCAAACTAAACCACCTCTCAAAATTCTCTTTAAAGAACATTTAGCTTATATACACGTTCGAATATTACTGACTATACTTGTTTGCCTCACTTAAACAAATCTGTTTGGATTTTATCCTAGGAAGAATAATTGAATAAAAAACGAATTATTTGCTATATCTCAAATTAGTCTGCATACATTTATTATTTCGTATCTGTTTTTGTGTACTATTGACAGTAACAGTATCACTAAGAGCAAGAACTAGAACGAGTGTCAGCTGCAGAACCGGAACTATATCAAGACTTAGAGCCAGATGTAGAACCAGAACAATGGCGTTGGTATAAATGACTATACTTGTTACTGTATAAAATAGACTTGACAACATTAATGCCTGCGATCACCTTGTATATTACTGACTGTACTTGTACGCCGAACTTAAACAAATTCGTTTAGCTGATATTCCAGGAAGAATAATTTAGTAAAAAACGAATTATTTGTTTTATCTGAAATTTATCTGTATAAAATGTATTATTTCGCATTCATTTTTGTGGACTAGTATCAGTAGCAGTACTAGTAGGAGCAAGGTCAAGAACGAGTGTCAGCTGCAGAACCAGAATCGTAACCAGATCAAGAGATAGAACCAGAGCCATAACCAGAGCCTGAGTCAGAGTCAGAGTCACAGCCAGAAGGTATACATTCATGTGAGGTAATATTGATTATATAGGTTTCTCCATGGATTGAGACACTAGTCCTAACACAAAACTCCTGATACGGCATTCAAGTCAATAAAATACTTGAACTGTCAATACGTTAGGTGATCAGTTAACTCGTATAAGCATCGGTGATAGGAGTAATGGTAGGATAACCCTTGACCTACACCAATATTTGTGATTGCTATAATCAGTTGTTTGTTAGTGCTGTATTGTAAAATTTGGATGTTTGTAAATGTGAATTAATTTTTAATGTATATTATTAAAATAGATTGAACGCAATTGTAGGTATGTGTAATACAATGTGGTTTATTTAACTTTTCTGGTATATTATGATTACTCGGGTAACTAAATAGAGAACTTTTAATATAACGTTTAAATCATGTGAAATGGAAATATGGTGCACAAAATTATGTTTAATAATTAGTACTGGGGTTACATGAAATAAATTTTTGTGAAGTTTATCCTGGTGGTGTTATATTGAAATTGCAGGACATGTGAAGAGATAATTTGGTTCCGATACCAGGTGGTAGGAGTTCGGACAGGAGTTCAAGAGGGTGTGTAACAGAGGGAGGATATAGGGGTAAGCTGGTAACGGTATGAGTATTATATTGTGAATCTGGATTAGATGGATCACTAATGATTTCTATACACCCTTCGTGGTAGTAACACCGAACAGATGTAGATAGGGATCAGGTTTATATAAGGGCGTTAGGGAAATTTATAGAAATGTAACAGTATAGGAGTACCTTGTAATTGGGGCCGAAACCACCATTAATAAAGCAATGCTATTAACAACCTTTATCTATCCTTCGAGGTACGTACACCGATAGGGCAGATTTGAGATTGTTTCTCGGATACTAGGGTTAGACAGGAAAGGGGCTTCGTAAAGTAGCCTTACTTCTTGGGGCCGAAGCCACCAGTAGTAGAACCACGTTACTGGGCAATTACTTACTACTTCTCGTGGTACAGACACCGAGAAAGTGCAAATAGGTACTTACGTTTCTGGATAATTATTTTGATAACTGGCACTAGGATATTGAGAGATCAGGAAATATGTCAGGCAGGTTAGAATGGAATTAATGACAGGCAGGTTATAATAAGCAGGCAGGTAATTGGATATTCACTGGTTAGGATTTCTAGATCAAGTGGAATTCGATTCGAATTGAAATAGAAAATAATGAGTGAAGGTGAGTGCGGATATTTATAGAGGATTAACTAGGAGAGGAAGAAGGAGTGGGAAACTGATACGATTTATAAACAATACTACATTCAGTTTGAGGAAATAAGCTTTAATAGGAATTTCTGTACTAGGATTGGATAATTAATATGTGATGGATTTTAGGATCATTACAGACAGAAGGAAGGAAGGCTTGTCTCGGTCAAGCCGTCCACATTTCAGGATAAATCTAGCTGGAAGGTTGGTTCGGTGTTAGAAGGATACTTGGCGCATTACGAGTGATGGTAGGTAGAGTACAGCGACTCTTGGTTAAAAGTTTGGTGCGTATGGGGCGCCTACCTTTCGGTTTATCCCAATAAGCATGGCTAATTTCCAAGAAGGCAGGATAAGGAGTTAGATGCAGTAGTTAAACAACCAAAACTAATATGTAATTGATTAAAAATTAAATATACGTAAGTAATTGAAAATTGAAACAGAACATAACTTGTTAGAAACTACACGTAAGTGACTCACTACTATAGCGGAAGCAAATAAACTTTAGAATGTAAAATAAGTCAAAATAATAGTTAGTCATACAAACGAAACGATATTGTTTGACTCTGGTCTCTCGTGGCGCATACCAACACTTATGACGAAAACACACTGAGGTCATTAACATCCGGTATGAGTTGTAGGATGGTCTGAGGGGAATGTGGGAAAGGGACAATTCTCGTTTGTAAAGGAGCTCAGGCACCATCATATGCTCGACAAGCGACAATACGTTGGGCCGGGGGTGTCGGAGGCGCGGAGCGTCTGACAAAGGTCACCATCGGAGATGCCAACGCGCTTCCGATGACATTCAAATCCTTCGTGCGATGTAAGGATGCGGACGGCCGCTCGTCCTGGTACATAATTCTGGTGAAGCCAAGGTTGCATATTGGGGATCATGGAATAAGTGTTGCGTCCTTTCACAGATGCATCCCACAGCCGCTGCCATTCACTCAAGACCACAGACTTGATGTGACGGCGAGCGGCTGAAAAGGAAGAAAAATCTGCGGAATAAATACGGCTATCCAAAAGGATGCAGGTGCTGGTCCTGCCTAGGAGTGTAGTGCAGTAAATTTCCTGCAGTAAAAGATGAAGCGGGGGGTTTACCAATCGCGCACAAAGAGTCAACGGGTACTGTTCTGTAAGCCCCAAAGTAGATTCTTAAGAACATGGACGGTAGCTAGGCCAGCTTCCTGACCACGTGAGAATGTCTGTCATACCAGATGTCCATGCCGTAAGTTAGTGTGGGAAGCACTGCACAGTTAAAAATCAACTGTAAGGACTTTTTGGGCAGATTCCATTTGAGGTGCGAGTATTTGTATAGTAGATTCCTATCCTCGCTGATATTATGTCAAGTCGCCGCTTTCTGTACCATACGTAACTATATGAGAGACGAAAGATTTATTCGATAACTGAAGAGAAGACAGAGCCAGAGCCACAGTTAGAGCGAGATTCAAAGCAATATCTAAAGTCAAAGTCAGAACTAGGACCAGAGCCAAAGGCAGAGGCCTGGCAATAGCCAGAATCCGGTTCAAAGCAAAAACCGGAGAAATTTCCAGTGACTGAGCCATATCCAGAGCTAGAGATATAGGCAAGGCCAGGGTCCGAGACAGAGCAAGAGGTAAAGCTAGAGCTAGGGATAGCGCTAGACCTCAAGACGGCTAGAGGTAGATCTAGAACCAGGATCAGAACCAGCACCAGAACCAGAACCAGAACCAGAAACAGAACCAGAACCAGAACCAGAACCATGACCAGAACCAGAACCAGAACCAGAACCAGAACCATAACCAGAACCAGAACCAGAACCATAACCATAACCATAACCATAACCATAACCAGAACCAGAACCAGAACCAGAACCAGAACTAGAACCAGTGCCAGATCCATAATCAGTTATAGGCCAGAGCCAGAGCGAGGATCAGGACCAGTGCCAGAGCTATAACCATTGCGAGTACCAAATCCAAAGTAAGAACCCAACCCGATCCCAAGTAGGGCCGAAACTGGACCCGGGGCCAAAATCAGAATCACAGCTATAACCAGAGCTAGAGGGAGAACAAGGTCAAGAGCCAGAGTGAGAGTAATTCAAAATAACCATATCGGAAATAATGTGAGTTCCTGATATATCAAACATCAATACTTGGGTTAGTGATACAATATTGGGGTTTTGGTTCCAGCAAGCTTACATTATCTTGCTTATGAAATTGTTTTATAGTATGGATGATTTTAGTTACTTGAAAATGTTTCATTTTATGTTTGGTTCTTTTATGGCCGTAACAGTAACAATTTCTACATTTTATTTTGTTTGCTACCTATCAGTGTATTTTAAGTCTAAACAAAATATGTATAAGTCAAATAACGACATCATACACTAATGTTTCCTATTGAATTCTATCTATCACAGATTGTACAAATGAGAACAAAACGTTTAATACACCATGTTAACGTAAATAGTGTTTTACTTCTAATTTAGTTACAAAAAAATTCACAGAACTATAAAAAATTGTGATATTCAAATAAATGTTTAACAAAATTTGCCAAATATTTAATGCCATACCAAATTCCAATGTTTCTATCGCTGTATAAATCTTACAATTCGCAAAAAATCTCGCGTGGAAGACGTGATACATTAGTCTCTGAAGCTAACTAAGTTTTTAAGCATCCACTCTGCAATCTTTTCTTAAGTTACTCTATTCCATTTGAAAACTCATATGAATATCTACGTTTAAATAAATATTATTATCGGATTAATTATCTTCGATGCGGTTATTTACGATGTGAGTAACGCCTCTTCCTAAAATTGTAGTTAGGAAAGTTTATTGCTCATTAAAATCTGACAACCCATAATTATGGTTTTCTCGTAACATTACATGTAAATTAAAATCCTAATTTTCCTCGCGGTTAACAGTTTATTTATATAGCTTAAGAAGAAACTTTCGATAAACCACGAACGTATAGCAATGAAATTTGGCGACACAAACAAACCGGGAGCGCTAGATTTAACAACTCTAAAAATATTTATGACGTAATATAATTTTGACATTCTTTTCATCAAATGTTGTATTACGTTTTAAATTTAATGGACAATAAAGATTTTATGGTAAAGCAGGTAGCTAAAAGTTTTTTGGGGAACGTTTTTAAAGTATACGGTTTGGCAGATGTTGCGGTACGAATTTTATGAAGTTTATATCGTAAAAGTGTTTCTACTTTTCTTTGAGTAGCTCGAGATCAGTGAAAATCTTTATATTTTTATTATCCGTCTAACAAAATGTCGCCTTAACTCCGACATTATGGCATATACCTACATTTTAGAGTGTTACCAGATGATGTAGAGTTAAGAGAATGGCCTTGATGCTATAAACACTTTGCATTAGAAAATTAGAACGAACAGTTTATTTAACTTGTAACATATGATTTTATTTGCAAGAATGAAATCGTTTCTATTTGAGCAAATAGGAATCCTTTCCTTTCTACTATACATCACACCTTGTCAATAAATTATTTTATGACCGGATGACGCGTTTTAACATAGAGAGTTCTCTTTCTGTATCTATATTTGCTCATACTGCCCATGTAATACATGCTTCCTGCACACAATCACAAGAAGTCACCAATTCAGTTCAGAGATTTCATTAAAAGTTATTTTTAAGCTTACAATTCAGTTGACGGGCAAATTTACCTTGAAAAATTCAAATAGTTCAATAGTCTTAGGTATGTTTTGTGTTTTCAAGTCTGAAGAACATTTGAATGTTTCTTTTTGATTAACTTGGGCTAGCACAGCTATCTCGGATATAAGACGTGGAATTTTTTTTTGTTATCCTTTGTTTAACGGCATGATGATCCGTGAATGTTAATATAAGTTCGAAATGGGGTTGTGAATTAAACTCAAAACTTTCTACAGAAACGTATTAATCTGTATTTATAATAGTATATTACATGATAAGGGTGGTAAGTAGCCTATTAAGTACGAGTGCCGTAATTTAAACGGGTGTATAAGAGGCGTTACCACCAGAGTTGTCTACTGTGCGTTTTCTTCTGCTAAGTATAATAGTATAAGAAGTAATACGTAACTACCAGTTGTACGACCATTGAACATATTTTGTACGTACTATTGTTATAATGAACGATCTTATAAAAAATAAATTACTGTATAAATGTATTACGGGATTTTATGGTTCATTTCACTTACCACAATAAAAGAGCTAAAATTCGAACTAAAATAATTAGATTTAATCACGCCACTGAAATTAAATCGAAATTAAACAAATAAAACCCAAATTTATACTATTTAACCTTACCTTGTGGAATTCCATATTTAATAGTGCTAATGTTTTAGATACAATATAATTCTACAATTTATTTATTTATTTATTTCTCAACACACGTCAATACAAAAAGGTATACTGGTTGCCCAAAATATATGAAATAATGGTTCGTACATGTTATCACAAAATTTTCAAGACAAAAGTTGTTTGACGAAATAATGTGCACATTGTGCATATGTCAGAGAAAATGTTTGCTTGTCAATCTTGAGATATGACGTAATCGACAGTAACCCCATAATTTTGTTTCACGCCTTACACCTTACATAAGAAAATTTTTGAGAAAAAAATTATTGAAAGTTGAAAAACTTAAATTTTATTATCAACAGAAACATAAAAAAATACCTCATATCAAATAGGTAACATTCAGAGGAAGTGTCAATCTATCTTTAATATTCTAATTTTTGTACAAAACCTACCAACTAAGCTGATTCCACATAAAACATCCTTTTTTTTACAAATAAAACCATTAAATAGTGCTAGTGCAATACTATAGTGCATTTATCAGAAACGCACAGAATCCAGATTTTAATAATAGTCGGTTATGGAGACCGTAAGAGGACACAGCAAGAAGTCTGTGAACTTTTTAATGAAGTTTATCCAAATCGAGCACCAATTACTCAATCGGTAGTCAGCAACATAATAAAGACATTTAGGAAAACAGGTCATGTCAAGGATCTTCCAAAATCTGGCCACCAAACGTGGCAACAAACGAAGACAGAAAATTAGAGGTATTAGAGTTCACAGAAAATCCACACGTACCAAGGCGTCAGCTAGCTCTAAACCACGACTTTAGTAAAGATTCAATACATAGTATACTGAAAGGGAAAAAACTGCACCCATATAAACTTATTTTACTACAGGAATTGTCAGAAGATGACTATGACCGACGTGTGGAATTTTGTGAGCTTATGATGGAGCGCATCAATAATCATCCTCGACAACATACTCTTTTCGGACGAGGCCGCATTTTGTTCAAATGGGAAGGTAAATAGACATAATTGTCGTTACTGGTCGGCTGAAAATCCCCGTTGGATGATCCAACAACATACCCAAAGACCACAAAAATTAATGTATGGACAGGGATTTGCAAGACCAAATTATTCCAGCTTGCCGAGAACAATCTTCAAACGTTGGTTGATCTGTGGTGTCAACAAAAGGCGGCACCACACCTCTCTCTCTCTCTCTTTCCGAATCGTTGGGTAGGTAGACGAATGACTGTCGAATGGCCTCCACGATCTCTGGATCGTACAGCGTGCGATTTTTTCTTATGGAGTAAAAAAATGTTAAAATTTAATATTGCTTTGTAAAGTCGTAAGGTGATTATTTACTATTACATGTTTGGCATAATTTGATTTGCCTGTGTGTTTATATTTGTAACATCTAATGTGTTCTTTGTATCTAATATCAAAGTTCCTAACAGTTTGTTCAATATAAATGCTCGATTTTAAAACGTCATTAGTTGAACCTATGGCGTTAAATAAACCTTTAAGGACATTGGTGTTTTGAAAGTTCTTTTGTAATATGTGAGCTATTTTTTCTGATATTTTTCCAAAACATGAAATTGATGTGTATTTATTTTCTGGCAATTATCTCTCCCCCCCTTTGTCACTCCCTCCCTACCGCCCTGATTTTTTGGGTTTATAAAAGGACAATTTATATTCTTCATTCAAAATCCTGCTGTACATAATAATTTCCCCATTTTATTTGTTTCCCTGTGCATTCATCAACAGCCGCGAACAGTTTTACCACCTTGAATATACTTTCTTGTTGTTGGGGCTCTGCAGAAGTGGCTTTCAATAGCTGGAATCGTATGAATATGGCTTCTTATTGATGCTTTTACTTGGGGAGGTACAGTCTTATGCTTACCATGCTTGCCACATTGATATTCAAAGACATTCGTTGGTTTTGTTAGCTAGAACTGTTCTTATACGACCTTCATTATCTACAAAGTAAAAAGCATTGTTGTTAATTCATCGGTTTGATATCTGTACTTAAGTGTTATGGATGGACGAAATAAAGTTTCGTTGTCGCTCTATATTTCCCAAGTTTCAGAAGCCTTAAAAAATTTTGCGTCTGTTTCCATCATTTATTTTTGTTGTACATTGCAGTCTGAACTTCTCTCGACAAGCAGGACCCATTTTTTTAGCAGGTACTTTCCGTTTTATTTTGGCAAATGATTTGTAGCTCTAGCCCACTTTTCACCGTGGCTAACTCTTTTCTTACTCTTCTGCTCCAACGTAGCAGATTTCTTACTTTTTTCTTTTGGGCACTACCAAGGCTTCCGCTGTCGTCAAATGCTGTAGTGTTCCGCGAGTTGGATGTTTCACCACCCACTGGTACGTAACCTGGGTCTCTATCACTGTCCCGTAGTCAAATTTTCTTCATTTTTATGTTCTATATCACTGTCTTCACAAATAGTTAATTAGTTAGTTCCACTAACTTAACAAGTTCAGTCTCACCAGGATTATAAACTACAGCTGGCTCAGTCTCATTAGGATTGTAAAGTACAGCAAGCTCCATTTTATCAGTAACATTCAATGCTATAGTAGCCTTATCGAGTTCGC
>JARFJB010000821.1:8548221-8623221 GCA_036346205.1 Vesta saturnalis
TCTCTCTCTCTCTCGCTCTTATTTGTGCAATTAGCATTGTTGGTTGTTGTTTATATTTATCTGTGGACTTGAACTCATGATACGCTTTTAATCGTCTTATCAAGCGTGTACACATTCAGATCAGATAACCATTCAGCACCTCAATTTTATTTTTATTGTTGTAAGATGAATGTGTAACCTGAGAAACTGTATTTTCTAAAAACTTATACAACGGTCACAATGTTGTGATCTATTAATAACTTACCGTTGTAAGGCTTTGTTTTAATGAGTTTTTTAGTCAGTTTGTTTAAGTAGAATTATTTGCCTGCGAGCTGATTTCTCTTTGTATGTGCTTTATTGTAATTTGTTTTATGTATTTTGTGCTTTGGCGGTCACTAAACAATTGGTTACGGGTAAATTACTTTTCTGTTTCCTTTTGTCCTTGCCTTTACCTTATCATCAAGTGAAATTTTACTGTTGATATATTTTAGATGTGCTGTAATTTTTTTTATTGTTTTATGTGCTTATTTACTTAAAGACCGGCATGATTGGCTTTAAGGGGCCACATGTTTGGTATTACGATTTTTATTTTGATTATTTATGACCCAGTTGTGTGTGTGACTACATGTGTTTTTTATTATTGTGTTTCTGTGTAACTAAACTGCTTTTTATTCATTTCTTCTTAATGTTATAATTTTGTACGCACTTTAACCTGGTTTAATGGTGTTCTGTTATATATTTAACCCTTTCTTTGTTTATTTTTGCCAGTTTCTGAGGATCCAGGGTTATGGGCAAAAGTTTTATTTCCCCATCGTGTTCAATTATTAGTAGATAATGGACCAGGTCATTATCAAATTAAAAATCAGATTTACCCTAAAGACAAATCAGGACGTAAGTTTTCTGAAAAAGTTAAATGAGAATGGTTACATTTCCAGAATTTGAATCAATGGACAGATCTTATAAATGGAATGAAAAGAATAAAACTATAGATTCTGAAGCACAAAAGATATTCAATGAAGAAACAAAACATTGGCATGCCGTTATTTAGCGTATTTTTTATGCAGTTCAATTTTTGACTGAACAGAACTTAGCCTTTCGAGATACTACTAATAAATTATATGAAAAATATAATGGCAACTTTTTGAAATGTATCGAAATGATCACAAAATTCGATCCTGTTATGTCTGTACATGTCAACCGGTCTCAAATGAAAGCGCACAAAAAAATGCTTCATTATCTTGGGGACAAAATCCAAAACGAAGTTATAACTTTATTAGGAAGTAACGTTAGATGTAAAATTTTAAACATGGCAAAAAAAGCTAAATATCTATCTATGATCCTCAACTATGCACCCGATATCAGCCACCAAGAACAGATTTCAGTATAATAAAATACTTATCTTTTTTGGGTTTTTTAAATGGTGTATTTTGAATTATACAACGTAAACGTTTCGATAACACTTACAGTTATCTTCGTCAGTAGTAATATCTGTTAAAAATTGTTAATTTAATTTTTCAACTTTGACAAAATTGTTAACAATATCTTGAACAATTATTAACAGATATTACTACTGACGAAGATAAATATCAACTTCTATTATAATTTAAAATACACCATTAAAAACAAAAGATAATATTTTATATGTGATAATTGTTTACATTTCAGATTTCAGTATGTTTAAGATTCGTCAATTTAAACGATTCGGGAATTAGTATGGAAGAACACTTCCTAAAGGTTTAACAAATTTTTTGTTATCGACGTTAGAAAATTATGGATTAGATATTTTTTTTAATTTACGCCATCAAGTATACGACAACGGGGCAAACATGAAGGGTAAGCATAATGGTTTACAAAAAAACTTTAAATATCAATCCAAGACCATTCTTTGTACCCTGTTGTAACCATAGTTTGAACTTTGTCGTTAACGATGGCGCAAACACAAATATATTATTTGTAAATTTTTTTTCTATAGTTCAAGGGCTTTATAACTTTTTCTCTGCTTCAACCCATCGATGGGCGATTTTAAAAAAACATATATAGAATTTGACTTTAAAGCCGTTGTCAGATACCACATGATAGAGCCGAATTGATGCTATAACACCTTTAAGGTATCAACTAGGCGAAACATACGATTCTCTTTTTAAAATTACTTCTGTGCAAAATTTTGATAATGCTGTAAAGAATGTCGCTATGGCATTTGCTAAAAAGTAAAAAAAAATTGAATTTGTATGCATGATGATTTTATGGTTTAACATATTAAACAAAGTTAAAATAGTGTCCAAAATTTTATAAACTCAAAATTTTAATATTGTGCAAGCATGTGCTGGTTTAAGTAATTTAATTGATTTAAAAAAAATCTGTCTTTCAGATAACAGTTTTAATGACTTATTAGAAGAAGCTATGAAAGTCGTGATTTGATTAGATATAGATCCAAGACGAAGGTGCTTTAAGACCTCGAAAAGTTACGAAACAATTTAGTTACGAAGGTAACGATGAACCAATACAAAATGAAGCATTAAAATTTAAAGTACAGGGTGGACAACTAAGAATGCCAGGTACTGTATCTGGGAAACTATCCATCGTAGAGGCTTGCGCAAAAAAAAGTTATTACTAAAACGGCCATTACAAAAACCTGGAAAATATTTTCAAGTTTCTGAAATGGCCGCTAGGGGGCGTAACTGCAATCTTGATTCTAAAAAAGTGGTGTTTCTGTGAATTCTGCTATATTAACTTAATAAAAAAATAAATGATTTTTGAAGTCGAGGATAATCTGAACTTTTTTTGTTTGGCACTTTTTGACGTATGTCTAAAAATTAAGTGGGGGTATTCAAAGGTTTCCTTAAATAACCCCCTGTATCTTCAAACTTGGGTGCGTTGAAATGAGCTATTCTTGGGCTAAAAATGTTATAATATTTGAAGTTTTGTTAGTTTTACATGTCGTCGCTAGAGGGCTTTGTTTGACATTCCGACAGAAACGGTTAACTTTCGCAAAAAAATTAAATGCATTGGTATGACTTTTTTCATGAACAAGTAGCTAAATGATGCCTAAACAAGCTCGCGAAAACCGCATCTCGATATATTGTTCCTAACCTAAAATATCGGCCAAAGAAAACTTTATACGAAAATCTCTTAAATTTTTATTTTTTTTAAACCATATTTTTCTGGAATTGTTTCTATTGTGTCAGTTGTGGCCCTAAAAGGACCGATTTAAAGGAAGAAGGTTTTAATGCCCCCGTAAATGATTGAAATGCTGACCATCACACTCTATGCATTGCTGAAGCCTCTCATGACTAGACAAAACTGCAGCTTCAATTTCGGCTCGCGGTATGTTACGTATTGCGTTACGAATCCGGTTTTTCATATCTTCTCTAGTAGTAGGTTAAGTCCGACACACGATGTCCTTTAAGCGCCCCCATAAATAAAAATTGAGGCAAGTTAAGTCTGGCGATTGCGGAGGCCATGGAAACAGACTTCCTCTTCTAATCCACGACTGTTGAAATACTGCATTAATATGCTCTCGCAAATTAATAGCAAAATGTGCATCCAACTACAAAAACAATTTTTGCCTTGTTTCCAGAGGCACATCTTCCAACAACAACGGTAATTGATTGGCCAAAGGTCAAGAAATACATTGCCATTTAGGGATTGCTCGAAAAAATATGGTCTCCTGGTGTGCCACACCATACATTTAAACTCCAACGTCCTTGGCGCTGAACTTCACGCAACCAATGGGGATTTTCTGCATATTGTGCAGATTGACTCTCTCGTCACTACTGAAGGTGGCTTCATCGGTCCAAAGAATTTGAAATAAAAATTCTCTGTTTTCGCATATCATGCCTAACATCCTCTTTCAAGGCCTGATGCAAAACGACATTAATTACTTTAAGAATACACCCATTCTTAAAGTAATTAAAAAAAGTTTAAACGAATACCTATATATTTTGATGGCCATTAGAACTTACCTATGGTCACAAGCAAAATACACCCACGTACCACACAAAATTAAAAAACACGAACACGTTTCGATAGCTACGCTATCATCATCAGCGGTTGAACGCTTTTACAGATACTGCCACAGTTGGTGTTCCAGATTTTTCAAATTATCTATGGACCTTCAAAATATTTTGAACCGTTGTCCGTGATATGCCCAACTCAGTGGATAATGCTCTTGTGCTAACATAAGGATTTCCTTCAATATAGCCCAGTACACGGTTAATATTTTTTTGTGTTCTTCCAATTCTTTGCCGTTGAAATGTAGGCCGAAAACTACCATTGGCTCCTAAGCTCGCCACTAATCGGGGAAAAACTCTTACATCGCAAGGACGCCGATTTGCATATCGAGCCGCGTAAGCTCTATTAGCAACTGCGGCATTCTGAAGACATTCAAAATAAATCCGCAAGCATATCAACGCTTCATTATTTGTAAAACGCATTTTGAAAGCACAAAAATTGCTTAAAGTAACGCGAAAGTATTGACAACTATTGACAATTTGGGGATTATGTATGTTTTGTTTAGGTATCTGTTTCCATTGTCTGCTTCTATTAATTGTATTTTTCGTATATATCCATAGTAAATATGCATTTACACAAACAAAAAATAGGCCTTTCGTATAATTTTTAGCATTGCTTACTAGCCCGTAGTAATTTCAAATTATTCTGGTGAATAAATTTACAAATATTTAAAATCGCAATTTCTGGGTAACCTATTCAAAACCGAAATTGAAGCTGCAGTTTTGTCTATTCATAAGAGGCCTCAGCAATGCACAGAGTGATGATCAGCATTTCGAGCATTTACGGGGGCATTAAAAACCTTCCTCCTTTAAATCGGTCCTTTTTAGGGCAACCACTTACATAACAGTTCCAGAAAAATATAGTAAAAAAAAAATACAAATTTAAGGGATTTTCGTATAAAGTTTTCTGTGGCCGATATTTTAGGTTAGGAACAAGATATCGCGATGCGGTTTTCGCGAGCTTGTTTAGGCATCATTTAGCTACTTGTTCATGAAAGAAGTCATACCAATGCATTTAATATTTTTGCGAAAATTAACCGTTTCTGTCGGAATGTCGAACAAAGCCCTCTAGCGACGACATGTGAAACTAACATTTGTAGCCCAAGAAAAGCTCTTTGCAACTCGGCCAAGTTTGTTAAAATCGGATTAGCCGTTTCGAAGATACGGGGGATGATTTAAGGAAACCTTTGAATACCCCCCACCACTTTATTTTTATAGATACGTCAAAAAGTGCCAAACAAAAAGTTCAGGTTATCCTCGACTTCAAAGATGAGTCATTTTTGTATTAGGTTAATCTAGCAGAATTCACAGAAACATCACTTTTTTAGATTGAAGATTGCAGTTACGCCCCCTAGCGGCCATTTCAGAAATATGAAAATACTTTCCAGGTTTTTGTATTGGCCGGTTAAGTAATAACTTTTTTTTCTGCAAGCCTCTACGATGGATAGTTTCCCAGATACAGTACCTCGCATTCTTGTAACGATAGATTCGATCCCATGCGGCAATTTTCAAATTTTTATGGAATATTTCGGAATTTAACAGCCACTCTGAATCGGAACAGCTAGAGTTTTGCATAAAATTTGAGGGTATATTAAGTGATAAAAATCAAAATGAATTGGATGTATATGGAATAGAACTTATGCAAGAATTGCAGTTTTTGCAGAATTTTGAGAAAAGTGTCACTTATTCGCCAATTACTACCCTAAATTACATTGTAACCAGTAATTTAAATTATTCTTACCCAAACATGTTTGTGGAATTACGAATTTTATTGACAATGTCGGTTTTCATAGCCACAGCGGAAAGATCGTTTTCCAAATTAAAAATCATTAAAAACTATTTACGTTCTACTATGGTGCAAGAATGATTGGAAAATCTTGCCATCATTTCAATCGAGTCTACTTTAATTCAAGAGTTAGACATTAAAACGTTAATAGAGCAATTTTCAAAAACAAAGCGCGTAAAGTCCAGTTTGGTTAAAATATGTTCAATTATCCAATACTTTTGTTAAAATTTTTGCATTTATGAATAAATTTTTTTAAATTTAAAATCATTGTATAATGTTATTCTAAAAATAATTTTACCCATTATCTAACATCCCGTGTGAATTCATTTCTATTAACAGTTTTGATCATTTCGTAAGTATTCGTATGATTTTAATTTGAAAAATTCTAAGCTGAATGTGTGCAAGATAGAAGTTAAAACAAAAAATCTACTATTTTATAACAAGGTGTTGTTGACAAAGTTGGCGCGCCACTGTGTATTTCCACATGTTTTACTTTTATGATTTAATATTATTTAATGCTCTAAACTAAACTGACTATTGATCAATGTCATCGTATTGAACACCGTTTTTCTTATTTTACTTCAAACATTTTGACATTCCATTTTTCTAACTTGCCCTTTGTCCTTTCTGTACAATTTTTGTATTATATGGACTCTTTCATTTTATTAAATAAATAAGTACCTTACTTATTTTGCATTTCAAAGTAAATATGTTGAAATGAATGCAACATTTACATGTAGAATAAACATAGGGGAAAGATGAGAAATAAACATTTGTGTAATTAGTTTGAATGCCTTAATTAATATACATCAGAGAACGTTTTGAGACAAAAACTGAAATTATAATTAACGTCAACAATGTATAAAGTTAGAAAGCCTTTTTGTACACGTAGGTATATTTTAAAAACGGTATCACGCTACGTGGGTCTGAGAAATTAACTATTCACATAAAAAATTATTTTTACCCACTGAATGTTTGTATCACGAAACAACTAAACCGTATAGATAAAGCCATCTGCATCAACAAAAATATACATTTCCAAAATTTATTTTTAAGCTTTTATGATTTTAAAAGCAAACTATAACATCCTCATTCTGGATGATAGTTTGTATATAACCTTGGCGTCATTTACATACAGTGATGTATTAAATTGTTTACGTTTAGAAACTTTATTGGTATAATTTAGACCCAATTTTAGTGATTTGACCCTTGACTATTTTTAGAAACTTATCAAAATACAATACTTGAATTAAAATGATCTTCCTGCAAATATAAATTGACAATGAATGATTGCTCTTATTTAATAAAACTGTTATCGATTTCTCTGGATTAATTGATTCATTTCTATAATGATTTGTTCCAAGAATATCTCTCCGTTAAAAAGGCTTAATTAAAATAAAGTAGTATAATGCTAAAAATAGTACCTTTAATATACTGCATACCTCCTTTCTTTATTGTTATGTAATAAATTACCTACATTAATTTAAAGCCTTTAATAACTAACTCTCGCAATCTAGTTTCAATTATGATATTTATACGAATTCACTTACATAAACCAAAAGAACTTTATACCGGGTGTTTAGTAATAATACGGGAAGTTCACAAAAAAACTTGATTATCATATATAATACCACTAGTGCGTCCAAAATTATCGATAATTCGGGAAAAAGCGGTGTTGCCTGGAAACTGCATGAGTTGTTTTTCTCTGTTGGTTAAAAGTTAAAAGAGCTCGACTCCAAAGGAGGGGGGCTCTTCTTTTAACCAACAGAGAAAACCAACGAATGCGATTTCCTTAAGGAAACAACGGTTTTCCAGGATTATCGATTAATTGATGCACGTATTTATGTTTAAATATATATAGTATATATATATATATATATATATATATATATATATATATATATATATATATATATATATATATATATATATATATATATATATATATATATATATATATATATATATATATATATACAGGTGACCACATTAGCCTCAGTTTTTCTACGAGAAATGAAAAGGGTTAGAAATAATTTTTAGCGCAGTCATATGTGAGTTCTTGAGGATATTCCAAAATTATTTTTGAATATACAGTGGCACAAAATAAAGTACATATCAAAGTTATATTTTTCTTATGGAACACCCTATAATTTTTTATATTTTTAGATACTATAGACCAAATAAAGCTAAGTTTCTGTTACACTTCCTATACCTAAAACTTATCGTTTCTGAGAAATTTTGAGAAATATAAAAATACATATTGTAATATAAAAATTGCTTACACCCTGTAACATAGAACGAGCTGCTCATAATTAAATCTACTGGTTAGCTGAAAGGTTAAGGTATACTACCATCTAAAAGTTTTATTTCAAAATTATACAGAGTGGTGAAAAAAATTGCTCCAAAGTTTAGGCACACATTTTATTGAATAACTTCTTAAAGTTAAATGGAACACCCCGTATTTAGTGGATTATTTCGACGCAGAATTATATTCCCTTTAAAACTATATTAGGGTTCCCTATACCTATCTCTTATGCTTTTTAGGCAAACGGCGTTTTTATATTTTACTTATGAATAATTTCTTTATCGTAAATGTATTGTAATGAAAATCTAAAAATCATTTTTTAAAAGCATTTTATTGAACGGTTAACAAACTTAGATAGCAAAAGAATTATTATTTTAATAAATATTCAAAGTTGTGTCCATTATTCTCAATACATAAGCGAACTCTTTTTCGAAATGATTGCTGAACCCTGGATAAGATATTTGGCGTTATGGAACGAAATGCTTCTCTTATTCGTACTTTCATATCGTTAGGTGTCGTTGGCGGTGTATTGTAAACAATATTTTTAATATATCCCCATACAAAATAGTCGAGACTTGTTAGGTCCGGAGACCTGGCTGGCCAGTTCTGTGGACCTACTCGTCCTATCCATCTATTGTGATATTGCCCATCTAATTCATTCCTAACACGTCTATCAAAGTGTGCAGGAGCACCATCTAGCTGCATCCACATTCGTTGACGAATATTACGCGGAATAGTTTCCAATAGTATAGGCAAATTGTTCCTAATAAATCTAAGAAACATGGCGCCGTTTAAGTGGCCATCAAAAAAGTATGGACCTACCATTTGCGTTCCGATTACTCCACACCACACGTTAACACACCATCTGTGCTGGTGATCAAGGGTTCTAAAAATATTAGGATTTTCGTCACTGTAATAGTGAAAGTTATGTCTATTAACTAATACGTTGTTATGAAAACTTGACTCATCGGAAAAAAGCACGTATTCAAAAAAATTTCCATCACCAAACTTTTCTAGAACCCATAAACAAAAATTCAGTCGTCGACCATAATCTTCTTCAGAAAATTGTTGATGGAGTTGTATGTGATACGGGTAAAATTTGTGTTTTTTAATTATTCTTTGGATGCTCTGTGTACTTATTCCAGTTACTTCATGTATTTTTCGGTGACTTGTTTGAGGGTCTTCTTCCAGAGATTCCATCACTAAATATTCATTTTCCTCATTTCCGGTAACCGATTTTTGTCGTTCGGGCTTAGTATAAGACATACTGCCTGATCTTCGGAAAAGCTGCAACAACTTTTCCAATGAACGCTAATTAGGATGATGCCTGTTAGGATACCTTTGGGCATATACTCTTGACGCTAATAAACAGTTTTCTTCACACTGACCGATTACAAAGATCATATCAATTCGTTCTTCCTGGGGGTAAGTCCTGGGATATATATATATATATATATATATATATATATATATATATATATATATATATATATATATATATATATATATATATAGGTTGAATCAAGACCGACGCCACGGAGTTCGACGGCGAAGCAGCATATAATCGTTAATTTCTAATACAGTGATATTATGTAAGTCAACATGAGCAACATTTTAAAAATATTTTTAAATATACTGGGTGGCATATCAAAGTTATGATGACACACCCCGTATATTATTTTCGAACTTTACATAAAAAATAAGTAGCACTTTCATAAGGGTTCCCTATACCTACATATAGAGTGTTTCAAGTTTTATCAATTTTTCTGAAAATGTAGGGTTTTAGGCAAAATTAAATATCTCCTAATAAAATTAACTCCAACAAATATACTCTTATGTTTAAGTAAAATACTATTCCCTTAGTCTATTTATTAACTGAATAGTAACCAACTCTTTACAGTGTTTTCATTTTTTGTGGTTAAATTAGTAGGACATTCATACTGAAATATTCGGCTTATTTTAAATGAACACCCTATATTTTATACGCTTATCGTTTACCTTACTTAATTACCTTTCAACTTCCATAAGGATATCCTCCCAAAAGGCCTACTCTTAATGATTTTTGGCTAATGTAATTTTCAAATTGAAATCATGGTATTTTTTATACACTTATCTTGAGTCACGATAACCGTAACAACAAATTGTCACCTTTCAAAGCTCTGACGATGCTTGTCTCGTCTAAACGAAACCGATCAGCTTCAATTTTAAAAAATAAAGTGCAACGTTAAAAAATCTATTGCGATTTTTAGTTTAATCTACATAATGCAACAGTTTCACAGAGTAAGGATAGTAAGCATGTATACAATGGAAACTAAAATTTTATTGATGTGGTGTGATAATTTGCTAAAAAGATTAGAAAAAATTACAATAAATGTTTGATGTGATGTACATCTTCTTAAATATACAGTATTATTCTTTTTTCCAACGAACATCTTACGTTTTGCAGCATATCAGGGGTGATCGTCTCAAAAGCATTTATGATTATTCTTTTCATATCATCTGCAGTGGTGGGAGGTGTGCTGTAAACTAAATGTTTGATATAGCATCAAAAGAAGAAATTCGTGAATGTTAGTTCTGGAGTTCTAAGTGACCATGTAATTGGTCCACCTCTCCCAATCCATTTATCAGGAAACTTCCTATTCAAATATTCTCTAACAGAATGTGAGAAAAGTGGAGGTGCTCCATCTAATGGCAACCATATATTTTGTCTAATATTTAAAGGAATATATTCTAAAAGTTCCCAAAAGTCTCTCTTTAAAAATCCAAGGAGTTTTTTACCATTTAAGTTGACATCGAAAAAATACGGGCCAATAACGTGATTGCCAAAAATTCCACCATACTCATTAACACTCCCTCGATTTTGACGATCAACAGCATTAAATACAAGTTTATTTTCAGTGTCGTAATAATGGAAATTGTGCTGATGCACTAATCCATTATTATGGAATGTTGACTCGTCGGTAAATAATACATTTTCAAAAAAGTGTTCATTGTCACTTACTTGATCAAGGACACATAAGCAATAATCAATAGCTTTTGAAAGTCAGTGCCATATAACCTTTGTTGTATTTGTACATGCAAAGGGTGGTATTGATGTTTCTTTAAGATCCTCCACACACTAGGCTGACTAATTCCTGTTTCTCTTGTACTCGTACTAGTAACCTAATACAAAAAAATCATTATCATCATCATTTGTAACAGGCTTCACTTTTAGTTGTTTTGGGTAAGCTACACTTCCTGTATCACAAAATGTTTAAAGTAACTTTTTAAACGGGATGCACCCGCTCGGGGTATTTTTCTGAGTACATTCTTGAAGCAAGTAAACAATTTTCATAGCATTCACCAATGGTTAAAATCATATCAATTCCTTGGTGTGAATAAACCATTGTTAAATTGAAAATATTTCAATAACTTTCAACAGACTCGGAAAAAATAACAATACACAATGACAAAAGTCACGCCCAATGTCAGAATTTTAACATTAACAAATGCCTTACCGGCAATTCCACAGCACACTATAAAACTGACAAGATTAGTCACATTAACATTATTTGTTAATATGTAAATTACAAACACCTGAAATCTATCATGTACACATAAGATTGGTACTCAGCTTTCTAATTATTGGTAAAGAAAAATACTACTACATTTACATTAGCAAAAAGACATTAAGTAGGCATTTTGGGAGGATATTTCAATCTACAAATGATACAGGAACAGACAAATTCCAAAAATTATTAAATAAGTTGAAAATTTGAAAGTTTAGGTGTAGGAAATACTTAAAGAAGTTGAAAAGTAATTAAGTAAGCTAAACGGTAATCGTATAAAATACAGGGCGTTCCATTTAAAATAAGCTGAATATTTCAGTATGAATGTTCTACTAATTTAACTGGAAAAAATGAACACCCTGTAAAGCAGTGTTTACTATTCAGTCAATAAATAGACTAAACGAATAGTATTTTACTTAAACCTAAGAGTGAATTTGTTGGAGTTAATTTTATTAGGATATATTTAATTTATCCTAAAACCCTACATTTTCAGGAAAATTTATAGAACTTGAAATACGCTGTATGTAGGCATAGGGAACCCTTATAAAAGTGCTACTTACTTTTTATGTAAAATTCGAAAATGCAATAATATGCGGCGTGTGTCATATAAAGAAAACATAAGTTTGATACGCCATCTTTTTAAAGCACCCAGTATATTTAAAAACATTTTTAAAACGTTGCTCATATTGACTTACGTAATATCACTGTATTAGAAATTAATGATTATATGCCGCTTCACCGTAGAACTCCGTGGCATTGGTCGTGATTCACCCTATATATATATATATATATATATATATATATATATATATATATATATATATATATATATATATATTTTATAAAATCAAAAGAAAAAAACTTTAGTTAATTGTGTAAAAAGGTTACAAAATTTAGAAAACGAACAATACTTGCGTCCAAATAAATGCTTGATTTTTCACTGTATTCTTCGGAACACTCTTTTAAATATTCCTATCAATGGTTTCTCATGAAATTTTTACGAAATCATTTCATTATTACAATTAACTTAACTTAAATTTTTTAACTTGGCTGTCAGTGTTTGACATATGCTTCTTGTTCATGACAAGAATAGCTCTGTTACTATTAGTAGTTGAGTGTGACGTCACTGCAGTTGAATTACCGCTGTAATTCATAACGTTTAATGGGATTTTCGCTGTAATCATGACGAAGTTGCATTGCTGTATAAGAGTAAATTATACACGAGGGAAATATTACTTTATATTATACCGATGGATTATAATATTTTGTCGTAAGTGTGTAAATTTCTTTACCAGTTTCTACACAACTAGTAGTGCCCATACGTAGTAGAGTAAATTCATTTTAAGCCACTCGCCTAAATTCTCGAAATCCCTATACGTTTAATTCTCCAAATCTTCGTGCAAACATACCTATTTGGATCTCCTATTTTACTCAATATGTGCGGATCCTAACAAAATGCTCGGATATTGACGATGTTTAATCATTAGTGCAGCGTTAGTGCACTTTAGCACTTTCGCTAGTCGAATAGTGACCCTTGAGGAAATTTGATTGCTTTTTAATGAGGTTTTCTTTGCTTCTTAATTGCCCGGTGGGCATGCAATTGCTTTTTAATGCCTAGAAACCGACTGCCTTTGCAGCGGCTTTCATCCCCTTTACCACCTTTATTTCTATACCTTCCATCCAATGCGTATTTGGTTTCTAGACATTTTGATCCCGGTACCTTGCCTGTTTTCGTGTGCTTTTTTGAACTTCTGCCATCCTGTTTCCGTGTTTCACCATCTTACTTACGTGTGCCTTATTATAAAAACACTAAAACAGGCAGAAAAAGCTGTCAGCCAACAAGCATTACGAGGATGTATTGACAAATTCTTAACCTACTATAGAATCCAACAATATTCGAAAACCAAAGTATTTTATTAATTCAACATATTCTCATCATAATTGGATACATTTATTACAACGAACCTGTAACGCCTCTAGACCTTTAAAGAAAAAATGTATCTTGATCTGCAAACCAGAGAACACAACGTCTATCACCTCTTCGTTGGAAGAAAATTTACGACCTTTTAGATTTTTTTCAGTTGAGGAAAGACATGATAATTGTACGGAGCCAGATCTGGAGAATAAGGAGGGGATGTTCGAGTAATTCGAACCCTAAATCACGAATTGTTTGCATGGCAACATGCGACTTATGTGCAGGCCCATTGTCCTGGAAAGACAAAATACCTTTGGACAACTTTCCATGTCTTGTCTGAATAATTTTTTCTCGTAGAGTGGCCAGTAACGTCGAACAGTAATTCACAGTTTATTGTTCTACCCATATCCAGAAAATCAATCATGATTACTAATTGAGAATCCCATAAAGCTGAAGCAAGAACACGAAATTTCTTAGGCCTTGGTGAACCAGAGTTCTATCAATTGCTGCTATGTTTCTTTGTAGTAGAGATGTACCCAAGTTTCATCCGTAGTAACAACATGGCTTAAGAACTTTGCAACTTTTTCAAACCGCTCACAGATCGAACGCGTTACCTTTTCCCTTGCAGGCTTCTGGTCAACATTCAAACATTTGTGGATCTATTTTGCAGAAATTCATGTCCAGATCGACGTGACCTATATGATGGACGCGTTCATATGAAATATTCGCTACCTCAGATATTCGTTTTAGCCCAATTCGGCGGTCTGATAAAATCATGTCATGAACTGCATTGATATTTACGGGAGTGGACACAGAAACTGGCCTTCCCGATCGGTTTTCATCTTCAATGAAGAATTTACCTATTTGAAAGCTTGCAATCCAATTTTTCATGATCTCACGAAGGACGTTGATCGCCAAGGGTACTAAGCATATCTTTGTAAATCTGTTTACCTCTTAACTCCTTGAAATACAGGTACTTGATGATGGTTCGATACTCCAATTTCTCAATTTTCACAATGTTGGTCGACATCATTTTTTTCAAGTTTTATTACGCAACTCTGATTTGACGTAAAACTTCATAAGTTATTCTTCATTGCCATGGTAACGCAATATTTTCTTTATCCACGGAACCGGTCTAGGCTAACTAGATATCAATACATCCTCGTAAGTAAACAAGTAAACACAAAATCAAAGCATAGTAACTATACATGCAAAGCAAGCTACTCACCAATCAAACATCAGCGTCTACAAAAAAGGAGGTACTGACAAACCAAATAAGAAAAACAGACAAACAAATTCCCATTTTGGAATCAGAATTTCCAGTACCTTATGAATTAGCTGTACTATAACCTCGAAGTAGGTAAGTTATGACAATCTACGCAGTAATTACAAATGTTGCTCTTTCATTGAACCCTCTTTATTTTCTTGAATTTTTATTTTTTTGGTAATATAAATAGCACATTTTCTACACTCCTTACCCTCACATTTTCCTAGCTTCTGTATCTTTGCCGGTTGTAGTGATGAGGCTTTTCTGCCTAGCGAGGATTGATTTTTTCTTCTGCCCTGTATCTATTTTTCCACCATACCTATGAATTGCGTCATCTTCAGGAATGTTTTGCGTAAATCCTTTTATCAGAATGTCTCACGAATACGACCTTTACCTATATGGTAAGAACTCTTTGTAAGGGTAGCCACCACAAAGCCATTTTCATCACGAATTAGATCGTCAATTATTATTAGTATAGGTTACCTTATCGTCAAGAAACAATTTCAGAAATGGACGTCTTTCCATCTCTCAAATCACGAAACGGTACTGATACATCGCACACGCACATGCACACGCACACGCACGCACACGCACACGCACACGCACACGCACACGCACACGCACACGCACACGCACACGCACCACGCACACGACACGTACAGCACACGCACACGCACACGCACACGCACAGCACACGCACACGCACACGCAACGCACACGCACGCACACACGCACAAGCACACGCACATAAACACAAGACACACGCACACAGACACACACACATATACAGGGTGTCCACAAACTCTTTTCACAAAAGAAAACTGCAGATTCTAAAGCTGATTTTATGTCGATTTAACGTAAATTACCTTAATACAAAAATATTTCCTAAGAGAGCTGGAGGTCTTGGAAGATGGCGCCCTAACATCGGTTTAATTCAAATATCTTCAAAATGGTTTCCCTTTTAATGATAGCGTTCTGTACATTTATTTAGTGGAATATGCCCAATCGTATGGCGTGAATATGGAATTGGAACATTGTTATTCATAAGTTTTTTGTTTTTCAAAATTTCGCAATTTTAACATAAAATTTAAAAAATTTCGAGTTTTTCATAAAAGAATGATACTGTTGTATGAAGTCGCTACAACGCACCGTTTTGAAACAAATATATATATATATATATATATATATATATATATATATATATATATATATATACAGCGTGTTCAGCGAGGAATGGGACAGTAATATCTCGAGAGCGGATGAAGATTTTAAATTATGAAAATATTTTGTAAATATCTTCCAAGGGCGCACATTTGTTGGCACAAAGATTTGAATCAACGCCCATCACCGCCAGGTGGCGCTCTCACTTCAATTTTTTAAATGCAATGTCCTGTTTTTCATTTCATTTTTGGATTCTATGACATATTTGTGATGACTTTTATTAAGACTCCTACCAACCTATCTTTTGTAGTTTCTGAGAAAAAAAATAATTTTTGGAATTTTATTAATTGAAAGCATACAAATTAAATTAAATGTTCAAATGTTTCTCCATCATAAAAATGGTTTGTATTTATTAGATTTTAATATTTTATGGACAGAACCAACTGATACGGCACACTCTTCAGAAATAGATCTCACAGACACATGAGGATTATAAGCTACACATGCTAATACACCGACGGTGTGTGCTTCATGTGTTGCTGTCTTTGTGCGATTCTCGCACTTACGGTGAGGAAAATGACCGGTTCCCCTCAAAATATTTGCTACACGTACAAATGTATTTTTTCCGGGATGGTGTCGATCGGGAAACCTGACAGCATACAATACTTGTGCAGCCCTTGCATTTTTTCTACATTCACCATAAATTATTACCATATCAAAATATTCTTCGTTAGAAAACGTAAACATAATTATGGAATTTGAAGATGCACAGACGATTTTCAAAACTGAAACTATAAACTGACAGAAACTTGACAGACACTTCATTACGCGTTTGTTTTCATGTCATGATAAATGTTTCACATGATTCTTAATCAACCACTGTTATAAGTTGGTCCCCCTTACAATTTAGTGTACAGCGTATCGCATTATTTCGGCGTTATCTGCATTATTTTTGTGGAAGAACAATCTTTTATCTTTCATTTGGTATAAAATTTGCTATTTTGTCTGTATCACTCAAATATTATGAGCACTTCCTGAAATTACGTTTTTGTGCTAAAATTCCAAGGATTATTTTTTTCTCAGAAACTACAAAAGACAGGTTGGTAGGAGTCTTAATAAAAGTCATCACAAATATGTCATAGAATCCAGAAATGAAATAAAAAATAGGGCATTGCATTTAAAAAATTGAAGTGAGAGCGCCACCTGGCGGTGATGGGCGTTGATTCAAATCTTTGTGCCAACAAATGTGCGCCCTTGAAGATATTTACAAAATATTTTCATAATTTAAAATCTTCATCCGCTCTCGAGATATTGCACTGTCCCATTCCTCGCTGAACACGCTGTATATATATATATATATATATATATATATATATATAAATGATAACTTGTTTATTTGGGTTATCACTACTTTCAATGGGTCGAGGCGCTAGGGTTTAATGGTGTTGTCAGAGAGGCAAAATATGGGGTGAAACGCCCATACCAACCCTTTGACTACATATCCTAGGTACTTTAATAATGGGACACACATTTGACATTTATCTTGTCTGAGAATTGTACTTGCAGAATTCAAACGTTGGAGTGGCAATAATAATATCATCCAGGTACGTAAAACAGATGGGTTCTCAGTTTGCATTCATGACACGATCGAACATATTTTTAAAATTTGTTGAACTATTGTGTAGTCCAAAAAGCATTCTAATAAATATAAAAAAATCCTATTTAAGGATGAACTATGTAGGAACTATAGAATCTGGAGAAAGATATTTGTTAATATACAGAGCGAATTTCCAAACTAGATAAGTAACTTCCCGTAAGCTATCCAAGATGTAAGTAATATAAGGAAGACGGTACGCATTTATTTGGGTAACCGCATTAAGTGAACGAAAATGGATACAGCAATGATATGGTTTGTCGTTCTTCCTAACCAAAACGATCGGACTAGACCATGGACTGTTAGAAGGGCCAACTGCCCCGAAAGCCAACATTTCATCAAGTTCTTTATGAACTACCGCTTGAAGATCAGGAGAAACTGAGCGTTGACCGTCTTTCACAAATATGACGTAACTTAAGCGGTTTATAATATGTGATTACCCGATATTACATTTTTTACTTTTTTAGTGCGAGGAGAGGGTATTTAGCTGCAGCATAACTTACGAATATCTGGAAATGGCTTGGAGTGCCCGGCTAAGAACGTTTGATGGTACATTAATAGGCGTTTATTGTGCCAAGTAAATTTTTACATTACTAGTTACTGGTGCATCAGGGGTGTTTTAAAGCAGGAGTGTTACAGTAAAGTCTATTGTACTAGAACTACAACTTTCGAAACCGCACGGTTATAATTAGGCATTTACAATGCCTAATTATAACCTTGCGGTTTCTCTTATTTTCATATTTTCCTTATTTTATACATGCTATTGCATTATAGTTGGCCACCGGCCATATCTCGAAGACTACAGAGCGTACAAATTTAGAAAAAAAAGATTATTAAAGTGGCTATGAGAAAATACTGGAAATTTTGCCGCAAGGGGATCCAATCGAAAACTAAATATTAAAATTCTAATTTTCTCCAAAAATTCCCTTTGGTATCAACATTAGAAAGGTTAGATAAGTCTGCATCATTCTGGTTGAACGCTCATTGCCGTACTGACCTTAATAAGAGCAGGGAAGCTGATAAAAGTAGCATCATTTAAATCGCTGTAACTTCTAAACGACATCTTTTTAGTAAACTTAAGCTTGTTTGGCAGAGAATGGTCAATTGTCGTAGCTACTGGTACACAATAGTTCTTAATAATATTGCTAGAGGGCGTAATTTGTAATAATAATGACAGCACTACGATACCTTCGTTCGTTTCGAAGCCATTTTTGAAGGATGGAGCACAAATTTTGATTCGGTAAAAAGCAATTCAAAAAGAATCCGGGAGAAACTTTTGTCAACACAATACCTATCAAATATTGAAATAGTTGACTATTTCAATTTATTTATCTCCATGGAAACCTGTCGATTTTCTTTCACAGGTAACTTTTTCCTAAATATGTACGCCCAATAGTTTTCGAGATATGGCCGGTGCCAACCTTAATCAAGAAACTTGCATAATACCCTTTGTATAAGTTGACACCAAGGGTTACGCATTTCATTCTTAATTTACTTACATTACCTGGAAAATGTCGAATGTTTGTGGTTTTACAAATGACGACGTTAACTAAATTGATCGTTTCATATTTTATAGAAGTGTGGTTTCACATTTCGCTCACAAGTGAATGTTGCTATTTTATCCTACCATGCGTTCTATATTTAATCAGCTGTACAGTGAATACAAATTTCTAGTACATATAAAACTAACAAATAAAAAAAAAACTAAACCTTCATAATTATGTAAATATCACAGTTACTTTAATGTACAATACTCATTGCCTGAAAATTTGTACCTCTGCCAAACATCGATAGCTTATCTGATACCTACATATGAAAATGATCTGTTTTAGAAAATAATTTAAGATTAGTTAGTTGAAGTAATTATGGTGCAATGATAATGATACGCGAATCAATATTGACAAATATTATTGTAAATGCCATATCTTTAATTTATCTCCTCAACTAAATTCCTTTGTGAATATACAGGGCGATTTTTAAGTTGATGCTTTTTTTTAAACTGTGTATAGAACTAATTAAAATAAACAACTTTTTCAAATAACATTTTTTAATTAACTCAACAATAAAAAAGATATTTCGTTTTAAAGGAATTAGCAGTCAAGTTCTATTTCAAATGACAGGTTCAATGTTGTCACCATTCTGTTCTACACAACGCTGTGCGCGATGTAACCACTGTTCGGTGACAGCGCGTAATAACGAAATTCGTTTTGCTTTAATTGTTGCTGCTGCCTGTTCTATGCGTCCAATTAATTCGTCCCGCGTGTTTACCGGTGTTTTAAAAACTAACGCTTTCATGTAACCCCACAGAAAAAAAATCGCATGGTGTAAGGTCTGGTGAGCGAGGTGGACACGCAACTGGCCCATTTCGACCAATTCACCTGTTTGGAAAAGTATAATCCAAGAACTCCCGCACTTCTTGTAGAAGCCACATGTTTTGCCTTATATCCAATGGCAATTCTTCCAGCAGATTAGGTAGATGATTTTCCAAAAAATTCAGATAATTCTCGCCCGTTAAACGGTCTGGCATGATGTGCGTACCAATGAGTATTCCATTTACAATTCCAGCCCAAACATTTACGGAAAATCTTTCTTGAAAACTTGATCTCCGTATAGCAGGGGGATTTTCAAATGACCAAACATGAGTATTGCGGAAATTGTTGATTCCATTTCTGCTGAATATTGCCTCGTCCACGCACAAAACTTTTATTGTAAAATTCAAATGATCTGCATTGTTTTGTAAAAGCCATGCACAGAACTCAACTCTACGAGCATGGTCTTGAGAAAGTAGCGCGTGTACACGTTGTACGTGAAATGGGTACAACTGATTCTCCCGCAATGTTTTCCACACCTTTGTTTGACTTACACCCACCTCACGTGCAATTTCTCTAGTACTTATCGATGGATCTTCCTCAACAATATTCAAAATTTGTTCTTCATTCTGCATATTCACAGGTTGTCTAGGTCTTCCTACATATCCTCCACGATGTTCTCTTAAATAACCAGTATCCCTTGCCCTCTGAACTACGGGATGTCGGATGCACTCTTAATGGAAAGCGTTCTGCATACAGCCTTGCGGCTGCAGCCGCACTTTGACGACACTCCCCATAAATCAACAGCATGTCCACGACTTCATTATTTTCATACACATGAGCCATTCTTTATTTTTCAATAATCACAAACTGACTGAAATCTAACACGCGATTAACTGACAACAAATTGACACATTTCTGCTTGACATAAAAAGTGTAAACAGAAACAAAACAAAATTAACAACTGTCTTATCACAGAGATTGTTTGCAGTTCCATAACAACCCGAATATGCATGGTGAGGCTATAAACACCGCTAAACACGCGGGAATAATTAAGTGGGCGCATAGAACACGCAGCAGCAACAATTAAAGCAAAACGAAAAAATGTTATTTGAAAAAGTTGTTTATTTTAAGTAGTTCTATACACAGTTTAAAACAAAGCATCAACTTAAAAATCTTTTATTTTTGAGTTAATTAAATATATATATATATATATATATATATATATATATATATATATGCGTGTGCTTGTGCCTGTGCGTGTGCGTGTGCGTGTGCGTGTGCGTGTGCGTGTGCGTATGCGTGTGCGTGTGCGTGTACGTGTACGTCTTCGTGTGCGTGTGCGTGTGCGTATGCGTGTGCGTGTGCGTGTGCGTGTGTGCGTGCGTGTGCGTGTGCGGGTGCGTGTGCGTGTGCGTGTGCGATGTATCGATACCGTTTCGTGATTTGAGAGATGGAAAGACGTGCATTTCTGCAATTGTTTCTTGACGGTAGGGTAACCGAAAATCACATTTTGTAGCAGAATTTCTTAAAAACATCATAACTGTATGCGACACAACCTGTAAAAGACTTAATTGGTTCTACACACGGTAGGCGATTTCAATGTTCATAACTCTAATTGGCTTCAGTTTTCATCTACTACAAATCCTGCTGGTCTTAGTGCAGAAACATTTGCTACTTCATGTGATCTCACGCAAATGATTTCTGAACCCACAAGAATCCCTGATAACCCTAACCATACTCCACATCTTCTAGATCTCTTTCTTACATCAAACCTTCTTGTTTATAAAAATTCCGTTCTTTCGCCTTTAGGTCTTTCTGACCATTGTCTAATACAAATCATTTCTACTGTACCTAATTCCACTGTTGTTTGCAAAACCGATAGAACCTTGTGGTGTTTTAAGTCAGCTCGATGGAGTGATTTACGGTATTTCTTTGCAACCTTTCCATGGCGTGAATATTGTTTTAAGTCGTCCTCTTCTTCGGACATCGCTCTTTCAGTATCTGAAGTCATCCTCATGGGAATGGAGTTATACATTCCCAAAAAACAGTACCGTATAGGTCATTCACGTTCCCAACCCCCGTTCAATAAGGCTTGTGCTGATGCAATATCTTTAAAAAATAAATGTTACATTAAATGGAAATCTAATAAATCGGTGGACAGTCATGTAGAATAAGTTGGTGCTAGAAATATCAGCAAAAGTGTCATCATTAAAACTAAAAAGCTGTTCGAACAAAGAAAATGCAATGAACTAGCTACGTCTCCTTTAGGCAGTCGTAAATTTTGGTCTTTAGCTAAAGCCATTAGTAAAAACTTTGGGACATCTTCATTTCCCCCCCTGACATCTATTGACGGATCGGTAGTTGCAGATTCTGTAGACAAAGTCAATGTTTTTGTGGATTTGTTTGCATCAAACTCGTGTCTCGATGATTCTGGAAAAGATGTGCCCCTAGTCAACTCTTCTTCATACGCTATGAAACCAATTCATTTACGGTACAAGCTCTTGGAATCGATCATCAGTAGGCTTGATCTCAATAAGGCAACTGGCCCAGACGGTATCCCAGCTATTGTCTTAAAGAAATGTTCCCCCGAACTAGTGCCAGTCCTATCCAAGCTCTATACGATCTCTATGTCTTCTGGGGAATTCCCTTCATCATGGAAGTTAGCAAATGTTCAACCTATTCCCAAAAAAGGTGATAAGACCGATCTCTCAAACTACCGATCAATTGCCATCACTTCCATTTTGCCTAAAATCATGGAAAAACCCATCACTCAGCAACTGCTCACGTTCCTTGAAACTAACAAACTCCTTAGTGACCACCAATATGGGTTTAGGCAAAGTCGTTCAAAGGTGATCTTCTTTCATATGTGACCCAAGTTTGGAACAATAGAGTAGAGCAGTTCGGTGAAACAGTTGTAGTCTCTTGAGATATCTCAAAGGCATTTGACCAAGTTTGTCATAAGTGTTTACTTGTCAAACTCACCTCGTTTGGGTTAAATGATACGCTCATCAACTGGGTTTCTAGTTTCCTTGATAAAAGACGAATACATGTAGTAGATAATGGCTTCTTTTCAAAAGAAGTTAGCATTAACGTGAGCGTACCACAGGGATCCGTTATAGCGCCTACACTTTTTCAGCTGTACATAAATGACCGTATTTCTTCAACAACTAACCCCATCCATTGCTTTGCTGACGATAGCACTCTTCACTGTAGTTCATCTCAGTCTACTCATAGCGATAATCCACCTTCTATGTCAAATCAACAAATTCAAGCTGAAATGGAAAATTCAATCAACTAAGACATTCAACGTATTCTCAAATGGGGCATCAATAATCTAGTTAAATTTAATGCTAACAAAACTCAGTGTTGCCTTGTGTCCGCCAAAAAAGATCGATCATTTCCTGTTGTAAGTATGAACGGCTCAGTTCTTAAGTTTTCAGACTCTATTACTCTGTTGGATATGACTGTATCTTCAAATCTCTCATAGGTTGACCATCTTCTGTCAGCTACCAAAACAGCTGCTCGTAAAATAGGCTTTTTGTACAGATCTAAGCAGTACTTTACCCCTCGACAACTCCTTCTGCTGTATAAGGCCCAAATTCGGCCTCTTCTGGAATATAATTCTCACCTCTGGGTTAGTGCTCCCAAATACGCTCTCGATATCGTTGATCGTATTCAAAAGAGAGCGATTAGGCTTATAAATGACCCGTCCTTAACTTCTCACATACAGTCCCTTGAGCATAGAAGGATGGTTTCAGTTCTTTCTTTGTATTATCGTTATTACAACGGCTATTGTGCTGCTGAATTATATTCTTTCATGCCATCTCGGGCTATCTTTGTTACAAACACTCGGTTCGCTCATTCACATCATCAGTATGCAGTACAAATCTCCACTTGTCGTACCAAATGGGCGCAATCCACATTTTTCTACACGGCTTCTAAACTCTGGGATGATCTCCCTAGTTCCTACTTTCCTCTCACTTATGATATGAGAAAATTTAAGGTAGCTGTTCATAGGCATCTATTGGCAAATTCATTATCCCTCCATCCATCCTCCTAAGTGTTCCTGAGTGCTTTAGCGCGATAGGCCAAATTTAACCTGTTCAGGTCCACAATCATAAAAAAAACCATTGTTCAAAGATCTGTCGGTAGAATTTCAGCAGAGTTTACCAGGTATTAATCATTTTGACGGGGTAAAACCTATACTAATAATAATTGACGATCTAATGCGTGATGAAAATGGCTTTGTGGTGGCTACCCTTACAAAGAGTCCTTTGTGGATATATTATAGGAATACTGCTGAGAAAAAATTGAAGTGTTAACGATTTTAGAATTAGTAATTAGTATTAATCAAAACTTACATTTAATAGTACTTAATTTGGGAATAAATTCAATGTAATATTAATAATTTTATTATTAATAATAATTCAAAACCACTAATCCCTATATATATATATATATATATATATATATATATATATATATATATATATATAGTGCGTTCGTAAAGTAGCGGATAAATTCAATTAAAATTCGAATGGGAGCTTAGGAAGAAAACGCTCGAACCCGTTGATTTTTTCTCAATTTAGATTTTTTTACGTAGAAGTGAAATAAATATACGGGGTGTATCAAGAAAAAGATATGACGCCAACGACATTTTTTTAAATATCAACCCACATTTTTTATTTCAGAATTAGGAAGGGTACATCTTTTTACGTCCGACAAGGTAAATATGGACGATGGTATAAGGAAATATTAAATAAAAATGATCATAAACATTAAAAATGAGAAAATGTCATTCTCAATGTAAGAAAACGTTAAATTGTACATTTTGTTAAAATTATTATAATTATTTCCACGTTAGCAACTTGTGTTAAGTTTTTTTTATAGGCGACAGTCTTGCTATCGTAAGTCGCGCATTCAATCAAAAGTGGTTGCGTTGATTAATGCAACTCACCCGGATCAACTGTCGATGAGCCAAAGCATGGTAAGCAGGGTTGAGGCGAAATTTCGGGAATTTGGACATGTTCGGGACATGATAAAATCTGGTCGAAAGTCGATAAGTGAAAGATTAGTATTATAGGTCTTTAATTCTTAGAGGATACCTTCACTGGTGCGAGATATTTAGACTTTCTTCAAAATGACCTCATCCCGGCTCTAATATCGTTGTATCGGGATCTTCAGAAGAGCCCTTTACCTGTTCGCGCTTATCTGGATGAAGTTTTTCCAAATCATTGGATAGGTAGAAAAGGGACAATTGAGTGGCCAGTCAGTTCACTAGATTTAAATCCTCTAGATTACTTCTTATGGGGATACTTAAAGAGTAAAGTATCCGCGACGCAACCGACCAATTTACAAGATTTAAAGCAGGAATTCCCCAAGGTAAATTACAAACATTATCGCAGATGTCATCGACAATGTTCAAAAAACCTTTGTTAATCGCTGGCTATTGTCAGATTGTTAACGGTGCTCACTTCGAACATTTAATTTAAATTAGTGGAATCATTTTACAGCTAAATTAGGACTAACCCCAAAAAATTGTCACAGTTTCAAAATATATTTTATTAAAAAAATTATTTGGGTATTTCTTATTAGAAATGATTCATGGCATTCATTTAGGTACGATTTTTTCTTCAAAATGACCACATCTTCTAAGCTACCCTGTATAACATAATGAAACCTCATTTGAAAGAATGGCCGAAGTGAGCTGAATCCAAATTTGAAATAACATACAGGGTGTCCCGTTTAAAAAAAATGTATGTTTGGTTCACCCTGTATAAATGAAAAACCCTGTATAACCTAAACTAATTTTAAAATATGCACCTCAGTTCTATCTACTACACTTTAACATTTCTTTCTCCTATTCCATCAAATAAGGTAGGTATCGCCTACGGACGCAGGTTTGGTACGCCCTGCATTAATCATCCATAGGTACCTTGTCGTACGTAAAAAGATGTACCCTTTCTAATTCTGCAATAAAAAATGGGGGTTTACTTTAAAAAAAATGTCGGTGACATCATAACGTAAAAAAATTCTAAATTGAAAATAAAAATCAACGGATCCGATCGTTTTCTTCCTAAACCTCCATTCCCATTTTAATTGAATGTATCCGCTACTGTATATATATATATATATATATATATATATATATATATATATATATATATATATATATATATACACTATTTGAGAGAACTAATCTTAACGATCAGCTAGAAATCAAAATTTTTAATTTTTGGGGATGTCAGTGGGTAGGGTTTGTAAAAAGAAATAACTCTTTTTTGCTACGCCGAGCTTCCGGAAATGTTTATTTCCTTTATCAAGAAGTGCCAAGTGAATTCTTAAATTAAAATATCTAAAGAGATGTTAATTAATCGGAAATAAACCATTTCCGAAAGCTCGGCGTAGCAAAAAAGAGTTTTTTTCCTTTTTACAAACCCTACCCACTGACTGAGATATATATATATATATATATATATATATATATATTTGTATTCTAGGGCTTCAAATACATACAGTTCATCTGTCAAATGTCAACTCAGGCGCCATTTTAATTTTATTTTTTTAATTTTAGATCATTATGACGTCATCTAAATTACTTAATTGACGTACAAATACCCTCACAATATCATTTTTCCTAATAATTAATTTTTGTGAAGTTTGTTAACGATCAAATTTAAAAATAATAAACATACATGGGCCACCCTGTACATTAAATATCTCCTTCAAGTACTAGTAAAACGATATGCATAACAATTTCCTTAGTTCCTTAATAAAGCAGTAATTTTTTATTTTGTAATTTTTATTAACACAACATGCTCCTGAAGCCAACTCTGTCAAAGAAAAATGGCGTTTTAGTTGACATTTGGCAGATGAACTGTATGTATTTTAAGCCGTAGAGTCCAAACATGTAATAATATACAGGTTGTTCCATTTAGATTTTCATCCTTAGTCTCATTTCCGGTGAAACCGGAAGAGTCGGTCATATTGTTTTTTTTTATGTAAAAAAATCCCAAATTGACTCTAATATAACTGATCAAAACTTGAACAAAGTCTAACGACCGGATCAAAAGTTACAGGGGTGGTCCCTATTTCATTTATACCCGGTACCTATATGCATATATTTTGTTTTATTTATTTACTGTTGTCAAGACGTTTAGGCTTGATGTGCATCAGTTTCGTGTTTTTTATTATTATGGAAAACTACACATTTGGTGAATTAACAGATATCCATTTTGTTTATGGTGCTGCAAATGAGAACAGTAGAGAAGCCGCTCGTTTGTATCACCAACGCTTTCGTGATCGGTGGCATCCAAACCGTAAAATTTTCTAATGCATTCATTCTCGTTTAAGACAGACTGGAGTTCACAAACCTCCTACACCCCCTGGACAAATGAGGCTCGGCGAACATTGCGTTTTGAAGAGGAGGTTTTAGAGCGTGTGGCAGAAAATTCATCCACAAGCACTTGTGCCGTGGCTAACGATATGGGTGTTTCTCATATATCGGTTTGGAGAGTTTTACATGAAAACCGACAACATGCGTTTAAAAAGCAGAAAGTTCAATAGCTAGATCAAACAGACTTTGCGCGTAGAACAGAATTTTGTCGCTGGTTTTTGGAGAGATCTGTAGTTGTGCCTTTCTTGCTTCGGATGTAATGTTTTCGGATGAGGCATGTTTCACAAGGGATGGTATGTTCAAGACAGGTAACAGTCATATCTGGAGTCACAGGAACCCTCACGTTGCCGTCGTACATGGTCGTCAACAATGGTTCTCAGTTAATGTCTGGGGAGCGATCATTCAAAGCTTTTTGATTGGACCATTTATTTTACCTCCCAACGTTAGCGGTCAAGTTTATCTTGAATTCATAACGAATCCTCTTTTGGAATTGCTGGAGGAAATTCCCCTAGGTATTCGGAATAGGATGATATTCCAGCATGATGGAGCACCGCCTCATTTTTCGGCCCAAGTCCGAAGTTACTTAAATTACACATATCCAAATCGTTGGATTGGACGTGGTGGTCCCTTCCCCTGGCCCCCTAGATCACTCGATTTAACGCCCATTGATTTTTTCCTTTGGGGATATGTCGAATCTAAAGTTTATGGCACCCCTGTTGATGATCGTGATGGCTTGGTAAACAGAATCTTTGCCGCCTTCCGTGAATTACGAGAAATGCCAGGCATCTTCGGCAGAGTTCGCAATTCAATATTAAGACGATGTTAAGACTGTTTCTATGCGGAAGGGTGACAATTTGAACATTTATTATAAAAATTATAAATTTAGTTTTGGATACAATATTCGATTTATTATTAAAAAATGTTATTCTTCTAATCTTGTTGTGTTTAATCTTTAATATTTGATCTGTAATAAAAATTACAACTGTTAATTTTTTTTAATTTATTGTGTCCATAGGCCGTTAATAAAACGAAATACTTCTAAAATATCTTTGTAAATAAGCTTATAATAAAAACTTTTCAAGGGTCATTTCTTTTTCTAAATTAAATTTAAAATTAAAAAAGACTTTTAGATTTGAAAAAAATGCAGTGGCGTAAAATATAGGGAGGGAAAAGGGGGGCAACCTGAATATCTACGTCAGTAGCAGTGGTCTTCCAGTGGCATCTATAAAACCTGAAATAGCTCTTTAAATCTTGTTTGTTTATTATTCATGCCAGGTTTTATCAAAATCGGTTTAAATTTACACGAGTTATATTTCTTCAAACTTTGACACCCTGTATCTTTTAAACGAAAGGTCATTTTGAGATGAAATTTATTTTTTCAATTTATATTTATGAGAGGAACTACCTCTTTAAGTTTGGCCCTATATCACTGTATTTGCAATGTGTAATGATCCAAAGATTAAAATAGACGCAAAAAGAAGGAATACAGGTTTTAATATATTAGGATCAAATTATGTAGTTTGATTTAATCGTAAAAGCGTAAATAGAAATCATTTTTTTTTGTGCTTCCGTCCGACGATGATAGGTTTTCAATCATCAAAATCGTCCAGAAACTCATTGTTTGTTTCCTAGGCAACACGTAAAAAATAATAGATTGACACCACTGACTTTTTATAGATGAACATTTGATGGCAGCCATCATACATATTAGAGCAGTCTGATACGTAGATGTCCAATGTTGCTGCTTAATCCTCGCTCCAGCAATTCTGTTCATACTCGCAAAATATTCTTTTCTGGCTACTGATACAAATAACTATAGTCTTTTGCTCAAAAACTTGTTTTATGTTTTAATTCTTTAACTAACGGCCATTCATCAATGGTTATATTACATTACATCACTATCAGTGCAAATTTGATTTGCGAAATATTAAGTTTTATTAGCGATGTGATTAAAAACTAAAAATCTAAAAGGTATTATTATAAAACGTGATCCAGAGAAAAACCATCTCGTACATGAAGCGAATTAGTGAAAATACTATTCTACCATTTAATTAAAATTAAACGCGATGAATATGCACTTAAGTTTATAATGCAATATGCAATTGCAATATCAACCTTGGAAGATGCACAATGTTAATGGACAACATAATAATATAAAAAAGGGCATGCAGTCTATACAATGCGTTTCAATCAAAGTTGTGTTATACACAAGATTTAATTACGCAATTTCATTTCTTAATTACTAGAAACATTCTCACTTATGTTGTAGATGAAGTACATGCATATACAGGGTGTCCAAGAACCTAGCTCTTATTAGACATTTAAGGCGTATTAATAAAGATATAGTTTTCAAATGTTGGATTTTTATTCATTCGATTACGGCCGATTGAATTAAAATATTTTCGTTGCTATTGAACTTCAGGTTATCGTCCAGCAGAGCTAAGGATGTGTATCAACTCAATTCTTGCTTAGTAAAAAAGAATATTCACATCCTTATTGGCCCTTTAACCGCATTAATTAACAATTGTTTTCAAAGTGGACAATTTCCTAATTGTTTAAAGGTCGCATTGGTACTACCTCTTTATAAGAAAGGTGATACTGAGAATATGTCAAACTACAGACCTATTTCTATAGTGCCTATTTTTTCAAAAGTAATCGAACGCGTTTTGGAAAAACGAATTAGAAACTATTTTGAAACGAATCGTCTTTTTTACTATAACCAATTCGGATTTAGAGCGGGTAAAGGAACCAGCAATGCCCTTACGGAATTTACAAATAATGTAATTAAATGTTTTGAGGAAGGTCAATTTAGGGTTACTGAGTTTTGTGACTTAAGCAAGGCGTTTGATTCAGTGAATCACAACG
Organism: Vesta saturnalis; assembly: GCA_036346205.1. Taxonomy (NCBI): domain Eukaryota; kingdom Metazoa; phylum Arthropoda; class Insecta; order Coleoptera; family Lampyridae; genus Vesta; species Vesta saturnalis. The sequence continues at coordinate 8,578,420 of JARFJB010000821.1, forward strand.
TCTTGCTACAAAAACTAGATAAATACGGTTTAAATAGGACCAGTGTCAACTTGATATCTTCGTATCTATCTAATAGAATGCAAACGGTTAAGATTGGTGACACGTATTCTAGTCAACTTAATCTCAAGCAAGGAGTCCCTCAGGGCTCTATATTGGGGCCCTTACTCTATATATATATATATATATATATATATATATATATATATATATATATATATATATATGATATGCCTTATTATTTAAATAAATTAAATAATGTATTAACAATTTTTGCTGATGATACTACTCTTACCGTTTCAAACTCTGACTTTGACACTGCAATCTCACTGCACTGTTTCAGTTAACCATGCCGAGACATGGTTCAACTCTAACGATCTAGTTTTAAATAAAGATAAAACTCAGAATGGCGTATTTACCTTAAGACCCTACATCGCTTCCGGAAGCTATAGTAATGAGTGCATATTCTTAGGTATAAGAATGGACACTAGGCTATCTTGGAACAATCATATAAATCATATCTCGCATAAATTAGCAAAAACCTCTGCATTACGCAATTTAGCTACGTCTGTTTCAGCTGAAATTTTAAGGATTGCGTATTTCTGCTTTGTCATTGCCATATTTTATACGGAATTATTACTTACTCGCATAAATTGCAAAGAAAGCTATTCGTGTTGTAGATTCTGCCATAGCTACGCTGTGATTCCTTCGAAACTTCTTAATGATCATGTACGTATTTCGCTTTGTTTGCTATGTTTATCAAGAATAATATTCCTACTTTTGGAACCCCAGCCAAATACATTCTTATGCCTTAGGAACAAAGATATCTTTAAATTGTAATTATGTAAGATTATCTAAGTCACAAAATGGACCTAACTTCTGGGGTGTTAAATTTTTTAATGCACTGCCTACCAATGTAAGAAATTTATCTTTTAGTCTATTTAAATCCAGTATTAAAGCAGTGTTACTTAAGAACCCGTTATATAATATAAACGACTATTTTGTTATTCATTTTAATCAGTGAAATGTGCCATTTATGTATTTTAGATAATTAACAATTCTGACAAGTGTAAATATTGGTGAAATAAGCTACACAATAAATATTATTATTATTATTATTATTATTATTATTATTATTATTATAGGTTCAACCAGAAGTTTGTCATCATTTTGCGGTAATTTTAATAAATTGTATGTGTATCGTGTATCGTTTTTGAATTATTCCTATTTTTTTTTATTCCGAAATTTAAACAATATACTATTACTGTCTGAAGAGATGTTCCAAAAATATCAAAAATAATTTTCAGATAGTGGACTATCCGAAATTACGCGTCAAAGTGTGTAAAAACAAAACCCAAAACCTGCCCTTCACTGAGAAAACTAGAATTAAAAAATATGTCGTATCGGTCGTTCTATTTAAGTTCAGATTGCCATGTAAATTATAACTGTATGGTTTGGAATATTAAATTTTGACGAATGGAGTTATAATTATCAACAACAAATGAACAAATATCAATACAAAAAAGTAGAAACAGTAGAAAACAAAACAAAATATTAATAGAAATGTTACTTCAACAAGTATTCAAAATGGCGCCCATTTTTCCAGGCGTTTACGTATTACTTGATGGGTCGTTTTTCTTATACAACGGCTTGTAAGTTCATTAAATGCTAGATGTACTCTTTGTCGCAAAAATACAGTTCAATGCATTATATTATGTATTATGATGAGGAGCTCCATCATTTTAAAACCACACACAGTTTCTTTCGTTTTCTGTTACAGCAGTCACAACCGGTCTAACTACGTCATTAAAAATAAAATTGTATACTGGCCATTCAAATTCTCGTCATAATACTAAAGAGTGAATATTTTGTTATTTTTATCGCACATGTACGTTAGGACGCCAAAAATTTTGGAAATTAACGGCACGGATTTTCGGAGGCCTAATAATGGCTATTTCTTACACGTGCCATTTTTTGTACATTTGGCTTACTCGCCTTAAATAGCATTCTTCATCTTCCTGATTCTTTACTAATACAAATTCATACAAATTACCTCTTGGGTGGAAATTGCGTTCTTCCGAATTTTGGTGAAGATCAATTTCAAACTGGCTTTGTTTAACTAAAATGTTATGAATTTTGGATTTTGAAATACCAGAACACTGCTCTCCCTGTTTATAGATGCTTCAGGATACTGAGAGAAGGAAGCTCAAATATTTATGTCTTCCGCATCATGACCTACACTATTATTAAATAGGATTTGGCTCCACTTGTGGATGTCGATATAGCCCATATTCCAAACAATTATTGATTAATCTCCTTACACATTCTCTTGTTGGAGTGAGCCTTTGCGGATACCGTTCTTATATAGTTTTACATGTTCAAGAAATTATTCTCCCACATTTACCATAACATTTTTTTTTGTGAAACCTGCATGAGCCTTTTTTAATCAATTATAGTGCACAACTTTAACAGGGTTGCTATTTAAAAATACTGAGATTTCGTAATTTTATTTTCGGACACTTTCAACCGTAAATTTGAACACCCTTTAGAAGTGTTCAAAAGATGGAAGTTGCGTATGGGTAGTACACCTTCTGTACATCATTTGTACAAAATATTTCTGGAACATATTTCCAAATAGTAAACCTATTGTAAATTACGACATTGCAAAAAGACCTTTTTTGAAAGTTTAAATAATTCAAAATGTAAGGTGTTCCATTAAAAATAACGAAATTATGACAAACTGTCGGTTGAATCGGAAGTTGAATAAAAGCGAAAATATTTTAGTTGGATCGCCCAAAGTCGAATATATAAATCCAAAACTTCACAACTCTATCTTTATTAATACGCCATAAACGTCTGATGGGAGCTCGGGTCGTGGAAACATTGTATGCTTTATTTTATATTGGAGGGCGTTAATTGCCAGGTACCGTTGTCGCAAAAGAGTAAAAAAGGCACGTAAAAACTTGTCGATGCCAAAAAATATGGGATATTCCATAATCGTAAATTGAAAAGGGACGTGTGAACTGCTGAAGAAGGAATCAATATCGCGTGTATTATACAGGGTGTTTTAGGAGGAAAGTATGTTACTGTACGCTTAATTTTAAGCAAAAACTGCCTATAAACTTATGTTCGGAAAAACTTCGTTTAGGATGTACATGGTGTAAAATTTTTTTTAATATCCCTCGATCGCCTCGAGCTAATTTCACGAAGTTTTGTATCCGGGGTTTCTTGATACGAGACATTTAAATTCATTGATGATTTCAGTGTATCTTCTAGAGAGCGCCACGAGCGACCATTATGACCCCCTTAAACCACTATAACTTTTTTGTGCCACATTCTATTTCCTTGCCCTTTCGGTTTAAAAAGGTATACTGTACTGAAGTCGCTAAAATCAACGGTTTCCGAGAAAAACGCATGTAAAATTGATGATACAAATAATTTAATAAAATTAACTTAAATACGGTAATAACAATAATACTACAACAAAATAACAACAAGAAAAGAAAACAACTTAACACTACCAAATTAACACTACTAAATTAATTCTCAAGGACAAAAAAATTCAAATTGTTCAAGAAAACACTCTTGCGCTTGGAACCGTTTATTAGGAAATCGTCTAGTAGACTTACATCAAATAGATGACATTTAATTGAAAGTATAAATATTAAAAATGCCGCGCATCTTTACCCATGGTGAGTATGCTGATATGTTGTTCTGTTATGGTTTTTCCAATGGAAATTCATGGGGTGCCCGTACAGAATATCGAAGAATATAGAACGGTGCTAGATGCAAGATTGTTTTCTAACACGTTTAACAAAATACGTGAATCCGGTGTCCTTCCAAGTAGTCATTATCATTCTGAACGAGCAGATAACCTAAATGCCAATGAAACAGAAAATATTCTTGAATCAATAGAACGAAGATCATAGACAAGCACAAGAAGGATTTCCTTGAAAATGAACATTCCTTATGTAAGAGTATGGCGTACGTTACGCAAACACGCATTGTGTCCTTTCCACATTCAAACCGTACAAACCTTCAAGCAAGGGATGATGGCAAAAGATTGAAATTTTGTGAGTGGATCACCGCTAATCGTCAACTAGTTCTAATGATACTTTTTACTGACGAAGTCACTTTTACTCGGAATGGTATTAATAACCAGCACAACAATCATCGTTGGTCCGATAACAATTCACATGCCAGTGCTGAATCAAATTTCCAACATAGATTTAGTGTAAATATCTGGAGTGGAATGATTGATCATCAATTGATTGGCCCATTTGTATTACTGGATCGTTTAACATCGGCCAGATATTTAGAGTTTTTGCAGAATGATCTTCCATTGTTATTAGAGGATATTCCGTTGAACAAACCACTATGGATGATTTTTCAGCATGACGGTGCTCCGTCCCATTATAGTCGACAAGTAACGCATTTCCTAAATGAACAATTTGGAGAGAGATAGATTGGTCGTGGCGGACTATCAATTGTCCGGCTAGGTCTCAGGATCTAACCTCTATGGATTATGGGCTTTGGGGATGGATGAAACAAGATGTTTATCATGAAACAGTAAATACACGTGATGAGTTGATCAGTCGTATAATGGTCACATCTACGCAAATAAAAGAGCTTCCTGTAAAATTAACTAACGCTGTACGTAACATTTTCCCTAGAATTGAAAAATGTATTGAAGTTGGTGGTGGTATTTTTGAACCAAGTCTTTGAGGATTAATTGATTAATGTTAATTTGGTAGTGTTAGGTTGTTTCCTTGTTGTAGTATTATTGTTGTTGCCGTATTAAATTATTTATATCATCAACTTTAGATGCGTTTTTCTCGGAAACCGTTGGTCCTAGCGACTTCAATACACTACACCTTTTTTATACAAAAAAGGCAAGGAAAAAGATTTTTCCAGCCGAAAGTGACATACAATGTGGTACAAAAAGGTTATAGTGGTTTAAGGGTGTCATAATGGTCGCTTGTGGCATCCTCTGGAAGATACACCGAAATCGTCAATCAATTTGAATTTCTCGTCCCAAGAAACCCCGGATACAAAATTTCGTGAAATGAGCTCGAGGCGATAGATATTAAAAAAAGGTGATTTATTTTTTTAACTTTTACACCCTGTACACCTAAACGCAGCGTTTCCGAACATAAGTTTATAGGCACTTTTTGCTTAAAATTGAACTTAGGATAACATACTAGACACTTCGTTCTGAAACACCCTGTATAAGTGGAGAAATGGCAGACACCAGACAAAGAATCTATTTTTCTAGGAAATGGATGAATGTATTAAGTAAAAATTAAACAAAAGAACAGTGGCACATGTAGTACAGGTGTCGCCCTACGTTTTGATATTTCAATGACGCCCTTTAGTATAGTTTAATCAACTAAATTTCAAAACGTATCAGAAGCAAACGCAGCAAAGTATCCTATTAAATATAATTCTTAAATAATAATTAATTTTCCTTTTTTCTATTTGATTTGCATTATCTAATTCTTCTCTTATCATTCGAATTAAGTAATAAAAAGGAAAAAGTCGTTATCATGTGGCAATCCTGTTTAAAGATAATAGAATAATTGCTAAAGTTCATATTGCTATAACAGTTAAAGTAACAATCCATTATGAAATTAAATGAGTAGTAAAACGCACTGATTTTGTAGCGGAAATAAGGATGATAAATTTTTAATTACGTTATAATCATAGTGTTGTGGTTTTCGAAAGTTAAAAAAAATTATGACATAATATTGTTTACTTCAAAATACTTAACTATAACGATTAATTACCTAAATGTTAAACGTTATACTACAAATTCAAATTTTAGTACCTTTTTTTTAGTATGCTTGTTTAAACGAAATAAATACATTAGAACAGTTGTGTGTACGAAAACGGCTGTTGATAAAAGTGTGACGACAAAACAGTTTTGCATTTTTAACAAAGAGTCCTCTTGGATTAGATTTACAAATGAATTTACAGTTTTTTTATATTTTTGTTTAGTCCCAATAATGAATTTTTTAAAGTTAAGAGTATTTTGAAGTATTAAGCCTATTACGTATCGTACTGTACGGGTGAGTCAACCATAGAGTAAAGTAAATTGGTGCTTTATGGGTAAACCTTGCCAATAAAATGTATTTATCGTATTATGTGGCTAGTAAGTGTACGCATTTAAAAATTGTTCTTGACTATACAGAGTATTCAAAAAAGCAGGTCAAGAAAAAAGTTAAAATTTTTTTAATAAAACACTCGTTATATCATTTGATTTTTGGAATCTATGTGCAATTTATTTATATAGGTTTCATGCATGTCAAATTTACGGTTTTTGAATAATTGGAACTATACCATAAAAATCCTATTTACAGATGTACCTTTATTATTATATACCACCTTGTGCTTTATTAAACTTTTATATTTGTATCAAGGAAAGACCAAGCTTACGTTTATGTTCTGAGAAGAAATATTAGAGATAGATGCTATAGGGCGTTCAAAATATATATTGAAACCGGAGACATTTGAAATTAAAAAATATCACTTTTCTCAAATAAAACAGCCTGTTTATTTTTATGCTGTGTTAAACAGAATAAAAAACAACACAATTCTTCAGAAGTATGTCCTAACCTATCTCTCATCGTTTTTGAGTTATCTTGATTTTTCTATATTATACATTATACCAATGATTTGTTTTTGATAGTAAAATAATGGTTTACTCTAGAAGTGAATTATTTGATATGGTCTATGTAATAGTGGTTAGTGTTCTTGCTCAAAGGTTATATAAACGCAAAGCGGTGAATAGAAATGCCAGTAACCAAAGAAGAAGAGCTTGAGATATTGCTTCATATTGTGAAAAACCCCCATGTGAACAGGGTGGTTCACATCCGCACTACCACCGCGAGGTACATGAATTTCAAGATGATAATTATACTCTAAAATGGATTGAGTGTGGAGGTTTTGTCCAGTGGTAACCAAGGTCATGTGATAATATCCTATTAGATTTCTTCTTATGGGAAGATATTAAAATCGTACGTGTCACATCTCCCACTACAAAATAAGATCTGAGTGTGTGAGTGTGTGAGTGTGTGAGTGTGTGTGTGTGAGTGTGTGAGTGTGTGAGTGTGTGAGTGTGTGAGTGTGTGAGTGTGAGTGTGAGTGAGTGTGTGGTGTGTGGAGTGTGAGTGTGTGAGTGTGTGAGTGTGTGTGTGGTGTGAGTGTGTGAGGTGTGAGTGTAGTGTAGTGTGAGTGTGTGAGTGTGAGTGTGTGAGTGTGGTGTGTGAGGTGTGTGAGTGTGTGAGGTGTGAGGTGTGTGTGAGTGTGTGAGGTGAGTGTGGAGTGTGGGTGTGAGGTGTGAGTGTGGGTGTGGAGTGTGTGAGTGTGAGGTGTGTGAGTGTGTGAGTGTGAGTGTGTGAGGTGTGTGAGTGTGTGAGTGTGAGTGTGGGAGTGTGAGTGTGTGAGGTGTGAGTGTGTGAGTGTGTGAGTGTGAGTGTGTGAGTGTGTGAGTGTGTGAGTGTGTGAGTGTGTGAGTGTGTGAGTGTGTGAGTGTGTGAGTGTGTGAGTGTGAGTGTGTGAGTGTGTGAGTGTGTGAGTGTGAGTGTGTGAGTGTGTGAGTGTGTGAGTGTGTGTGTAGTGTGTGTGAGTGTGTGAGTGTGAGTGTGTGAGTGTGAGTGGTGTGTGAGTGTGAGTGTGTGTGTGTGCGTGTGTGTGTGTGTGAGTGTGAGTGTGAGTGAGAGTGTGTGAGTGTGAGCGTGTCAGTGTGTGTGCGTGTGTGTGCGTGTGCGTGCGTGTGTGCGCGTGTGTGCGTGTGTGCGCGTGTGTGCGTGTGTGCGTGTGTGTGCACGGGCGCTTGCGTGTGCGTGTGTTTGCGTGTGAGTGTGCGTGTGCGTTTGCGTGCGCGTGGGCCTGGGCGCAGGTGTAAGCGGATGTGTGTGCGTGTATACGGTGTCCGTGATTACATGTCTGCAATTATGCGTATGTATAAACAGAGTTTTTTAACTGCCGTAGAATCCAAATATCCAATGATATGATTTATTGACAAGGTTTGCCCACAAAGCACTGGTTTATTGTATCGTTATCTCGGCCGATTTTGATAACGAACTTTTGGTTCGTTTAAATGATAATGTACAAGGAAAGGGTTTCTTCTTGTTGCATTTCATTAGTTAAGATTGTCGTGACATCACTGCTATTTATGGCGTGTCGTATGCCATTTATGAGAATACTTGTTTATAAAACAATAATATTTGGCCGTTGAAATAATTAATTTTGGGTGAAATTATTGAAAATCCAGAATATTAAGAACGCCTTTGGTACTCGACGACTATGCATATTACTGAATTAGCAACTATCTGGAAGAGCGATGACGTTAAACGGTAGCACATTAAGATGTCTTAACTGACGCGAGAAGGCAGACTAGATTGTTGCAGGAGTTTTAATACGTTAAATTTGTATGTATGTAAGTGGAAAACTTAATCAAACGAGTGATGGTCATTGTGCTTGCGTAAAAACGTTAAATAGCTTTCAGTTAGGGATTGTATAGTATCTGAAGTAAATTATTGTCGTGTGATATACTGCGTTGAGGTAGGTTTCAGAAATTTCAATGTTTGGGTGTCATGGAGTGGGTATACATTTGGAACGTAATTGTTTATCCTTTCATAATTTTTAGACATTAGATAAATGATATCGAGTTTGAAATTAAATAGAAAATTGTCGTCATAGTGCAATAAAGGGTTTGACACTTGCTACAGGATGAATGAGCTTAGATTCCTAATAAAAATTGTTGTACTTTGTAAAAATTGCAATGCAAAAGTTAGATTTGTACATGAAAAGTCCTGCTGTTAGGGCAGGGCGAACTTGTCGAATTTTGCGTAAGACGTATTCCCTAGAGTGAATGTTGAATAGTTATTTTTAAATTTTCCATATCACTACGTTTATGACATGTTTAGGGCTGTATAAGAAAAATTCAGTGGCGGTGGAAAGGGACTTGATTTTGAGAGACGAGTCAAATTAGATATGCGAACATTAAGTAAGAATTATATTTTTGTTGCTAAGGGCGAAATTACCCAAGCGAGAATTGACATAAAAGAAGTTTTAAAGTGGCGACTTTTGAGTTACATAAACCCAGGTTTGGATTCGATTATATATAATTTTTGTGTAGTTCCAGTATTTAACCCTTCAGTGGTGACGCACTGTTTCAGAGACCGCACGCAAACCTTTTATCCAATAAAATTGGTTGTAGGCGGGCTTTGCAGCTGTCGCGTCATCAATGCTTCCGAGGTGGAGCGAACAGTGTCAGTGTGAAGTAGTGCTTTCAACCGAACAGTCGTTTTGCCTGTATCTTGGTTTATGGTTTTCTAGACCGGTGTCACCACTAGTGATTCAAAAATTTTGTTGAGGTAATTTGTTTTCAATCAAACAGTTTAGGAATTAATTTGATTTTTTTTATTTTAGTACAATGGCAACCTACGAAAAAGAGCAACAAGGGCTTGAGCGACTTATGAATGAAATATTTAATGATGCAGAGGAAGAGACTTTACCAGATGATGAGAATAAAGAAGTAACCGAAGACCATGTTGATGTTGATGCAGAGTCGTCTTGATACAGAACAAGAATTTGATGACATAGAGGAAGATGCAGTGAAATATAGTGGTCCTTGGAAAGAACAAAGTAAAAACCATATGGAAGAAACATGCTCCACCAATTCACAAAACTAAAAGTAAAAACATAATCAAAGTGAAACTTCCATCTGTAAGGTCTGAATTGCGCAACATTCAAATCCCATTAGAGATTTAGCGTTCATTTTTTAATGATGATATAATAAATCTTATAGTGACTCATACTAATGAATATTTGGAATCTCCAAAAGACAATTACAACCGAGAAATCTACACCCGAAAAACTGATAAAGTCGAAATTGAAGCTTTATTAGGATTGCTGCTATTGGCTGGAGTAAAAAAATGCAACCATTTGAATGCTAAAGACCTTTTCCAAACAAATGGTACCGGTCCTGAATTATTCAGAACCACAATGTCTCTTCAAAGATTTCGGATCCTGATTCGTTTCCTGCGTTTTGATGACATGTAAACAAGAGAAGAGCGTCGTAAAAGAGATAAATTAGCACCACTTAGAGCAGTATTTGATAAATTTGTAAACAACTGCAAACAAAATTATAATACGTCATGTTATGTTACAGTAGATGAAATATTGGAGGCCTTCAGAGGTCGTTGCCCGTTCCGACAGTACATGCCCTTAAAACCAAACAAATATGGCATAAATATTTTTGCTCTGTGTGACGCTAAAATGTATTATACGCACAACCTAGAAGTATATGTTGGTAGTCAAACAGTGGGGCCGTTTTCCCAGGAAAATAGTGGAATGGCGATTGTACAGCGGCTATGTCAGCCAATATATGGTTCTAAACGTAATGTTACTACAGATAGATGGTTTACTAGCTTTCCATTGGCTAAATACTTACTGCAACAAGGTTTAACTACCATGAGAACAATACGCAATAACAAAGAGAATTACTCCCCAATTTTTTCAACGTAATTCTCGACCCATTGGAAGTAGCATGTTCGGATTTGAAGATAACTGTACAACTGTCTCATACACCAAAAAAAAATAAAGCCCTTTTGATTTCGACCTGTCGTAAAGACGATAATATCGATGCTGCAACTCAAAAGCCGGAGATTATAATAGATTATAATCATACAAAAGCAGGAGTTGATGTAGTCGATCAGCTTTCGGCAAACTATAATTATGCTAGACAAACCAGGCGCTGGCAAATGGTTGTTTTTTATAGTATGCTGGCATAAATTCTCAAGTGATACATGTTGCAAATACTAATGTGAAGATTTTGAGCCGAAGGTTTCTTGAAGACTTAGCACTTAGTCTAATTCAACCTCATCTAAAAGTTCGAGTTCAGCTCACCAATCTACCAAAATCCATTCGTCTCAAAATATCAGAAATTTGTAACATACCTCTGCCGGAATAAGTGGGACAGGAGAGGCGGTTGCTAGGGAAATGTACAGAATGTGGTTACAACAAGAACCGAAAGATAAAGTACTGTTGCATAAGTTGTAATAAGTTTTTGTACCTGGAACATGTTGGAGTTATTTGTGATCAATGTTTCCGTGTTTTAAACTCAACTGAATAGAATGTCTTTCTTTTACTGTAATATTTTCAAAAATAAATTTTTTAAAGTTCCATCATTTTTGTCTTGTTTGGGTAAGTTTAATGCAGTTAATTTTGTTGGAGATTCAACAATGGCATATACGGTCTGTTAGACCGGTGCCACCACTTAGCTTTAGAATATTCACGTCACCACTGCAGGGTTAAGTAAAGACGAAATGTTTTTAATAGATTGCTTAAAACATTTCAAATTTTAGCAATGACGTGTCTTAAACAGCTTTATTAGAAATGAGATTGTAAAAATTAGATGAATGCAATATAATAAAAATCGTAATTAAAAATTATTATTTATTTTATTAAATATATAAATAAAAAGTTTACCTCGAGTAGGATTTGAACCCACGACCTGTACTTTGCTAGAGTACCGCGCTAACCATCTACGCCATCGAGATTCAAGCCCCGATCGATGCAAATTTTGTCTTTATGTATGTAGAACTGATGTAAATTCTAGATTATATTATATCTAGAATTTACATCAGTCAAAAGTACTACAGTAAGAATTTGATTTGATTTTTGATTTGAATTTGAAACTATTTGATTCCAATTATGATCTGATGTCGTAGTTGGCTATCAAATGTAGCTTCATTATAGTAAAAGAGTTGATAACCATCCACCAATGTACTTTTAGATAAGACTGCATGATCTAAACTTAATTAGACAGGAGATATAGGAATTTGATAATAAGAAAACTTACTTTTGTAGACAGGTGTAAATGTTTAGTCGACGATTCAACTTATTTACTTAATATGTGTATTAAATGCTCAAGAATGTTCTTTATTATAACAAGTACCTACTACCATAGTTAATTTCAAGATAATCTTTTTAAATGATAGTGTAAAGATTTTTAGTTACATTTCTTTCAGGCGGGGCGGGGAGGCTTAGCCTTCAGTCAATAAAAATGCAAAAAAGGCACTATTCCTTTGAAGCACACTTTAAAACTTTATCAGCACATGACAGCACAGTCTGAGTACTTCTCGAAATGATTTGGTTGTATACCTTTTTAATTTTAAGGAGGCCGAGTATTGACTCCAGTCAATATATTTTAAATTTTAAATATGAAGAAGACTTCTTATACCTCAAAAGTTTGTGTATTAAAATATATTCATTTATGGACGACCATAAATATTTATTCTATATATACATATATGTATTCCGTATCCTACTACGTAATTAGGGCTATGACCTGTGTAGTTTGTATAAATAAATAAATAAAAACTCAAAAAGACACTTTTCTTTGCATAACACTTCCAAATCGTATCAGAACATGACTGCACAATGTAAGAACTGCTGGGAGTGATTTTGATATTTTTTAATTCTAGAGGGGTCCGGTGTCGACTTGGCCTCCAATCAACAAAAATTTAAAGGGCACCATTCCTTTACAGCAAATTACAGCACAATGTGAGTATGTTTCGTAGTGATTTGGTTGTATGCTATTTCTTCAATTTTAGAGGTATGTCAACACATTACAGCATTATGTAAGTAGATACTTCTAGAATTGATTTATATTTATACTAGTTTCTTCATTTTAAGGCTACGGAGTGACGACCGAATGTTCAATCTATAAAAATTCAAAAAAAGGCACTAGCCTTTTGCACAATTTGAAATGCTGCCCGCAAATTACAGCACAGTGTAAGTATTTTTAGAAGTGACCTAAGTAAATGCTATTTTGAAAATTTTAGCGAGCTGAATGTTGACTCAGCATCCAGTCAACCAAAATTCAAAAGCACTATTATTTTGCAGTACAATGTAAGCCAGTCAACATATTTGGGTGTAGCCCTATTTCTGAATTTTAGCGAAGGGGGATGAGTGTCGAATTAGCCACGCTCGAGAGAAATCAAGGACGACGCTATTAGTTTACAACACAATTTGAAATATTACAATCAGATTACATCACGATGTAAGAACTTGTAGGTGCGAATTGAGTTTTGGATAATTTCTTAATTCTAGGGGGGAGTGTCGACCTAGTCTATAATCAATAAAAATTCAAAGAAGACCATACTCTTTTGCAGTACCTACACATTGAAATTTTATCCACATGCTGTAAGTAATTGTAAGTACTTCTAGAAATGACTTAGGTGTGTGCTATTGTCTTCATTTTAGCGGGCCGAATGTCGACTTAGCCCTCAGTCAGCAAACTAAATTTATATTTTACTATACTATATTTTACAGCACAATACAGCACAACGTAAGCAAGTCTACATATGATTTGGATGCAAGACAATTTCTGAATTTTAGTGAGGGACGTTGTGTGTCTACAGAGAACGCAACAACAAAAACTAAAAAGGCGCTATTGCTTTCCAGCACACTTTGAAATATAATCAGCGCATTATAAGCGGTTCTAAATGTGATTTGAGTACAAGCTAAATTTTTAGTTTTAGAAGGGCTGAGACATCTATAATATATATATATATATATATATATATATATATATATATATATATATATATATATATATATATACATATTGTAGCGTCCCCCAGGTACCCTATCTTGAAAAGTGTAATTTGATCTTACTTGCAAGAATGCAAATTCAAGAACAAAACAGTCGCTAAGTGATTTATCTTGACTTTACTGACAATAATACTACTATTACTCAAATTAATTGCTTACCTTACTTTGGCTTCCCTGGCAATAATTATAACATTACAGTTTATTTACAAGTCTGATATTTAATTACTCGCAAACTTCAAATACGATCAAAAGAATTGGCCGTCTATTGGTAGGTACGTTGTGCGATTTGACTGAGGCTGGACGAGGTTAAATGTTGCATTATGTGGGGCAAGTAAACAATGAACCTACTCAAATTAACGAGCTTTGCGCGGTGGCGGTTCAGCCCGTTAATATACTACTGTAGGAAAGAATCACCAATAAAACCCATTTTATTCATAAATAAGTAATTGCACAAGTACATTAATAAATCGAATAACACAAAAAAAAAGAATTAAAGGGTTTATATATAACAAAGCACCATTAAATCAGGTTAAAGTGCGTACAAAATTATAACATTAAGAGAAAAATAAATAAAAAGCAGTTGAGTTACACATAAACACAATTTAAAGAACCCATGTAGTCACACCCACGATCGTGTTATAAGTAATCAGAATAAAAATAGTAATACCAAACATATGGCTCTTTAAAACCAATCATGCCGGTCTTTAAGTAAATAAGCACATAAAACAATAAAGCAAATTACGGTACATATAAAATACAACAACAGTAAAATTGCACAGGTGACAATAAGGTAAAGGCAAGAACAAAAGAAAATAGATAAGGAAACAAATCCTTACAAGGGTAAATTATAAATAGATCATAACATAGTGACCGATATATAAAGGCGTTACAAAAATAAAGCGACCCTTTCTGAGCTTACACATTCATCTATACAACAATAAAAATAAAATTCGAGGTGTTCAATGGTTATCTGGACCCGGGATTGCGTACCCACTGGGCAATTGCCTCTTACAATTAATAACCAAGCGGTATGCTGTACCCGTTCTCCAGCTCACCTCTACACAAATATAAATATAAACAAAAATACTAATTCATACAAATACAAGAGTGAGGGAGCCCTGTACTGTCTTTTATTTTAGCAGATTTCAGCTTAATGAGCGCGTGCGAATAAGATACCTTTGCAAGGCAATCCTCGATTTTTAATTGGTTATATATACTTGTAGAATTATGTGCTGCCAGCCTTAATTTATATAAAAAATATAAATATACCTACTTACACTTGAAAATATATATATATATATATATATATATATATATATATATATATATATATATATATATATATATATTATATTCCTTTAATTGATCACAGACACAAATCGTTAACATACGCTTTTTAATTTGGAAAAGGGTGACTGTTATTTATAAATTAATATTTGAAAAACACATTGCAACTAACGCTCGAAAGAAAAGACAAATTAGTGTTTACTAATTCAAAATATAATGTACATGCAAGAAATATTTTAAAGACAAATTGTTTACAATGGGAGTTTCTAATTAAAATAAACCAAAAATACTCCGAAAACATTAGAAAATTACGACGTATCATCACCATATTAAAAATCCACTACTTATCTTTTATATTGCGGTAACAATGGCGATTTGACAAACGTTTATTACAATAATAAAATTTTCGCGGTCCGCTACCTACAATATACATATATATATATATATATATATATATATATATATATATATATATATATATATAAAATTGTTTCTATCTCAAACCAGATAAAGGCAATCAAACGGTTATTTTAGACAAGAAGGTTTAGTTTGCTTCAATAAGGGTATTCAATCCCGTACTACCTAGAATATATTGCTTGCTTAAGATTCATAGACCACTATGTGGCCCTTTACTTCTGGTAGTTACGTATCAACTTATCTTCTAAAATGGTTATCTAGTAAATTTAATGATCTTTGCTATCAACGGCTAACTTTAGAGTTTCGAGTTCGTATAAAATTATTGATAAAACTAAAACATTGAGTAGAAATAAAACAAACATTATTTTTAAAGTCTCGCCATATAGTGAAGCTTTAAAAACAGTGTTTGTTTTATTCTGGTTTAAATACCATATCTTTCTGGCACACTTATTCGTCTCCCGTATCTTGTTTGAACCACAGATCCTCTAGATGCCTTCTTTTGGTTTTCTTTATCTTGGATCTGAGTAATCTTCTTGGACACTGAATGTCTTCCTAGGTTTTCTGATATTTCCTTTTCCAGTAAAGAGATATGTTGAACTGGCCTTAGCAATTCATGTGTGGCAGTCTTCAACTTAACTAATCTTACTTTTCCATCACGCCTAGAAGTAGTTTAAACTACACGACCAATACGTCATTCAAATTTCCTTTTATTAAAATCTGAGATCAAGGCATCTCCTACTTTAATTACGTCATTAAAAATTTTCTTAAGTTGGCCTAAATATTCAGATTGAAACTTCATATTGAGAACTTCCCTTAGTTTTAAACGGTATCTATATGGTTTACCCTTGAGCTTCAATTAAAACAAGATCGGTCACTCCAACTTCTTTGGTGTCATGTAAAAACATTGGTGGGCTAATATAGTCGTTCACATTTAAGAAACTTAGGTACGTGGGGGGTGTTTAAAAATGCGAGCGATAAATCATCTTAGTGTCTGTAGAAATTGATTGCTTGACAGGGATAATATTAGTCCAATATGAACAGCACGGTGGACAGCACAAGTGCACTATCTACACTTTCTTATTTGATTTGAGGTACAAGTGGCCAGCTAAATGTATACCTATAACATCAAACATAGCAACGTCACGGGCTCCGTTTTGTGATAGGTAAATCACAGGAGTTTCGAGCAGTTTACCCTTAAATCTTTTACAAGTAGCACCAACAACTGATTTAGTTTCGCGTATATATTGACGAATTTCCTGAGAATATACATCATACCTTGTACTCCAGTATGGTTGTTCTTAACATGTTTTTCGAAGATCATACGTTTCACAATTTTATGGTTTGTGCGCAAAGCGTAAGGCATACGAAGATTTTCTGTATCAGTTCTGCCTGATACCTTAATACGTAATATAATTAGTCCTTTTTTCCGTTTTCAATGTTTCGTTTCTTGCAGCTATTATAAATCGCTTCATCCACGCAACCATATTGACAATCTTGCTAAATTTTGAGGAAATATGTGTAGTACCATTAATTGACATTATCGTTAGCCACAGAGAGGGAAGAAACAATCGTTCTCATCTTTTCTTCACTAATTTCTTCTTTATCGCAATCAAAATCCTGACTTGGCCATTCTGAAAATGGATGGTTTAGCCATGTAGGTCCCTCCTTCTCAGTGAGCGATTTTGCAAAACAAGTTCATGATGTTGGATCCATTGAATTCGAAGAGCCAGCAACATGGTACCAGTCTTGAGGATTCGAGAAACATTTTATTAGTTAAAGTTTAAATTTTAAAAATCTTCTGTTAGTACGTGTTCGAATACTAATGGGTTCCAGCCGTACCACGTCCAACTGCATTAAGAATTGGTTGAAGGTGATTATGTGAGGAAAGTGATTATCTGCGAAAATAAAATGAGAGAAAATGGTGATTTTTTCAAATACGTATTATTTACTGACGAATTTACATTCCAGTGATGTGGCTTTGTGAATCGTCATAATTTTGATTATTACTACACCCAAGATCCGAAAATTGTTTACGTCGCAAACTATAAACATAAATGGTCCTTGAATGTGTGGGGTGGAATGATAGATGATTACGTTATTGGCCTATATTTTGTTGAAGGAAGTTTGACAGGGCCTTCATTTTCTTCAATTTCTTCGTCAAGATCTACCACGTTTAATTCGACACCTTCGAGAACATATAAATAGAGCTATGTGACTACAACTCGACGGAGCTTCATCTCATATTAGTCTTCAAATTACACGTTACCTTGAAGAATGATTTCCTGAAAAATCGATAAGACGCTATGCAACAACTAGTTGACCATCAAGATTCCCCGACTTGACCTCTATGGATTTTTTTTTGAGGAGAAATGTTAAATCTCAAGTGTACCGAGGGGTTGTAACAACGAGACAAGACATGACGGATAGAATACGTCCATCTTTTCGAAATATTAGTCCAGAAATGCTACAAGGTTGTAGTGTCTCAAGATACCCTATCCTTAAAAGTGTAATTGGAAATTGCTCTTAATAATTAAAAGACTATAAAATCTTTAAGAGCGTAATATTGAACTTATTCGTAATAATGCAAATTCAAGAATTTTACTGACAATATGAAACTCTTACTCAAATTAATTGCTTGTCTTACATTGACATTCCTGGCAACAATTAAAACATTAGAATTTATTTACAAATTTAATATTGGATTACTCGCAAAACTCCAATCTGATAAAAAAAATTGGCTGTCTAATGGTAAGCTACGCCGTGTTATGTGAATGAGATAGGATTGGATAAGATTAAGTGCTGCGTCATGTGGGACAAGTAAACAATGAAACTACTCAAATGTGAATGAATGAGCTTTGCGCAATGATGGTGCAACCCGTTAATGTGCTAAATTGGGAAAGAACCACCAATAAAACCCAATTTATTAATAAATCAGTAATTGCACGAGTACATTAATAAATCAAATAAAAAAAAACAAAGAAAGGGTTCAATATATAAAAAAAACACCATTAAATCAGGTTAATGTGGTACAACATTATAAAATTAAGCAACAAAAAAATGAAAGCAATTTAACTACATATAAACACAATAAAAAAACAATAAACAATAAACAAATAAATCAGAATAAAATGGTGTACATAGACTTTTTGAATAGCTTGCTGCGAGCTTTAATCTACATTTAAATACCTACTAGGTTTGCATATAATCCTTTAATTAATCAATTGATCACCAATACTTAACGGGTTACGATACGCCGTTTAAACCCAAGACGGTAACGATTATTTATAGATATATTGTTTACACGCCCGCTTATTAAAATCCGAATATTTAGCGATACGTTTATTTACACGACCACCTTAATTTTGAAAAAAAAGAAAATGATAAATTCGAGTTTTTAGTGTTTACTAAAATGGACACGATAAAATGTTTATAGCCACAACGCTTTAGAATGATGGTTCGTAATGAAAACAATCAAAACGTTACGACTCAATCGATTCTGTAACTGCAACTAATTGTTTTTACTCCCCAAAGCCACCCTCGTTTTTAAAAGTTATAAAAAAACAAGAAATATTACATGGGAATATTTATTACTAAAGGAAGTATTATTTTTTTAAATATGCACTCGTGCGTAACAAACCTTCCAAGTAACAAACAAAGAACGCCTTTTGATTTGCGGTATGTTTCGATGTAATTCATTACTAATGCGACGTATTTAACAAAAATCCGTATGTATAGCAATTTTCAACGATTCGTCGCGGTCTTTTGATGAAGGCAGTTTCGAGAGAACACGTGTTTTCTATCCCAACATATGTTTTTGTTTTTCCTTTCAACCCTTAGTCAAATATCAGATACATCAAATAAAAGATCCCAAAAACCATTATCAAATTACGTTTTATTACCAATACATTAAAACATTCGTGGTAACAATTGCGATTCCAAAATTTGATTACAATAATAGCAAGTTCTCGGTACGCTACCTACAAGGTGTTAGAAGGTCGTTCCGTGATCGCATAAGGCAATGTTTATTACAAAATGGGGTACATTTTGAGTATTTAATTTAATAATTCTTTCAAATGTTTATTTCTCAACGCTCACATAATCAATAAAAATTTGTATGGTTTAACACGTGTTCTAAATTATTGGACAATTTTCAAAATAACTCACTTGCAGTTAATTTTATGATACACAAACTTTACATCATTTTAATAAAGAATTTCAGTTCCGACACAAAAATTGGGCCATTCCTTTCGAAAATTAAGTTAGGCCTAAATTATGCAACACCCTGTATGGTATTTAGTTTTCTTAAGTTAAAATTTAAATACGTTATTCTTTACTAAAGATTAAAGCGCGTATTACAAAAATTTGTTTGAAAATAATATCAGTATAATATCAATGTAAAGTATACTTATAGAGGAATCCAAAAATGTAATAATATACAGGTTGTGCCATTAAAAAGAACTTATGCTTTGTTGCCACGCATTTTAGACCACCCTGCATATTTTAAGTGTCCCAGTTTGCCTCATTAACGATTTGCTAAATCATTTTTGTGACAGATTTGACATAACAGCACCACAGAGAAACGGTGTACTAAATGGACACCCTGTATATCTAGGATAAATTAAACAACCCACTAAAATTCGCTTTAATGAACATTTAGCTCACATGGAATACAAACGTTGGAACATATGCAAACGTTTTATAGATATTATATTGGATAGGGGTGAGAAGGCTCCGTGTGAAACTTTAGCATGTTCAACGTACATCCAATCTCTTATTTCAAATGGAACACCCTGTATATTTTGATATGAACGAATAGTACTCTTAAAGACCTAACTTTTATCTAAATACATTGATAGGCCTAAAATTTATAGCTTTTAAAGTATTTCCATTTTTTTAATCTTCTATAATTATTTTATAACGTAACGATTTAATAGAGTGACATGATTTCAAGTCACAATACCAGATTAGTAATAGTAATAATTAATTTTATTAAATATTTTTAACAATAAACTAAACAATGTAATATTGAAATAATAAACAAACAATTAACAAGAAGAAGAAGTAGGTAAGTCAACATATGCAAATGTGCACTTAAAAAACTTATAAATACGGTTCAAATAAGCCCCCTCTTTTCTTAATGCACTGAATCAATCGTTGTCTGTAGGAACGTTGTAAATTATGCAACATTTGTTGGGTTACATTACGAAACGTTTGTTGAATTCTTTCCCTCATATTTTCTGCAGTAGTCGGCGATGTTCTATAAACTTCATTTTTAATGTAGCTCCATAAGAAATAGTCTATGAAAGTCAGATCGGGTAATAATAAACCAAGAATTAATTTTTATTGCTAACCTTGCATTCAGGAAAAAAATACATTTTTGTATAATAACTTGGCAACGTTGCATTTTATATGTACAAATGTATGCGTCATTGAAAAGCTTATTCATTAGGCTATCCAAAAATGCAACGATATACAGGGTGTTCCATTTAAAGTAAAAAAGTTGATACCCCTCCTACTTTTACGAATCACCCTGTATGTGATAAAATATTTTTAAGTTGTGCACGTATTGGAACCATATAACTTTTGTATAAATGATTTTAATGAAAAATCAACGCCGAAGCCACAATCCTCCGTCGCATGACGCTTTGGACACCCAGTATAGCTGGATGTGCTGAGGATGAGATTTGTTTTTTTTTAATTATGCTTTTTATTTTATTTTCTAATTTAGCTCGTAATTTTGTTTTTGTGTTTATGTGTTTTTCTACTTAATAAATAATGTTTTATAATGTGAATAGGTTTTTGTTTGTTTTGCTTGGGTTACTAGATAATACAAAATAAAAAATTGAAAAATACAGCAAATTTATCAGAAATTGTGAAAAAAGAAATCTTCCGAAAGTAGATACCGACTAATTTATATCGTTAGAAAGGTAAAAATTCCGTTCTATTTGAAAAAATTACCCCTTTATTGAAATTTTTAAATTGACAACCCAATTTCTCTAAACACAAGAAGAATTCGAATTTGACCATTCGGTTTACGCTAGTACATTTCATGTCTAGTAACATCGCAGAGTCATGGCCTTCTAAGTTTTGTGATCACGGCGATATTTAGTTTTTTCAGACATTCATTTTTGTAAAAATGACGAATTGCGTCTGAACGATTCGTTTTAGGTCGCACTAAAATTGACCAAGGAATCCAAGTATGCAATAATATATAGGGGGTTCCAATAAAAACGCAACTTTGATATAAATCGCCCTGTATAAACTTTGCGATTCACGTGAAAATATTTTAGGTTTGTAGCCTTAAAGATACCCCACCACATCATTTCAATAAACAATATTATACCTTAATAAACCCACAATATTCCACTCATGCACGATTGGCCCACCTGTATTTTTTTTTATGATTGTGGACCTGAACAGGCTAAATTTGGCCTATCGTGCTAAAGCACTCAGGGACACTTAGGGGGATGGTTAGAGGGATAATGAATTGCCAATAGATGCTATGAACAGCTACCTTAAATTTTCTCATATCATAAGTGAGAGGAAAACAGGAAATAGGGAGTTCATTCCAGAGTTTAGAAGCCGTGTAGAAAAATGTGGATTGCGCCCGTTTGGTACGGAGATTTATACTGAATACTGATGATGTGAATGAGCGAACCGAGTGTTTCTCGCAAAGATATCCCGAGATGGTATCAAAGAATATAATTCAGCAGCACAATAGCCGTTGTAATAACGATAATACAAAGAAAGAACTGAAACCATCCTTCTATGCTCAAGGGACTGTATGTGAGAAGTTAAGGACGGGTCATTTATAAGCCTAATCGCTCTCTTTTGAATACGATTAACGATATCGAGAGCGTATTGGGGAGCAGTAACCCAGAGGTGAGAATTGTATTCCAGATGAGGCCGAATTTGGGCTTTATACAGCAGAAGGAGTTGTCGAGAGGTAAAGTACTGCTTAGATCTGTACAAAAAGCCTATTTTACGAGCAGCTGTTTTGGTAGCTGACAGAAGATGGTCAACCCATGAGAGATTTGAAGATACAGTCATACCCAACAGAGTAATAGAGTCTGAAAACTTAAGAACTGAGCCATTCATACTTACAACAGGAAATGATCGATCTTTTTGGCGGACATAAGGCAACACTGAGTTTTGTTAGCATTAAATTTAACTAGATTATTGCTTCCCCATTCGAGAATACGTTGAATGTCTTTGTTGATTGAATTTGCCATTTCAGCTTTAATTTCTTGATTTGACATAGAAGGTGGATTATCACTATGAGTAGACTGAGATGAACTACAGTGAAGAGTGCTATCGTCAGCAAAGCAATGGATGGGGTTAGTTGTTGAAGAAATAAGGTCGTTTATGTACAGCAGAAAAGTGTAGGCGCTATAACGGATCCCTGTGGTACGCCCGCGTTAATGCTAACTTCTTTTGAAAAAAGCCA
Source organism: Vesta saturnalis (assembly GCA_036346205.1). NCBI lineage: Eukaryota > Metazoa > Arthropoda > Insecta > Coleoptera > Lampyridae > Vesta > Vesta saturnalis. Next base: position 8,601,194 of record JARFJB010000821.1, read on the forward strand.
TCAACTACGACACGTATTCGTCTTTTATCAAGGAAACTAGAAACCCAGTTGATGAGCGTATCATTTAACCCAAACGAGGTGAGTTTGGCAAGTAAACACTTATGCCAAACTTGGTCAAATGCCTTTGAGATATCTAAAGCGACTACAACTGTTTCACCGGACTGCTCTACTGTATTGTTCCAAACTTGGGTCACATATGAAAGAAGATCGCCTGTTGAACGACTTTGCCTAAACCCATATTGGTGGTCACTAAGGAGTTTGTTAGTTTCAAGGAACGTGAGCAGTTGCTGATTGATGGCTTTTTCCATGATTTTAGACAAAATGGAAGTGATGGCAATTGGTCTGTAATTTGAGGGATCGGTCTTATCACCTTTTTGGGAATAGGTTGAACATTTGCTAACTTCCATGATGAAGGGAATTCCCAGAAGATATAGAGATCGTATAGAGCTTAGATAGGACTGGTACTAGTTCGGGGAACATTTCTTTAAGACAATAGCTGGGATACCGTCTGGGCCAGTCGCCTTATTGAGATCAAGCCTACTGATGATCGATTCCAAGAGCTTGTACCGAGAATGAATTGGTTTCATAGCGTATGAAGAAGAGTTGACTAGGGGCACATCTTTTCCAGAATCATTGAGACACGAGTTTGATGCAAACAAATCCACAAAACGTTGGCTTTGTCTACAGAATCAGCAACTACCGATCCGTCAATAGATGTCAGGGGAAATGAAGATGTTCGAAAGTTTTTACTAATGGCTTTTGCTAAAGACCAAAATTTACGACTGCCTAAAGAAGATGTAGCTAGTTCATTGCATTTTCCTTGTTCGAACAACTTTTTAGTTTTAGTGATGACACTTTTGCAGATATTTCTATCACCAACGTATTCTACATGACTGTCAACCGATTTATTAGATTTCCATTTAATGTAACATTTATTTTTAAAGATATTGCATCAGAACAAGCCTTATTGAACCAGGGTTGGGAACGTGAATGACCTATACGGTACTGTTTTTTCGGAATGTATAACTCCATTCCCATGAGGATGACTTCAAACAATATTCACGCCATGGAAAGGTTGCAAAGAAATCCCGTAAATCACTCCATCGAGCTGACTTGAAACACCACAAGGTTCTATCGGTTTTGCGAACAACAGTGGAATTAGGTACAGTAGAAATGATTTTATTAGACAATGGTCGGAAAGACCTAAAGGCGAAAGAACGAAAGTTTTATAAACAAGAGGGTTTGATGTAAGACAGAGATCTAGAAGATGTGGAGTATGGTTAGGGTTATCAGGGATTCTTGTGGGTTCAGAAATCATTTTTGTGAGATCACATGAAATAGCAAATGTTTCTGCACTATGACCAGCGGATTTGTAGTAGATGAAAATTGAAGCCAATTAGAGTTATGAACATTGAAATCGCCTACAAATGAGATATCGCAAGATGGAAACTGAGACAGGAGATAGTCAACTTTCATACTAAGGTAATCGAAGAAGTCTTGAAAGTTGCTGTCATTAGGAGACCTATAAATGCAACAGTAGAATTTCACAAAATTAGGACCAGAATGTTTAAACCAAATCACGTCAAAATTTTTATTTTCTAAGGAAGAAACCCTCTTGCAAGCAATTCTGTCCTTGATGTACGCACATACGCCTCCTTTATATCGAAAGTTAGAGTGAAGATGGTATTGAGGAAATTGCAAGTCGGGTGACTCGGAGCTTTCCGAGGAGACTTGTGTTTCAGATAGAAACAATATATCAGGTTGTAATTGTTCAAGATATTGGTGAATAGCGTTAAGATTAGATTAGACCTGATACCGCAAATATTAGCAATTTATTTAGTGCGTCCTAGCAGACCGCTGATGATAATAACTTAATTATTGAAATGAGTTCAGTGTTAGTTTTTGTGTGATATGTAGGTCTATTTTGTTTGTAACAGGTCCTGCCACAGATCCTGTGTTCCTGATTCTCGTTTCCGAATAGCCTCTTTGTTCTATTCAACTATCATAAATCTTCGTATAATAACAATTAACTTGTGTTTTATGATCAGTTCATTTTTGTAATAACTTGTAATTAACTGAAAATTATTGCACGCAAATGGAATAAATTTTATAAATACGTATCATCATAACATCTCGTCTATGTATTATAAATTCTAAAATTTAGTCGTTTTCTAAAATCCGTACAATTTTTTTGGGTGAAAAATTTTAATGTAAATCATTAAATAGTAGAAATTTTCCAAATAGCATTTTAGAACATATTCTGCATTATAACATTCCCTACACATATTAGATTAATTGAGCTTAATTTAAAATTGCTTTCCTAGAATATCTATGTAATGTTTAACGATACATATTTACGTTTCTACGAAAACAGCTGAAAAAAATAACACAACGACGCCATCAATCCAAGAGAAATTTAAACAAAGTATGTTACACAGCTGCATCATAATTTTTTGCAGCCGGATTCGCTAACACCCAAAATTAATGAATTCATATATCTTCTTTAACTTGTTAAAAGGAAGTTAACTCGATTATTTATTACGATTACTTGCATTTCAATATATGTGCCAATAAGCGTTAAATTAATAATAGAGTTCGTGACTGCACCTTTTAGAGATTTCATTTTATGTTATTCACTCACACACGAATTATTAATAAATTGTTAGAAATTAGTTCGTGATAAGCCAAAATTACTGTTACAATGGAAGTTATACGTGTAGCTTTCCGTATATAAAAAGGCACGAGAGATGTTTGTTAAAGTTAATTAGTTCTTTATATTAGGATTAACAACAACTAAGGGACTTTAGTCTTAGGTAAGATATTGGATCCACACACGTAAGATATTCAATTAGTTTAATTAATTTTATTATTTTGCCTTGCCCAGGTCGTATTTTGGTAACTCCTTCTGTTACTTTCTCAAAAGAGCTCATTTGCCTAATTTTCTCCATAAATTTGTTTAAACCAATAATAATAATGAAGTTATGAGCCTATTGAGGTAATAACGTACAGATAGCCCACACACCTTAATAATAGGTTTTAAAATTTACAAATTGTACTGAGATCATAAAAATTTCTTAAAGAATCTCAAGTTAAGCAAAGATAAGACTTGAAGTCACATATACAGAGTAGTTAAAATTATATTCAATCTTGTACAGAATTAATCGGCAACAGTGTAAAGTAGATAATGTATAAATGTAGGTTGTATATCCGAATGAGGACTTTTTCATATGTTAAGATTTGTAAAGAGACACATCTAAGAAACATTTCGAACTACAAAGAGTGGACCCTGAAAATATATATACAGGAATACCTAGCGAAGGAATAAACTAGTTGTTGTGTAGGTTGGATTTGAGAAAATGGACCGTATCATATGACAAGGTTTGTAAAGAGGCATATTAAAAAACTTTTACAATTGCACCAACTTCATGACTATCTAATTACTAAACACAACAACTGTACCAGAGGATCACTAGCCACAAGAATTTTAACGCATTGGCTGCAGTAGGTCCACACTCCCTTAGTTTATTACTTAAATAGCTGTCTCTGTCTCCGTCTCCGTCTCCGTCCCGGTCTCGGTCTCGGTCTCGGTCTCCGTCTCCGTCTCCGTCTCCGTCTCCGTCTCCGTCTCCGTCTCCGTCTCCGTCTCCGTCTCCGTCTCCCTCTTACCCTCCTTCTCCCTCTTTAATATAATTAAAATAATTTCATATCTTTTAATTTTTTAAGTTAGCATCTAGATGTCTATGAACATCTGTCAGACATGAAGTATATAAGTCTGTTTGACATTGATTATTGTTTTTGTTTGTACAATGTTGTCTATTTTCGTAATGAACTTATTATAAACGAGGTTGCATATGTACCATAAAAAAATGTTATCATTTTTAAGGTTACGGGTATTAGGCTGTTCAATCTAGGCAGGTTTATACGAGTGAGGTAGAAAAAAATTAGTAACAAGATGATCTCTGCAGTAATGAGTTGTCAATCGGGTCCTTATTAATCCCTCAAAAATCGCACTTTGTCGCATTGGTGGAACTTGAAAAAAAATGGCCGCCATCTAGAATTTTTTTGAATTTATTGAATATCTCGTAAAGTATGCATTTTATCAAAAAAACTCGAGAGATCATTTTTATAGAGAATCAAAATTTACTCATAATTCAAGTTCATTGACTGAAAAACCAAAAAGTTATTGTATATATGATTTGGCAATATGGGTTTTTGACAAATTTGATAAATATCTGATTTAGTTAAAACTATTTGTGTACCCAATTCTCCAAATGAGATTTTTAAGGGAAAAAATACTGAATAATGGGTTATTATCCACATATTGGCAACACTGCCACACGACTTGCACCGACACGACGGCAACTTGAGACGACCTTGTTACTATGCGGTTTTATTGTTTTAGTTTCCGCACAGTTCGTAAGCGAATAACACGTACTGCAATTTAGGCGTGATTGTACGAATTCTGACTTGTTTATAATTTGTTTTTTGGGTTTCTTTTTAACCGTAACTTTTGAAACAAGTGAATGTACTTTTTTAACAATATCTTTGTGAACCGGTATTAAACAGTATGAGTTCAATATTGTGTGCTATTTGTGATAAAGACACGAGCGAGGAAACTGTTACCGTTGCCAAAAAAGGGTTAATATCTTTAGTTAAAGCAGGTCGTGCCCAAATTTGAAGAGCGATTCAATCTGAAAGAATCTACGTTGCATGTACATCGAAGTTGTAGAAAAGTATATACACACCCTCGTGAAATCTTAAAGGCTGGGAGAGTACATCAAAATGAAGAAGCCTCGTCCTCAAAAAACACGTTGAGGTCAGGAAGCAATATTTTTGATTTCAAAGGCCAGTGTTTATTTTGTGCGGCGAACATCAAGTTAAATGTAATGCAGGCAAAATCCCAAACGTCAAAAATTCGTATTGCATCAACAATAGAGTTAAGGAATACAATTCTTACACACTGCAGGCAACGAAACGATCCCTGGGGTTCAGAAGTCAAAAAAGGATATGTAGTGAAATAGATCTTGTAGCTGCAGAAACTAAGTATCACGCAAACTGTTTCAGTAGATTTTTGAAGCATAAAAGCCATGAAAAATCTGGGAGGCCTTTAGATATTGAATGTGAAGAAGCCTTTGAAAAGTTATGCTACGATATTCAAAACGATAACGAAAAGTGTCAATTTTCTTTTAAAGAACTCCAGGAGAAGCTAGTGTCATACTTACCTGAAAATGTAACACCTTGGTCCGAAAAAAATTTGAAACTTAGATTAAAAGGAAAACTAAAAAATACAGTAATAATTACGGAAGTCCCAGGAAAGCCAGCTGTTTTATGTTTGAAGAATAAGTGTGATGAATTAATTACTGATGAGTGGTTTGAAAACAATACAAATACTGAAGAAAAAAGACTTAAGGTAATAAAAGCGGCAGCACAAATTTTAAAAGAAGATATAAGGACCATGGTTTGCGACGTTGATACTTATCCTGCGGTTGGTGATGTAAGATTGGGAGGAGAGAACCAATTTCCGAATTCTTTGGACGTTTTTTTTAATGAATTAATAACAAAAGGCAAAAATAAGGACATCAAAATCAACGCATTAAAAAATTTTGTTACATCATCAGTGCGGGTCAAGTCATTTATCTCACCGCTTATGCTCAGCTTGGGCATTCAGCTGCATCGGAAATACGCATCCAGATACTTAGTAGATCTTCTGTCAAAAATTGGTGTGTCTGTGACATATTCTGAATGCTTAGCGTTTGAGAATTCGGCAATAACTAGCAACAAAGATAATGTGCCAGAAGATACTTTTATACAATTTGTATTTGACAATGCGGACTTTAATATCCGAACTATCGATGGACATGATACTTTCCATTCAATGGGGGGAATAATGTGCGTATCGCCGTCAATTATCTCAAGTATTCCGACATTTGAAAGGAAAAAGACTCCAGAGTTGTCAGTTGATATAGGAAAATTTGGCAGTACACCATTACAGGTAACATTAATTACTTAATTATAAATTGATCATTCGGGAGCTTATATGTTACTTTTATTTATAGTTTCACAAAAAAACACCTAAATCTGGTCTGTCTACCATCACAATGAACTGGGATGAAAATGACACAATCAACCACTGGGATGTCTTGACAACCAACGTAGATACACTCTGGATTATGGGTAGCGTCTTTTCTTTTCCATGTCGATCATCGTGGAATGGATTTATGTCTACAGTGAAAACAAACAAACTTGCCGTAGACAGCAATATAATTCCATTACCCGTTAACATGGATCCTGGAAATCTGAACACAATTTATACAGCATTGCTGTTTGCTGCCGAAAAGTGTAAACACTATAATAAGAAGCCTTGTATTGTTACATTTGATCAACCTGTTTTTCAGAAAGCTGTGGACATTGTCACAGCTTCAAACGAAAGTAATATTGTTAGTTCAGTTATAGTTAGACTCGGCGGCTTTCATACATTAACGTGTTTTATGGGAAGTGTAGGAAACATTATGGCCGGAAGTGGACTAGAAGAACTTTGGAGTACGGTTTATGCTAAGAACACTGTACCTCATTTAATGAGCGGGCATGCCTATTCAAGAGCGTTGCGTGCTCATTTCTTAGCTCATGAAGCATTAAGCGTAATAATATTGAGAGACCTTTCGTTATCTGAAGAGAGTATTAAACGTTTAGAAAATCTTTATGAAAATCCAATGCTAGATGAACTTGAAAATAACATCCTACTCGAACAGATTAAAGCTCAAATAGAGGAGAAATTAGAAGCCCATTCCAAACTTAGCAGGACAGGGAAACTGTGGGTTAATTACTTGAAGTTAGTAAGTTTAATGAAACTTTTATTATGGCTAAAAGATCTGGTATTTGGTTGCTTCATGTGTATTGTGTCAAACATATGATCCCTATATTTTATGCTACAGGCCATATTAATTACGCAAAATGTGCACACCTATATGTTATTCAAATGCAGAAATTACAATCCTTGGATTCGAGTGAATATGAAAATTTTGTTACCAAAGGACTATTTACAATTCGCAGAACAAGAAATTTTTTTTCCGGAACCTGGACCGATATGATAATCGAACAAAGCCTAATGAGGGCCATGAAAACCCAGGGTGGATTGATTCAAGGTCGGGGGCTCATAGATTCTACCTTAGCTCGATGGATTTCCAGCATGTCGTCATGTATTCCTATTTGTAATGCCTTAGAGGACTTCATTGGGGTAAGAGATTCAGACAAAATTAGGCCATATAAAAGAACATCTACTTTTTATACACGCAATGTCAGGCTGTGACACAACATCTTCTTTGTACAATAAATCCAAAAAGTGCTTCCTAAAATTGCTACAAGAAAATGAAGATCTGTGTCGAGACTTAGATGTATTTCAAGAACCTAATGCAGACATAGCAGTTTTGATTCAATCAGGACTTAAAATTCTTTTAAATCTTTACCGGTGTCCAAAGAAGATTAATGACATTAACCAGTTGCGTCACACACTATATATGCGACTGACTTCAAGGCAAAGCTTAAATTCAGTATTATGTTTAGCCTCACTGCCACCAACCGCAGAATCTGCTAAACAGCACATTCTTAGGACGTATTTTCAGGTAAGTTTCTTTAAAGTATAAGGTACATTTTTTATTATGCTTACGTTGTCTATTTTTCTAGATTCAAGAATGGCTGGGAAACTGTCTTGACCCCCTTAAATATGGTTGGAACAATGATGAAAATGGAGTTCTAGTACCTATTACCACAACGCAAAATCCAGCACCCTCAGATTTGTTGAAATTAATTTTTTGCAATTGCAAAGAAAGCAAATGCTTAAAGAATTGTTCCTGCAGAAAAGTTGGACTAAAGTGCTCAGCAAAATGTGGTCAGTGCTACGGCGTAAGCTGTAATAACGCCATAGTGCATTATGACGAAGAAGACGATTTATAAAGTAAAATTTATTTTAATTACTTAGTATCCTGGTTCCTGCTCAAATGTGGTTCTTATTATATTTGTTTTCTACCCTTAAAAATATTTATATGCTTCTTATTACATTTTTTTTGGTGTAATATAGTTTTTTATTCTGCACAAAAAAATTCTTTGAGCTTTTTATATAAAATGTTCCAGATATTGACCAAATTTTAAAAAGTCTTATATTAGCAATTCATATAAATCGCAATAATTGTTTTCAGGCCAATAATCTTGAAAATGTCACCATTATAGGTAAATTTTGATTCTCTATAAAAATGATCTCTTCAGTTTTTTTCATAAAATGCATACTTTACGAGATATTCAATAAATTCAAAAAAATTCAAGATGGCGGCCATTTTTTTCAAGTTCCACCAATGCGACGAAGGGCGACTTTTGAGGGATTGATAAGGACCCTATTGAGTACTCATTCCCGCAGAGATCACTTTGTTACTAATTTTTTCTACCTCAACCACCTATTTTGACTCGACTATAATAATGCGTAGTTTTAGTAATAAACAAAGTGGGTTTGACTTTTGTTTTAGCAAAAAATATAATCGAGTTTGTTCATTCTCCTTGGTTTAGTAACAATGCATTCTGTTTAATTATTGCTTCTAACGTATTTAAAAATAGGTGCGTTATTGGAAAATAACACACTATAAGGACATTAAGATTATTTCATTTCTATTTTGTAAGTTTTAAGGCCTGTGGTGTTCCACGCGAGATATTTCTAATCTTGACTTAATACGTTCAGTTCTACATTACTCCTTTCACTTAGGTTTATAATATTTATGTTAAAGAAAATAGTTTTTGTATCTTTATTTTTATTATTTTTTGCTCTCTTAAAAAAAGTAGTCTCACAGACCTCGCCGAACCAGTTACGTTTCTGCAGAGTGCCGGACCAGTTAAGGGTTAAAATAACCTATTAAGTTTTAGTAACATGTGTGTTGTTTATATAATTATCTCTAAGTTGAATAAAAACATTATAATTAAATGAAATGCTGCAATTGCTACGAATTAATATATATATTAATGCTAAGAAAGTTTTTCTCTTAATATAAAATCTTATATAATAAGAAAAGAAAAATACGTATGTCTCTAATCTTCAAGGTTGTCAAAGCTTATTAGATCGCCTCGACAAGTTTCATATTTTCAAATGTGGTAAAGACAAGGAACGGTATCTATGAAAACAGCTGTATTGCAAACAGCTGAAGCAGAAAGGTCGTAGATAATTCGCTGGTGGGTAATTAAAAAAGGAAAAAAGGGAACGGAAATGGTATATTATAAAGCAGAACTAGCAATTGAAAATGCCAAGAGCTAATTCACTAATCTCTTTTTGTGTGTTACACACACAAATAACAACCTTGTTTAATATATGAAACTTTTCGAAGCTTCTTAAAGTTGATTTTACGATATCATCTATCTTTACAAAGTTTTATTTTTATATCCTTCAAGCTAGTAAAATAAAGAAGAATGAGGAATAATTTATAAGATGGGGTGTTTAATTAGGCTCTTTATAAACAAGACACGAGAAAATTATACGTGCTGTCGAACAGTAAACAAGTTGAAATATACACTTATTCCCTGTTGTACTACATGTAGAAAACTTCTATTGGAGTCATCCTAAATTAACTGAAGTTCAGTTTTAAACATCCCTTGAGAATTTTCTTATAACAAACGCAAAAATTACGTCGTAAACTAAAGATTAATTGTTGGGTTAGTTTTCCAGTACAAATGAAATGTTATATGTTACAACCTAAAGTAAATATAATAAAAATGTATCTTTGTAAACATATATACATTAAAGTAAATAAGGATAAATTTCATGTTTTCTAACTTTAAGTCTAAAACTGATAAACCCCTGGGAAGAAGGGCGAACTGACGTCGACAGAAGAGGGTTACTTTTAGCTAATATACCATGAGACATTTTTGTTAACATTTAAGTGACAGTCTAAATAATACAGAGTTATCTTCTGGCACCAGCCTTATTCCCACATTTTAAACTTTCTTATGAAGGTATATTATACGACGAGACAGTCAATGTCATTGTATTAGAAAAATATTAACTTGTCGCCTCAGTTTTGTAAATGTGCTTTTTAAGTTTTTTCATTCAATTAGGGAGAATATATTTTTATAAAAAAAACACAAATTTATGTTTTAAACGGAACGATTCATCCCTAAAGCCTTGATGTTATGATGTCAAATAGTAACAACTATAAACTTCATATTATTATTAAATAAAAAGAGTTTTCAATTTTAGAAGTAAAAGGGACATAAGTTTTTTTTTCTTAACGATACTATTATAAATATACAGGGTGTCAAGCCTAAGGTGAAAAGCTCAGTACTCATCTTATTATTGACATTCAAAAATAAGTTCAAATAAAACAGAAACAAGTTCGCCGTATCAAAAACGGCACTAAGTAAATCTGAATATGTAATGTCGACACATTAATTATGTACTAGTGCCTTAGATCAATATTTAGACCACTGAGATTCTATGACTATTAACTTCGTACGCTATCTATCTAAAGCATCCGAATAAACACATAGAGTAAACATTAATTTAATTATATACATGCAGGAAAATGCATATAATGTACAGATTAATCAATAAAGATAAAAATTTACATATGAAAACAGTTTTGTATTTTCTTCTTTTGCTAATGCACACTTATTTAATTTCTACAGAATTTACACGTTTGCAACATGTTTAAAACCATTTTCAACTTGATGTGCGTGTGGTGCGTGGGCGTGCTCGGGTACGAGTCTCCGCGTGTGGGTGTGCGTAACCGTATGCGTGTGCGAGTTTGGGAGGGGGTGCGAGTGCATGTCTGTGTCGGTGTGAGTACGTATGCGTGTACGTGTACACCTACGCGTGTGCGTGTACGTGTGAATGAGCATGTGCGTGTGGGAAGCGAATACGTGTGCGGGTGCAGGTGCGTATTCGTGTGCGTATGCGCGTTCGCGAGCGTGTACGTATGCGTGTGATTGTACGTGTGCGTGTGCGTGTTCGTATCCGTGTGCGTGTGCGTCTTCTTCTCGCTTTGTGTTAGTCGCTGGTACTCATTCGTCTGACTATCCTTGAGAATACTCATTACTAACGGTCATCGTGTCATAGACATAAACTAGGCGATCTTCATTATCACTGAAATTTTCACTATCCGTTTTGGTTTCCGCTGGAGGAACTGCAATACCTGAACGAAAATTTGGTGCCATTATAATACCTACAAACAAAAAATGCAACTCGCAAAGGCCCAATCACATTTTTTAATCCATGCGTTAAAGTAATCGTATCATAACCCACTTTTGTGCAAACGGCCCTAGGTGCCTTACATTAATCCACGTAAAACTTGTTTTTCAATTTGATGTTTCTAAACGGTAAATCTTTCAACGGAGGTATGCATTAAATCAAACTGCACATAACCTCTGCTAATAAGTGATAAGAAGTTGCAGTGTTTCCCGAGTCGCGTTGGGGAGGGGGGTAGAAAACTGTTGAAAATACTGTTTTCATCATGAAACCCAAAGCTAACTAGCACTAATGCAATAAAGAATATGTCACATGAAACTTGTTATTTAATATACTATTTTAAGTAGTTTTTCGCAAATATCTAGAAAGGTATGATGACTATCACAAGTACTCTTATATATAAAATTGAAGAATAAATGACAAAAAGACTCCATACATTTTGTCACTAAAATTGATGTTTGCGAAAATATTGAGGTAGCAAAAATGTCATAATTTTAAAACCGTGAAACACCACGAAATCTTTATTTTCACTTGAATGGTTTTGCTTAACCCCTGCACTGCTACCAAATTGTGAGGTGGTAGGCATGTATACTCCATGCCAGCCGGGGAGGTACCACCACCCTTACCATAGGCTCCTTTATATTGGGTCTCCGATTTTCTGAGCTCGGTAAGGGCTGCCGGTTACCTTTTCCATCATCCTTAATCTATTCTCATCCTTATTCTTTCTTCTCGCCCTCACTGTCTTCCTATCGGATTAAAAGTCCCAAATTAAAAAATAAGATGGCTGTGGTTTCTAGGGTTATAAATTCCGGACGTAAAATCTTGCCCCATTCGGATGTCCGGGAGGGCAGGGCCCAAACGACCTCGGTCATCGAAAGTATCAACTTTCTGATTCACTACTGCAACATCCGTGGTATCAGGTCTAATCGTAATGCTATTCACCAACATCTTGAACAATTACAACCTGATATATTGTTTCTATCTGAAACACAAGTCTCCTCGGAAGCTCCGAGTCACCCGACTTGCAATTTCCTCAATACCATCTTCACTCTAACTTTCGATATAAAGGAGGCGTAAATGCGTACATCAAGTACAGAATTGCTTGCAAGAGGGTTTCTTCCTTAGAAAATAAAAATTTTGACGTGATTTGGTTTAAACATTCTGGTCCTAATTTTGTGAAATTCTACTGTTGCATTTATAGGTCTCCTAATGACAGCAACTTTTAAGACTTCTTCTCACACAAATGATTTCTGAACCCACAAGAATCCCTGATAACCCTAACCATACTCCACATCTTCTAGATCTCTTTCTTACATCAAACCTTCTTGTTTATAAAACTTCCGTTCTTTCGCCTTTAGGTCTTTCTGACCATTGTCTAATAAAAATCATTTCTACTGTACCTAATTCCACTGTTGTTCGCAAAACCGATAGAACCTTGTGGTGTTTTAAGTCAGCTCGATGGAGTGATTTACGGGATTTCTTTGCAACCTTTCCGTGGCGTGAATATTGTTTTAAGTCGTCCTCTTCTTCGGACATCGCTCTTTCAGTATCTGAAGTCATCCTTATGGGAATGGAGTTATACATTCCGAAAAACAGTACCGTGTAGGTCATTCACGTTCCCAACCCTGGTTCAATAAGGCTTGTTCTGATGCAATATCTTTAAAAATAAATGTTACATTAAATGGAAATCTAATAAATCGGTTGACAGTCATGTAGAATACGTTGGTGCTAGAAATATCTGCAAAAGTGTCATCACTAAAACTAAAAAGTTGTTCGAACAACGAAAATGCAATGAACTAGCTACATCTCCTTTAGGCAGTCGTAAATTTTGGTCTTTAGCAAAGCCATTAGTAAAACTTTCGAACATCTTCATTTCCCCCTGACATCTATTGACGGATCGGTAGTTGCTGATTCTGTAGACAAAGCCAACGTTTTGTGGATTTGTTTGCATCAAACTCGTGTCTCAATGATTCTGGAAAATTGCTAGTCAACTCTTCTTCATACGTTATGAAACCAATTCATTTTCGGTACAAGCTCTTGGAATCGATCATCAGTAGGCTTGATCTCAATAAGGCGACTGGCCCAGACGGTATCCCAGCTATTGTCTTAAAGAAATGTTCCCCGAACTAGTACCAGTCCTATCTAAGCTCTATACGATCTCTATATCTTCTGGGAATTCCCTTCATCATGGAAGTTAGCAAATGTTCAACCTATTCCCAAAAAGGTGATAAGACCGATCCCTCAAATTACAGACCAATTGCCATCACTTCCATTTTGTCTAAAATCATGGAAAAAGCCATCAATCAGCAACTGCTCACGTTCCTTGAAACTAACAAACTCCTTAGTGACCACCAATATGGGTTTAGGCAAAGTCGTTCAACAGGCGATCTTCTTTCATATGTGACCCAAGTTTGGAACAATACAGTAGAGCAGTCCGGTGAAACAGTTGTAGTCGCTTTAGATATCTCAAAGGCATTTGACCAAGTTTGGCATAAGTGTTTACTTGCCAAACTCACCTCGTTTGGGTTAAATGATACGCTCATCAACTGGGTTTCTAGTTTCCTTGATAAAAGACGAATACGTGTCGTAGTTGATGGCTTTTTTCAAAAGAAGTTAGCATTAACGCGGGCGTACCACAGGGATCCGTTATAGCGCCTACACTTTTCTGCTGTACATAAACGACCTTATTTCTTCAACAACTAACCCCATCCATTGCTTTGCTGACGATAGCACTCTTCACTGTAGTTCATCTCAGTCTACTCATAGTGATAATCCACCTTCTATGTCAAATCAAGAAATTAAAGCTGAAATGGCAAATTCAATCAACAAAGACATTCAACGTATTCTCGAATGGGGAAGCAATAATCTAGTTAAATTTAATGCTAACAAAACTCAGTGTTGCCTTATGTCCGCCAAAAAGATCGATCATTTCCTGTTGTAAGTATGAATGGCTCAGTTCTTAAGTTTTCAGACTCTATTACTCTGTTGGGTATGACTGTATCTTCAAATCTCTCATGGGTTGACCATCTTCTGTCAGCTACCAAAACAGCTGCTCGTAAAATAGGCTTTTGTACAGATCTAAGCAGTACTTTACCTCTCGACAACTCCTTCTGCTGTATAAGGCCCAAATTCGGCCTCATCTGGAATATAATTCTCACCTTTGGGTTAGTGCTCCCCAATACGCTCTCGATATCGTTGATCGTATTCAAAAGAGAGCGATTAGGCTTATAAATGACCCGTCCTTAACTTCTCACATACAGTCCCTTGAGCATAGAAGGATGGTTTCAGTTCTTTCTTTGTATTATCGTTATTACAACGGCTATTGTGCTGGTGAATTACATTCTTTGATACCATCTCCGGCTATCTTTGCGAGAAACACTCGGTTCGCTCATTCACATCATCAGTATGCAGTACAAATCTCCACTTGTCGTACCAAACGGGCGCAATCCACATTTTTCTACACGGCTTCTAAACTCTGGAATGATCTCCCTAGTTCCTGTTTTCCTCTCACTTATGATATGAGAAAATTTAAGGTAGCTGTTCATAGGCATCTATTGGCAATTCATTATCCCTTATTTAGCCTGTTCAGGTCCACAATCATAAAAAAAAAAAAATGTATGCTTATACCTTAAGGTACGGAATTGTACCTTAGAGGGTTGTGAAAATAAATTTTTTCGGATGCTTTGTTACGAAGATTTTGATTAAGAATATAATAAACGATGAAATAAGTAAATTTAATGGTTTTACTATATTTCAAAATTTCAACATTTGAGAAGATCATCCTCTACGCATACTAACATTAAAGTAGAAGAAGTACCGTAGAACGGGGTGAGATTGATTTCGAGGGGTGTCTTTGATATGTTGTTCGTATTTCAAATTAGGCGCGCACTGTAGCGCATGTGTGTCTGCAACAAATCTACCGAGTAGGATGAAGGAGAGGGAAGACATGGTAGTTTTAATGGTGTGGTCGTTGCACGTTGAACGTTCGACGTTAGATACAGTATAACCAGTTTTTGTGGTTAATATAAATTAATGAATAAAACGTGCCCTGGAAAAGTTTGAGAATAAAATTAATTTTTGTTAGAGATTTACGAAAATTTAATTATTATTTATAACAGCTATAATATGTCACTTTGGGTATATTAAATAGGTGGTGTTAAACAATCGTACATTATTTCATTAATCCTGTGATCTACAATCAACTTCCTAGTCCTTTGTCAGTGTGGACTTAGTTCACCATTTTCTTTTAGCTGTCTCTTTTGTCCTATGTGGCCGTAGCCCCTTTCTTGATAGAGGGGCGATAAAGAATTAAATCAAGTGGTGCCCTTTTTTAAATTATATGTATCTCTTTTCTCCTGCCAAAACGCCCATGCATCCAAGTGCTGAACCGACCGACTGAGCTTCCGGCTAATTCCTTATTCCTTGTTACAGCACCTTAGCCACAATTTCTACCAATATCCTTTTGTGCACGTAACAGGTTTCTTCCTTAGAAAATAAAAATTTTGACGTGATTTGGTTTAAACATTCTGGTCCTAATTTTGTGAAATTCTACTGTTGCATTTATAGGTCTCCTAATGACAGCAACTTTCAAGACTTCTTCGATTACCTTAGTATGAAAGTTGACTATCTCCTGTCTCAGTTTCCATCTTGCGATATCTCATTTGTAGGCGATTTCAATGTTCATAACTCTAATTGGCTTCAATTTTCATCTACTACAAATCCCGCTGGTCATAGTGCAGAAACATTTGCTATTTCATGTGATCTCACACAAATGATTTCTGAACCCACAAGAATCCCTGATAACCCTAACCATACTCCACATCTTCTAGATCTCTTTCTTACATCAAACCTTCTTGTTTATAAAAATTCCGTTCTTTCGACTTTAGGTCTTTCTGACCATTGTCTAATACAAATCATTTCTACTGTACCTAATTCCACTGTTGTTTGCAAAACCGATAGAACCTTGTGGTGTTTTAAGTCAGCTCGATGGAGTGATTTACGGTATTTCTTTGCAACCTTTCCATGGCGTGAATATTGTTTTAAGTCGTCCTCTTCTTCGGACATCGCTCTTTCAGTATCTGAAGTCATCCTCATGGGAATGGAGTTATATATTCCCAAAAAACAGTACCGAATAAGTCATTCACGTTCCCAACTCTGGTTCAATAAGGCTTGTTCTGATGCAATATCTTTAAAAAATAAATGTTACATTCAATGGAAATCTAATAAATCGGTTGACAGTCATGTAGAATACGTTGGTACTAGAAATATCTGCAAAAATGTGATCACTAAAACTAAAAAGTTGTTCGAACAACGAAAATGCAATGAACTAGCTACATCTCCTTTAGGCAGTCATAAATTTTGGTCTTTAGCAAAAGCCATTAGCAAAAACTTTCGAATATCTTCATTTCCCCCCCCCCCCCCTGACATCTATTGACGGATCGGTAGTTGCTGATTCTGTAGACAAAGCCAACGTTTTGGTGGATTTGTTTGCATCAAACTCGTGTCTCAATGATTCTGGAAAAGATGTGCCCCTAGTCAACTCTTCTTCATACGTTATGAAACCAATTCATTTTCGGTACAAGCTCTTGGAATCGATCATCAGTAGGCTTGATCTCTATAAGGCGACTGGCCCAGACGGTATCCCAGCTATTGTCTTAAAGAAATGTTCCCGGAACTAGTACCAGTCCTATCTAAGCTCTATACGATCTCTATATCTTCTGGGGAATTCCCTTCATCATGGAAATTAGCAAATGTTCAACCTATTCCCAAAAAAGGTGATAAGACCGATCCCTCACATTACAGACCAATTGTCATCACTTCCATTTTGTCTAAAATCATGGAAAAAGCCATCAATCAGCAACTGCTCACGTTCCTTGAAACTAACAAACTCCTTAGTGACCACCAATATGGGTTTAGGCAAAGTCGTTCAACAGGCGATCTTCTTTCATATGTGACCCAAGTTTAGAACAATACAGTAGAGCAGTCCGGTGAAACAGTTGTAGTCGCTTTAGATATCTCAAAGGCATTTGACCAAGTTTGGCATAAGTGTTTACTTGCCAAACTCACCCCGTTTGGGTTAAATGATACGCTCATCAACTGGGTTTCTAGTTTCCTTGATAAAAGAAGAATACGTGTCGTAGTTGAACGCTTTTTTTCAAAAGAAGTTAGCATTAACGCGGGCGTACCACAGGGATCCGTTATAGCGCCTACACTTTTTCTGCTGTACATAAACGACCTTATTTCTTCTACAACTAACCCCACCCATTGCTTTGCTAACGATAGCACTCTTCACTGTAGTTAATCTCAGTCTACTCATAGTGATAATCCACCTTCTATGTCAAATCAAGGAATTAAAGCTGAAATGGCAAATTCAATCAACAAAGACATTCAACGTATTCTCGAATGGGGAAGCAATAATCTAGTTAAATTTAATGCTAACAAAACTCAGTGTTGCCTTATGTCCGCCAAAAAAGATCGATCATTTCCTGTTGTAAGTGTGAATGGCTGAGTTCTTAAGTTTTCAGACTCTATTACTCTGTTGGGTATGACTATCTTCAAATCTCTCATGGGTTGACCATCTTCTGTCAGCTACCAAAACAGCTGCTCGTAAAATAGGCTTTTTGTACAGATCTAAGCAGTACTTTACCTCTCGACAACTCCTTCTGCTGTATAAGGCCCAAATCCGGCCTCATCTGGAATATAATTCTCAGCTATGGGTTAGTGCTCCCCAATACGCTCTCGGTATCGTTGATCTTATTCAAAAGAGAGCTATTAGGCTTATAAATGACCCGTCCTTAACTTCACACATACCCTTGAGCATAGAAGGATGGTTTCAGTTCTTTCTTTGTATTATCGTTATTACAACGGCTATTGTGCTGGTGAATTACATTCTTTGATACCATCTCCGGCTATCTTTGCGAGAAACACTCGGTTCGCTCATGCACATCAACAGTTTGCAGTACAAATCTCCACTTGTCGTACCAAACGGACGCAATCCACATTTTTCTACACGGCTTCTGAACTCTGGAATGATCTCCCTAGTTCCAGTTTTCCTCTCACTTATGATATGAGAAAATTTAAGGTAGCTGTTCATAGGCATCTATTGGCAATTCATTATCCCTCTATCCATCCTCCTAAATGTTCCTAAGTGCTTTAGCACGATAGGCCTTATTTAGCCTGTTCAGGTCCACAATAAAAAAAAAGAAATGTATGCTTATACCTTAAGGTACGGAATTGTACCTTAGAGGGTTGTGAAAAGAAATTTTTTCGGATGCTTTGTTACGAAGATTTTGATTAAGAATATAATAAACGATGAAATAAGTAAATTTAATGGTTTTACTATATTTCAAAATTTCAACATTTGAGAAGATCATCCTCTACGCATACTAACATTAAAGTAGAAGAAATACCGTAGAACGGGGTGAGATTGATTTCGAGGGGTGTCTTTGATATGTAATTCGTATTTCAAATTAGGCGCGCACTGTAGCGCATGTGTGTCTGCAACAAATCTACCGAGTAGGATGAAGGAGAGGGAAGACATGGTAGTTTTAATGGTGTGGTCGTTGCACGTTGAACGTTCGACGTTAGATACAGTATAACCAGTGTTTGTGATTAATATAAATTAATGAATAAGACGTGCCCTGGAAAAGTTTGAGAATAGCAAGGTAAGTAAATTTTTTGTGTGAGATCTTGAATTCTCTTCATAAACTTACATATTCAGGCAGTAATAATCTGAAAACGTTGATTGTTTTGAGTCAATTTCCATTTTGTTACAAAATCAAACACGTCGTGGGGTCAGTTTGATCTTTTGCATGGGGTGTCATTGATAATATGTTGCTTAGATCAATCTAGCCCCAGTGTGTCATAACAGATTTGGACATGTTTTAAAATACTATTTTCTTATTCTGCAGATGGTGCGTACCTATAAAAAGTTGTTAGAGGTCGAACCTATAAAAACTATACTGAAGATCAGCTGGATGAAGCTGTACAGAAGGTAGTTGAGGGTGAATTATCGATGAAAGCCGCTTCCAAAAAATACAAGATACCGTTTGGCACGATTAATAATAAGTTTCATGGTAGATATATAAGAAAGCCAGGAGAACAGTCTGCATTTACTGAAGCGGAAGAAATTGCAATTTTAAATGCCGTTACCAGATGTGCCGACTGGGGGTTTCCCCTAACAATATTTGATTTGAGAATGTTTGCCAAGTCATACCTTGATGGAAAAGGTAGAATAGTTACTAAATTCCAAAATAATTTGTCAGGGAAAGATTGGGCATACAGTATCATAAATCGACATAAATCGGATGCGGCCTTAAGATTCGCCACCAATATAAATAAAAACAGGTCAACAGTATCAAGACCTGTATTAAAACCGTACTTTCACAATTTGCAAAAAACGTTGAATGGAATTCCACCGCAAAATGTATTCAATTATGATGAAACAAATGTGGCAGATGACCCTGGAAAATTGAGGTCTATCTATAGAAGAGGCGTGAAATATCCGAAAAAGATATGTAATCATTCGAAGAGTGCTACCACTATAATGATTTGTGGGTCGGCAGATGGTACACTTCTACCACCATATATAGTATTTAAAAGCGAGTATCTTTACAACACGTGGAAGGAGAATGGTCCACGTGGAGCTCCTTGTTGCAACAAACCATGCTGTTCACAAGGGTGTAGATTCAACAGCACGTTCCAAGATTGCTTTGAGACAATATTTTTACCACATGCCAGGCGCCTAGATGGGCGCAAAGTTATTATAGGGGATAATCTTGCATCCCATTTCAACAAGAGGGTCTTACAGTTGTGTGGGGAATATAATATTTCCTTTGTTTGTTTGGTTCCAAAGTCCACCCACTTAAGTCAGCCTCTCGATGTCGCGTTTTTTAAACCCATGAAAGTGGCTTGGCGTATAATATTAAATGAATATAAAATTCAAAATCCACGACAAACTGGTTCATTAGGGGCATGTGTTGGTTTTTCTCAAATATTTCTAACATAGCTGTATACTTCAAAGAAATAAAAATACCAACATAAAGACCCTAAACATATCGATTAATTGTGTTACGCACAATTAAATTTTACATAAATTCCCTCTATAAAGTTTTTTAATATAAATTAAACTAAGTTTTAAACGTTCCTCTGACATAGATTATTGCTTTGTTTTTACAATGTTGCCTATTTTCGTTATGAACATATTAAAAAATGGGATGTATAATTATCTTAAAAAAATTAATACAATTATTTCATTTCTTTTAATTTCAACTTTGTAGGTTGGAAGGTCGTGTGTTGTTCCACACCAGATGTTTTAACACGTTCATAAATAAGCAACATTGTAAAAACAAAAACAATAATATATGTCAGATGGACATTTAAAACTTCCATTTCAGATAGAGATTAATAGACACAGAGATGCTAACGTAAAAAAAATTTCAAAGTCTCCCGCTTCTATAAGTATCGATAATACAAGTTTAAGCATTTTTAATCTTGTTTAATTTTTAATTTTGGGCTCGTACTAAAATACTTTATAAAGGAAAGTTATGTGAAATTAAATTAAAGTTTGTCTTCACACTTGTTATTCACATATTGAAAAAATTTTAACAAACAGTTTTTTTGCCGTCAAATTATGCCTCGTATCAAAAAATTGGTATATAACATAATTAATTGATATGTTTAAGATCTATAGTTATGTATTTTTATATCTTTTGTCGGCCATTTAGTTGGTTATTTTGCTTTATCGGCCATTTTGTTTAGTCGGCCATTTTTATATTTCGCGGGAAATTTGAAATGGTATTCTAATAAAGGCGCCCCCATACTATCTCATAAGACAGGTGTAGGGCGCTGGAACTTGTTCACGTGTCTTTGCCCCTCTGTTACGCCCCCTCCTCGGCCCAATAAAATTGAAATTTGAAATAGTGTCGGCTTTGTCCGCCATTTTTGTAATTGGCGGGGAAGTGTCTGTGCGTGTCTGAGTGTTGTAACGTGCCAATTCTTGTCTGTCGTTACCTTAACTTAAGTTTCAAAATTTGCATTATTATTGATAAGTATATTTACATTACATTAGTATTTTTAAGCATTTCTTTTTTTCGTTCAATAATTAAATTTTTTATATCTCAATATTTTCTCTTCAGTCTACGTAATTACGAACGTCCCTGTGTATATTTTAGCTCTATGCGTAACGTGAATGGAACACGCTTATGCATTTCCGTTTATTATGCCGTGCAGTTCAGACGTTATCTTTTTTAAGTTTTACTTCCCTTTTATAAGGTATGTAAAGGCGTCTAATTACATTTTCTATATATTATATTTAATAGGCAATAAGAATACGGAATAATAATAGGGAATAAGAATGGAGAATAAGATAGAATAGGAATAGGAATAAGGAAAGAACAAAGAGTAGGAACAAGGAAACCGCTTATCTTAAGAAAAAGTTTTTATTTTGGTAAATTTACATATCGTTGAACGGTGTGGTATGACATCACGAAATGTTAAAATGGCCAGATAATGCAATGTCATCTTTATGAACATAAATGGAGATACCTTTGTTTTGCATAAATCACATATGTTGTTATACATATTCTGCGTTCGTCGTTATATCAACAGCTTTCGTCGTCCGAATCTACGTTCGTCGTTATATCTTTCCATTATAGTAGGGTAAACATTTTGGGCCAATTATCTAATGTTACCATATGCTACCGTTCGTCTAATTTTTATGTTGAAGGCAGATAAAACTTATAGTGCTTACCTATACGTTTCTGTTTCGTTTATTTGTACGTTAATTACAAATGTAAATTACCTTTACATTATC